>JAGWCC010000621.1:0-407787 GCA_022651775.1 Drusus annulatus
ACACCTATCGGTCGACCCCCCGTGACGAGGAGCCACTCACACCAAATCACTTCCTGCTGGGATCGGCAGGACACAGACCCCGCCTGGCAATATACGAGGCAGCCGAGGAGACCGTCTGCCTTCGCAAGCAGTGGCGGATAGGCCAACAGCTGGCTGATATGTTTTGGCGGCGGTGGGTCCGCGAATATCTGCCGACCCTCGCCACCCGTAAACAGTGGCAGCAACCATCCCCGCCAATAAAGAAGGATGACCTGGTACTGGTGATGGACCCCGCGCTGCCCCGCAATAGCTGGCCCCGCGGAAGGGTCCTGGAAGCCATAGCCGCACCAGACGGCCAAATCAGGACCGTGAGGGTCAAAACCAGCACGGGGTCTACATACGGCCCGCGATAAAAATCGCCGTCCTCTTGGCAGCCTCGGAGGCTGCCCAGCCTAAGGAGCGTCCGGCCGCCAAGGACACCGCCGATCGAGGACACATCACGCCTCCGGACGAGCAGTGTAGCAGAGCTCCACGGGGGGTGTGTCGGACGCGAATGCCCCGACAGCGGCGCTAATGTAGGAAATAAGTTAGATCTAAGATTTCTCAATACAAATTGTAAATTCTATAATTTTATGTATGTTTCTCTCGGCTCGCTCGGCCGCAAATGAGACAAGAGGTTGGCCTTGAGGCTAAAATCCCTAGACCCAGGCTGCGAATAACGCAAACGCGAGCGGCCTAGAGCGGATCCTCACGACCGAGCTTCGCAAGTCTCAGCGCGGACCGAGGCGAGAGAAATCAATCTGTCTGACCAGATTTTTAGTCCAAAAACGGGCACCTTTTTTGTACTTGTGTTTAAAAAATGTATTTCTTAACTTAATAAAAATGATGGAAGAGTGTGGAGAAGTTGAGGTTAAAGGTGATGCTTGGAGAAGGGGATAGATTAATTAAATCTATCCCACAAAATTGCCAGCGACCCGGAAAGACATTAAAACCCTAATAAGCAGATTTGTCACGAATTTCTGAATAACGCAGAGATGAAACATTCCACGAGATTATAAGAAATATTTATGGAGTGCAAATTTGCCACAGAAAGAAGAAATATCCCCTTTTCACATCGATCAATAAATGCTTCTTCTAGCACACTCTCCTATCGGATAGTATCTAACATCAGGGCAGTCTTCATCCAGCAGATTGCTGACCAAACAACACACCCACAATACCGATATTACGAAATCGAAATCAGAAATGGTATACTTTATTAAAAAACATTCTTTCCTATTTAACGCTAAGGTTTTTATTTTTTATTGTGAATACCGCCCAAGACTCCCAACTGCTCCCAACCGTCAAGAGCCAGTGAGACTATGGCATCCCTAATTGGGGTATGTTGTGAGGCTGAAAGTAGTGTGGATGGGAAGGATATGAGAAAGAAGAAGGTTGGAAAGTACCTGGCTATTCCGATCTAGTCATCAAACACGGCTAAAACCATTTCAAACAACCTTTCGATTCAGAATGGTGGTCTTTCACCAGGGCATTACTTAGAGTATCTATCACTCTGAAACGTGCCGCAAATATACTTTTTACTATTTTATATGAATGAAATGTGTTATGACACATAGTATTTAAATAAAAATTATTGGAGTACGCGGGGTTTGAACCCGCGACCTTTGAATTCGTAGTCGAGCGTCTTACCACTCGACCACGGAGGCTGTCGCTATATTCACTGCAAGATATTAATAGGCCTTCTCAGGAAGTTTCGAATTATATTCCTTATGACCTTATTACATCCTTATCCTTACTTCTTTTCTCCTGCGTAATCTAAGATAATATAACTTGATAACCTTTTTCAGCCTTTTCCGCAACATTTTGTTTCTAATTGGGTATCATGGGCGCTTCGCGGATTTGTGAATGTTTTTAAATTTATATAATTAGTTTCAGCTTTGATAGCTCCCAACATTTGTTTGTTGTTTGATGGTAGTATCCATTACAACAAATTGCATGGCCTTCGCTTCAATGTCAAATCATAATTCTGTTTTAGAAATCAGAATGTCCATTGTCCATGTGCATGTTTAAACAATAATAAGTACAGATGCTCTTTATAGAAATAATGTGTATTTCGACATTTTGTATTATCATACAGCCAAGGAACGGATGTAACCAACACAATTACAAATCCACACGGCAAATGGGAATAATAGTGGTGGTAGTTAAATGAATAAACACCAGTGTTTTGTATCGTGTGCCTAATTTGGCAGAACAATTCCCATAGAACGTGGGATTTGAACCGGGGTCTTCAGCACTAGTACCCCGAGCACTCCCAGTTGGGCTGAAACAATCGAACCAAAACACCACGGGAGTCTCAAGGTAAAAGGTGAGACGTTCTCAAGAAGTCTAATAGAAATTAGATGCGGTGCGTACATCAGGTAGACTCATTCAAATACTTAGCAATTTGCTAAAAACCTGCAGCCTACATGCTATGGTGAAAAGTTGGGTATATTGAAATGATCATAAGGTTAATTATTTATTGCTCAATATGAAACAATTCTTTAATTGACTAAAACATTGCGAAAGTGGCTAGTTCGTATTTTTTTAATTGAAACAAATGTTCTGCATAAAAACGACATTTAATCTGAAAATGTACGTTCAACCAATGTCGTTACAAATATATAGACACGTTATAGCCTTAGAATATTAACACAAAATATGGCAAGTAACAAATGCACTTAGGTTACCAGTAAATTCATCATTCATCATGTATGACAAAGATAGACATTCATAGAATATGTGTGTGTGAACGAAACAGATGCAGGATCGGACTGCGTTTCATACTTGCTAGTAGCGTTGAATGCTCTGGTAAGAATGAGATAGCACTTCGCTTACGCAAAGACGTCATTATGTTGGTCGACAATGGAGATAGTTGTGTTGTCTAAAAAAATAAGCTATTTACGCGTAATTAGAAATGAAATGTTATTCATTAGCTTTTAGTAGTCTTTGCAGTGTACTTGAAACACTCTCTCATCACACACGAGGGTATTTTGGCACTTATTTTTGTAATTTGATTAGATATAGCAATTGACCTCAAGCGACGCGTGACAGTTTAGTACTAAATCGGCTTAAGCACCAAGCACACCAACTAGCGTGGTTTTTGCTTGCCACTGTGAGAGCGCTACAACTTGTCTATATATGTGTAACGTAAAATTTGCATCAATCGACATATAAATAAAAAATAGTATGGATTTTTATGTACTTCGAAACAAAAAAATCAATATCTATTATAATTGAGTAAATTTTAATTTTTCTGGTCCATGTCCAAAAATTTTAATTTTGTTGATTAACTAGTCAACATAATATGCATGTATAAGTCATTCCAACACATTGAAAAAAACGGTTGTTCGGGAAGCTGACGTCACACTGTGATTTCTTGTCCTCTTTGTAAAAGTAGTAACTTTCTCAAAATTCTCGCTGTTTTAGTATTTCCAGAACTTCGGTCGTGTAATCGCACTGTCAATTAGAAGTCGGATTTCCACGGCCGTAAAATATCGCCCAGTGCTCCAAACAACGGCGCTATCAAATCTGAAAGAATGTAAATTTGTTTTAATGGCCGGAGCATTGTTGCGATATTTGATATTTGGTTTCTCCATGTGAAACAAGATACACAAATTAGAAAATCAAACAACGCATTCATCCGATAATGACTCAAATGAAATACAATGAAAACTTACAAAATAACATGGCATTGTTGCTTTCTTTTGTACGCGTCTTGTTGCCTGTACTGTCGATGGATCGGTGATGAAACCTGCCTGGCCTGTACTACAAACGATAGGGATGGCATTCTTTCTTAATTAAGCAACGAAGATTTGGTTTCGTGACAGCTGGTATGTTTATTATACAAAGAAGAAAAAAAGCAAATAAAAAAAATAAAAAAAATACTTTTATTTCAAAGAGCACTTTTGTCTTCTTTGGGAATTTTTCACGAAGGATCTTTTTAAGAAAATGGAGGAGTAAATCAGAGTATAATGAGACCAATACCCTTAATGAAAAAGAGAGGAAAGATAGAAGCTGTAAATGATTCCGCAGTTTGAGCAATGACGTTACATATATATAGACACGTTGAAGCGTTCTCAAAGTGGCAAGCAATAATCACGCTAGTTGGTGTGATCGGTGTTTAAGCCGATTTAGTACTGAACGGTCACGCGTCGCTTGAGGTCGTTTCAAGCAAATATGGAACGCGGTCCGAACATCGGATCTGTTTCGTGTATACACATATAATCCACGAATGTCTATCTTTGTCATACATGACCGATATTTGAATGATGAATTTACTGGTAACGTGTGTGTTTAGCTTGCTACATTTTGTGTTAATATTCTGAGGCTATTTTAACGTGTAACGTCATTGAGTTTGAGCACAAGAACGTGCCGTTTTCATGCAGTAAACGTAAGTGTTAAAAGACCGATAATAAAGGAGAGATGAAACAAAGAAGCTTGAAAATTATTCCTCAGTTTGAGCACAGAAACGAGCCGTTTTCACGCAGTAATCGTTAAGCGTGTACAAATATTGGACACGCGTTTGGCGTGTCTTCCGACTGGGCAACAATGCATTTTTACCATCGCTCCTTCAAATACCAATAGAATAAGAACTTTATTCCTCTCCTTTTTAACTGACTATACATACTTATAAAGTATGTTTATAGGTTTTCAAGATCTAAAATATCAGCCAGAAATGCTAAATCTCTCTACTAACTTTGGTCTAAATTAGATTGGATGCACTTTAAACATGCGTTTTTAGCAGACAATAATTTAAAAAATACATTTGCCTTAAGTTTTTTTAAAGAATAGTTTATTTAGGGGTTTTGGACCCAGTTTACAATAGTGTTATAGATATAGCCCGACTGTGGAAACGGTAACAAATCGAAACGCATTCGATGTTTTGATATGACCTATAGTTTGCTGCATCCCTGCTAGTACTCACTAGCCAAACAGACTTTCACCTCATTTGAATGGCAAAAAGTAGGTTTGATAAATTGTATCTGTTAATCAAAAGTCATTACTCTCCCACTCCGGGCTCAGCAACGAATGGCAGCGACACGATGACAGAAACGAGACGAGGAAGTGAATTGTGTGGAGCTGTCAACGCTTTGGAACATTCCGTTATTATTATGACCGATTTATGACAAAAAGGTAGCGGGACTGAGCTAGAAAGACAACTCCAACTAGGCAGATCAGATGACATCATTAACATTTATGCTTCCGGAAGAGACAAAAAGAGACAAATATTTATTATACTGATTTTCAATTATCGTTTTACGTGTAATAGCTCAACCAGTTTAGCACATGTGTAGCTTACCTATGTCACTAAACATTCTTACCAATTTCCTATTGTATCCTAATTGCATCCCTTAATGTATGTCTGTCTAGTAAATTATATCCTAACATCGCTTTCTGAAATTCCTTTTAGCATGCATTATTCTATAGACCACGTGTTTGGACTATGATACTTTTAGTTTGTCCATCCCCATTTGAAGTATAAAATCAGAGCTATTCTGTAAAAGCAATCGCTAATCTTAACACTATTTACTTACTATTCTCATCGCACTCCCGTGCAGTAGTAACCATATTCAGTTATAGACTTAATTATAATATTATATAATTTATTCCATTAAAAAGTATTCAAGAGAAAGTGAATATATTTTATTCAACATCTCCAAACAAAAACGCGCCTTACCCAAGGAGTATTTTGTCGGTCGCATCAGCGACCATTACGTTCTAAACAACCAAAAGGATCTCAAATACAGTTTGTGCCTGGGCAGGGCCTACCTAGTAAACTTTGACATCTTGGAGATTCTCGAATGGTAAACATTGCAGATCAATTATTACAAATTGATGCATCGTCTTTATCAAAAACTCTTAGATTCTCCATTGTGTACAACACAGAGAGGTTCAAATACCAGGGTTCCATTGATGCTAGAGTTAATCCGTTTTTCAAAAGACTATCCATTCTGTTAAGGATAAACTTTAATAGTGACCAGCTATTGACCCTGTGAAGATTTATAGTACCAGTACCCAGTGTATTTTCGTTTAAGCTTCAGCTCAAAAATACAGGACACTTCGTTCGATTGAGAATGCAATGTGAATAGTTAATTTGCCACCAAGACAAAGCGGAACACCTAAATACAATTGATGTCATTTCTGCCACTGATTATTTCGTAAAAATTTTATTTGGAAACAGTTTTGGGCCACAATTTGAGCCTCTTCAAGAATTGTCTTATCAAATTCTTTCCTTCAACTCCTTCTTGCTCAACTTGGTCGAGATATACAGTAGTATGTACGAGTATTGCCAAGGAGCTCTTGTAACAAATAGGTATTATTTAATTACTTTTTACAAAATTAAATTCAATAAAATATAGTAACGTATAAGGTCAGTAAATATCAACGATTGATTTATCTTTATTCAAAGACAAAGAGATGATACAAAGGTTCTCGTGTGGAGTTAGTGTTAAAATAAACACACAAAAACCCCTCTCTAGATTTAGAATATTGTCGCCGAAAAGGCAAAAGGGCTGGCACTCTAAACTTTTGTTTTTGTTTTACAATAAAATTCATAATTCTTCAGTACCTGGTTAGATTTTGAAACAAAAAAGTTTACCCGGGTAACTCAATGCTCTTACTGAGTTAGCTGAAGCGATATCAAACTAAAAATTCCCTTGTGTTGCTCGAGTCAAGCCTTCTCCCAAATGATAAATATATTTTAGATGACTGAAGGGCCACAAAAGTCTTCAGAATCAAACAAGAATCAGAGCAATCGATGCAGAAAAAAAAAACTAATCAAAACTGCATATTTAACAAAAAAAAAGAAAAAATCAATTTGGATTTAGTGAGCACCAGACCAAGAACGTTAGGCCAAATATTACCCCAAAACTCAATACAATAACAGCACAACATCACTATTCCTACTCAGCAATTAAGATTTTCAACAAATTTCCTAAAGACATAATAGATGTAAACAACTACGAAATATATATTTTTTAAAACTCCTTTTTTACTAAAGTGTCGCTTAGGCCTTTTTGCCTTTCCGGCGACGATATGATCATAATGAGAGTGCATAAATTTAAAAGAGTCGTCATACTCCCATCAGAGCATTGACGTCAATTATATTTTGCATATAATTTGGGCAGTCCACCAAAAAAAATACTTCAATCTCAAGCTGATTGGATTTTATACTTTCTTGAGCATTTATAAATTTAATTAATTAATTTAAAGCATTATCTAAAGCTAAGACCATCAAGTTACACTTTGTGTGGAGAAGTTCTCCATAGAGATACAATAGCATTGATGCTTATTAGATTTTGCCTTTTTTAGTGCTAGATGTTAAGATTTCACAGCGATTCAGCCATAGAAATGCAACCGTAGAACTGTTGGAGAGGACATCCTACAAACCGTGTGCATTGTGGTTTTAACTTGTATACCTTCATTCCTCAGAGCAATAATATACCAGGAGGAATAGCTTTGCGAAACAGTTTAATCAGGAGTATTGATTTTTTTCCTGACTCGGGCGTGACCAGGGTTTTTGTGGACACACCTCTTTACATCCGTTCATAGCATATGTCGACATGATGTTTTGTTTATTTGTATAACTACTTTTTCACAATATTGTTATCAACGAAAATACAGGATAAAACCTTAAAAACTGTTATGAGTTACGTCGCATAACAAAACGTAGTGAGCGGAGTCGCCGGAGACGCGAGCGACGTAAAACATGCTTACATACCTAAAAGTGGTGCGATGTTGTGTGACAATTTGTTTTGTCTCTTTCTCTCTCACGGTTTATGACATAAAGATTTATCGTAAATTTCCACAGGTTGTGTAAAAATATACAGCTCTCTCTATATATTCTTACCCCAAGCTTCATTCAATGCAGATCTCTTAAGTCCCCACGTATGCATAATACACCCACAGCAGTTGCAACTTCACCGGATACTTTAAATTGTTATCCTGAGCTTTCCGGTGAAGCGTTTCTTGCAATTTATTAGTCGGATCCACGATAAGTTACATGTTTTTTGATTTTAATAATACCAAGCTTTTAACTTTGTTCCACTATTTTTTTAAGACCTGACCGGTTTTACCTTACGACGGGTATCTTTGGACTGGTACAATTTTAATTGCAATACGGGTAGTTTTATTACCTTCTGAGATACGGTTTATACGGGGTGCGTTAGATGCGTTTGTGGGTTTTAAAAAACATTTATAATATCCCTAGTTGTCAGCTTTATTTTTAACAGTTGGCTATTTTTGAATTAATTCTTTGATTTTCCCGTCTCTGTTTGGTTAATGTATTTTATAGAAGGTATATTTACATTGATGGTTTGGTAAAATATCATAATATAGTAATAATTAAACATCAGGGTATTATCTTTTGTAGATTTCCCATTAGATGTCTGTGACAAAACCACTAGATTACATTTCAATTTGGTATTAAAATGTGAGAAATAAAGCTTAACTATAATGTATATATTAATGGAGAGGCAGCCTTTTTTTTCCAATTGACTATTCATTGCGTACTTTTCTTCTATTTCATTTGTAAGTCTGTTTATTTCTAATGATTCTAATTTTCCAATTTTTTTCCCTTATTGCACACATGCAATATTTTGACATCTCTATCTTTATGAAATGAGTTCTGAATGTCTAATAGGTGTGTGGCTACATTAGACAACTCCTTTTTACTATACAACAAGGCTTATCACCGGGGTATCTAAATATTCGCATATTTCAGAGCACCTTCGGAACCTTCACTGGCTCACGTGCACTGAAAGAATCCAGTACAAGTTGTGCTGGATGGTGTTTAAATGCATTAACGAAGTGGCCCCACCGTACATCACCGAACTATGCGTTCCAGAAAACATTCTTCTAAGGCAGTCGACCCTTAGATCAGCATCATCCAAATACTAAGTTTGGAGATCGCGCTTTCGGAGTATCGGGACCGAAGGCTTAGAATAAACTCCCTCCGGAACTAAGATGTATTACGAGCCCAACAGAATTTCGGTCCAAATTGAAAACTTACCTTTTCAGACTCTCATATCCTTAAATTCATTAAAATAATCTCAACATAATCTGTCTCTCGACGAATCATCTTAAGAAATACAAATTTTAACCAAATCCTGTACTGTACGACAAATTCTGAAAGTTCTTTTTTTAATTTCGTTCCCATGCCCTAAATCGGAAATTTAAAAAAAAAATCATAATTATAATTTTAATTTAATAAGTGTGTCTATCTGATGGGACCTGTGAGGTTAGTATGTTCCTGTATATTTTCTTATTTATACTAGGAATTAATATGTAATAATAGAGAATAAGATCTGTACAGCGCCCTTGAGGTGTTTTTCACAAAACGGCGCTATACAAATCATCCAAACATTATTATTATTATTAATCCATCTTGAAAAATTTAATTTTATCCTAGTGTGTTATTTGCTTTGGAAATCTACCATTCATCTAAGGGAAGTATTCTGACTGATGTAGACTGCTGTTTGAGCGATTATAGATATTAAAGCACTCTCGGGGTCATAAAACAAACAATTTGTCCTTCAATATTCAATTCAGCTTTATTAATTTAGGAAACACGGTGCACGAGCTTGATGGGCTAGCTAAGAGTCGGTCACAATTTGTGGTAGATGGGAGTTATCGCTTAGATACGGTTCTCCCTCGAAGTTCCGTTCAGATCCACAGATTCCAGCATTTCGTCGCCGGAGTATCGGCTCGCAGGTTTCGTCATCGACCGACCGCCGTCATCACAACTATTTCTAGTTCTCAAGGCCCTCCTCAATAAGAAAGATTGACAACAATACAAAAATAATTATAACTTACGTGTGTATCGCTGAGTATACAGAGGCGAACGCAATAATACGATGCTCGGAGATCTTGGAAATGACACAGACTAGTCGTGTTTCAAGGGCATTGTCATGATAATGTATTCTGTTGAGTTATGGTTACATTTTGACCTCTTTGTTGACAAATAATAAATATATTTTATTATTTCTAATTTAGTAACTGTTAATTCATGGTGGAATTCCATTTTAATGATTTAATAAAACAAATTTACAACTTTATTCCACTTTTTTATTTTTTGACTGGACCTGTTTATTATAAATTATTTTCCTAGAAAGCAATCACTTTGTGATTTTGACGTATTTAATAAAAAAATAAATAAAAACTTTGTGTAAAACCTCAGATTTTATTTTAATTTTTATGACCGACCGGCTTCGCTTAGCCTAAGCATCATTAAGGTGAAAAATTAAGCTAAACAAAAAATACAAAGTGTGCGGTTATGTATACATACAGAGGGAAAACACAATATAAAATAAAATAAGAGAACAGTGAGAAAACAATAGAATAACATTTAAAATTATAAAAAAGGAACCTCTCCCTCTGTATGTATATATAACCGCACACTAAGATTTTTTGTTTGGTTTTGCATCCTGATAATGCTTAAGCTAAGCGAAGAACTTACACAAAGTTATTATTTCGTTTATATTAAATAATAAATAGTTCATACGAAATACTTCGGGCCAAGAAAATTCAAGGAAATAAATATATCATGAACGATTTTAATAATACCAAACGTTTTATTTTATTCCACTATTTTAGTGGAGTAAAGTTGAAATTTTGATATTATGAAAATAATTAAAATGGAGCTCCACCACGAATTAACAGTTTCTAAATTAGAAATAATAAAAAAATCAAAGGTTTGGAGATGCATTACAAACCCAATTTTTTTTTTCCCTCACCAACTCAGGGCTAGCGGACCTAGTAGTCACGGGTTCAACTCCCGGCATTGATAAATGGTAACGCATTCATTTGTGTGTGTTGTTTCACTAAAATAATTGAAAAGAAAATATACGCAGAAATTTATACCTTGTACGTGAATAATTTCAGCATCACCTGGTGAGAGGCTATGATAGATACCGATACGTTGCTTAAAACTACTTTGGCTATCGATGACATGATATGACTGACTAGGTACTTTTCCACCATTCTCTTACCGTTCACCTTCCTCCCTTCAATTTCCTTCATCTCCACGCTCAGTCACAAGAGTGTGTATTTTTTTATTTTTTATTTGCAACACACGAATGCCACTTACATAGCCTGTTCAAAAGAAAAGGTGATTTTTTTTAATTTTCGCGGGCTGTATACATTCGACTATCGTTTTTTTTTTGTTATGTTGGTACACATATTTGTATCATATGTTAGCATTATCAGCCATTTTGGATTAGTGGTTTGCTTTTGACAACTGGAAAGGTTAGTCACGTTTTTTTGTGTTCTTCGATTTTTTACTTTTGAAAAAAATGGATCAAAGAATATGTATTAAATTTTGCGTTAAAAATGTAATTAAGTGCTCCAACGCACTTAAAATGTTGACTGGCATTCGGCGAGTCTACTTTGTCTCAAAAAAGTGTTTATAAGTGATACAAGCGCTTTACAGAAGGCCGAGGAGATGTTAATGACGATGAGCGTCCTGGAGTTGTGGAAAAACAAATCATGGATTTTATTCTTTGATCCATTTTTTTCAAAAGTTAAAAATCGAAGAACACACAAAAACGTGACTTACCTTTCCAGTTGTCAACAGCAAACCACTAATCCAAAATGGCTGATAATGCTAACATATGATAAACATATGTGTAACATAACAAAAAAAAAATCGATAGTCAAATATACACAGCCCGCGAAAATTCAAAACTCACCTTTTCTTTTGAACAGGCCTCGTATGTATGCAATTGGTAAGTATATGATTTAGGAAGAAGTTAAGCTCCCCATGTAAATTCAATTGAAATTAATGTACTATGACGTTTTCATTATATCGGAACATACTCATTCAACGATGACACGAGTGTGCAAAAAAATGGTAAAAGGAACTTGCATATTATCGTTTTCACCTTCAGATGGCCTAACAGTTTTTTTTTCTGCGGGGGACTTTTAGTGACCTTTCATCATAGCTCATAGCTTCATCAGAGAATAAACAATTAAACCGTGGATCAATCGGCTGACCTCATACGTTTGTCATATTCGATAGCGTGTAGGACATCACTTTATTTATTAAATCATTTTTATAACAGAATAATTCAGGCTGTTTTTCCAATCTGATGGTATCGCTGCTTACTTCTTAGAATAAATTATTTAAAAAAAAGGGTTAAATTAATTGTTTGACCTTTTTAGTGTTTCAAACACAAAACTCTTAAATTTTGCTTTCCAGACATAGTAAAAATATACCCTCCCGTCCGAATTTTTCAACCATAAACAAAACGAGGTACGCAAAGAAATATTTTTTCTTTTTATACCAATTCAACTGCTCCTAACAGCATAGAGTCAGTGAGACGATGGCATGCCCAATCGGAGTAAGTTGTGGCGATGAAGGTAGTGGGGAGGGGAAGGAGATGGAGAAGATGAAAGTCGTGAAGTACCTGGCTATTCAGATCTGGTCACCAAACACGGCTAAAGCCATTTCAGGCAACTTTTCAATTCTGAATGGTGGTCTTTCACCAGGGCGGTAGTTAGAGTATCTACTAATCCGGAACGTTCCGCAAATATACTGTATTTTTTTTATATGAAATAAATGTGTTATGACACATATAGTTAAAAAAAAATGCGCACTCCGGGTTTGAACCCGTGACCTCTATCTAACGCGTTGATATCTAACAGTAATATATGTCGATGAAATAGCCACGCGAATTCCATCAGAGAATGCAACCAGGAATTACACCGAGCTCGTGGAAATGCGCAAAAAAACATCCTAGCGCATGCCCATGCCATGCATTTCGAATCTATTCTAATGTACAGTAAAACGTGTGCAACCACCAACTGTTGATTCACCGACTCGTATGCAACAATTTAAAAATTAACATAATATTCTGTAACGTCGAAAAAAACTTTAGCCTAAATCATTTCCCCTAAACTATTTTTTCTACCCTGCGTTATTCATATTATATCAGTACATGAGGCACTCCAATCTACCAGCTACATTTACGGGTAAATACTCGATATTGTACAATATATAATATGTATGGGAAAACCGAACAAATTACCCGAAAATGCACAAACTAATGACATCTGTTGTATATTTTCAAAAATATATGACAGGTGATAACAATAAGGTCCCAAAGCAAAAAAGGCAGTGATAAGCAGGTGTTTATGGCGTTTGGCTTGCCTTTAAGTACCTACTTACGTCCCAGTCTAACGTAAACAAGATAAGCAACGTATTATGCAAGTTTCTGCGAAATAATAAATACAGATTGCAGTTTATTTTTTTAACTGTTATCGGTAAATAATACATACGCAGAATGCATACTAAACGAAATTTAAAAAAAAAACATATTCCAGCAGGTGTAGTTGTTTCCAAAAGAAATACTTGATGTAATGCTTACTAACTTGCGGTAAGAATAGATGGAGAGGTACCTTTGCGAAACAGTGTAGTCAGGTCGGTTGACTTTACACTGACTCTATAGAAAGAAACAAAGATATGATAAAGGATGTTGGATAGCCTATTAGTTACCGCCCACATGGAATTCGGATGTTTTTAATAAACATATTTGAGCACATTAAACAAAACCATATCAATACCCCATTAAAATGATTTATAAAGTAAAAATATCACACAAACACTAATAACAGAAGGTTTGCCTAAATAATAATGGAATTTTTTTGTTGATCTAATGTCTTTATTTCATTATAAATGTAAAAATTCTAAAGTACCGTACAAAATATTTAAAACTGTTACCTCTGAAAAGTGATGTTTTATAATCTTGGTTTGGTCTTATTTGAACATTCACGCATAGCAAATATCAGCAACAAGTTTGATTTATTTGTGTAACCACTGCAAGTATTTTAATCAACACAAATATAGGAAAGGACCTCAAAATCTACTACGACTAGATGATGTGAAGTTAGCGCGGACGGAGAACATTCTTACATACTAAGAAGTGTTGCAATATTATGTCAAGACTTTTCTTGTCTCTTTCTCTCTCATGGTATACAACGTAAAAACCCGGAGAAAGTGATTTATTGCAAATTTGTACTGGTTGGGTAAAAATATTTTTCTTTCTCCATGAATATTATTACTGCAAGCTTACTAATGTAGCGTAAAAGTTTCACGACCCTCTCACGATAATAAGAACATACCTAGTTGTTGTTTTTGATGGAAAATTTAATGACTAATATATATCCGGATGGAGACGACATTGTGACCTCATATGGCATTTGTATCATAATTATTGCCAGTTTTTAGTGGGACATGCAAACAAATATAAGAACGTAGAGAAAAAATTATAACGATTTTGCTAAAATAATATTTATACGCTTTTGCTACGTGGTTCGCGTATTCACTTTATTTTTATTTAATTTTTTATAGTGAATACCGCACAAAAGTCCCAACCGTATAAAGCCAGTGATACTATGGCATCCACAATTGGGTTATGTTGTGAGGCTGAAGGTAGTGGGGAGAGGAAGGAGATGAGACGAAGAAGGTTGGGAAGTATCTAGCTATTCAGATCTAGTCACCAACCACGGATAAAGCCATTTCAAGCAACGTTTCGATTCTGAATGGTGGTCTTTCACCAGGGCGATACTTAGAGCATCTACCACTCTGGAACGTGCCGCAAATACACTTTTTATTATTTTATATGAATTAAATGTGTTCTGACACATATAAATGAAATAAAAGTAATTGTTTGAATTATTATTGATAGTATTAATTTTGATTATAGCAGAAGTCTGATTTCTTGGTCGACTTAAATTATTTGGTAAATATACGAACTAGAAGAGATGGGTAAATTTGTTATGGCATTTAAGTTGCCTCTGCATTTTTTTAAATTTTGTTTTCACTATGGATCTGGGTTCTGTCTGAATCTGCCTCATCTCGAATGGTGTGACGTCACAAATTGATGTATTAACCTTGTTGGCCGTCATGCTTCACAGGTAACACCTCTCGATGATAGGTAGATATTGTTACATCAATATTATGTTTGTTTTTAATAGAATTATAAAAATCCAATGGCGTAAATCACAAGATACTACGTGGTGTATCAATTTAGAAGTTATTCATTGCATACGATACGAGAATAACACACCAAGCAGGAGCACTCATCTCCCGGTGCGAATGATGTACATGCTAGAAAGCACTGAATTCTTAAGATTTGAAACACGTGATCTAAGGGTGGAGAGGACGTAGGAGTTTAACCACCTGGTATTTCAGCAACTAAGAGTAAAAATGGAAGTGTTCATATAACAAAACAATATAGTTTCGGTTGTGATGTGAGAACGTAACATCGACATTATTATTTGATTTATGACGCTGTTCTCACAATAGTCAGTGGTATAATGGCACCATAGTTGTCTTCCATGGGTTTGATTTATTTTTTTATTTACATTTTATTAATATTCTATTTAAAAAGAAGGAATGGCCCGGAATAGAACTGCACTTGAAAATGTCACTAAGGTTACGTGGTAATTGCTTTCTTTTTCTAGAGCCAGTGAGACTATGGCATCCCCAATAGGGGTATGTTGTGAGGCTTAAGGTAGTGGGAAGGGGATGGAGATGGGGTAGAAGGTGAAGAGAGTTTTTAAACTTGGAGTAATATACAAAAGAGAGCGCTGCTGTAGTAAGTTTTGATGAGTTTTGCCGGACTCGGCTAGACCTAGGCATGGCTAGGACTAGGGCTAGGGTATTTATACATCCATTCATAGCACATGTCGACATATTGTTTTTGTTTATTCGTACAACCACTTTTTCACAGTATTGTTATAAAGAAAAATATAACTAATAACCTAAAAAACCGTTGACTTATGTCCATTTATGTCGCATATAAAAACGTGTAGGTGGAGTCGACGGAGACGCGGGACACGAAAAACATCATAACAATAATTTAAAGCGGTGCGATAATTTGGGAAATTTTGCTGTTTCTTCCTTTCTTATAGTGTACGACGTAAAAACCCGGAGAAAGTGATTTATTCCATTTTTTTATAGGTTGGGTAATACATATTCTTTGATCCATTATTTTCAAACGTATAAAATCGAAGAACACACAAAAACGTAAGTAACCTTTCCAGATGTCAAAAACAAACCACTAATACAAAATGGCTGATAATGCTAACAAATGATAAACATATGTGTACCAACATAACAAAACAAAAAAAGCGATAATCGAATGTACACAGCCCGCAAAATTCAAAATCCACCTTTTCTTTTGAACAGGCCATGTATTGTTACTCGGCTTAATTCTATAAATGAATTTGTGCATTGCCAAACGCCTAATAAAAAAAAACTAATTATAAAACATTTTTTCTGCTTGTAAATTGTATCGCGTGGAGGCATAATGCCATAAGTGCAATGATTTGTACCAGCGTAGTTTTAATCAAACCTTGAATAAAAGAAACTGATACAGAAACACGCCGGCATAGCATAGCATCACGTGAACGGGCACACGCATAGCGCATAGCCGTGGTACCTGCCCACATTGGCTCAGTGTCTATTCTACCAATACTACGACGATCCTACGCACTTGTTATTTATGGCATTTACGCCAAGATGGGCAGGGCTGAATTTAACTATGAAACAGTAATTAAAAAAAAAAATACTTACTCACCCTTTTACAATTTTCCTCGACGAGGTTACAGAGCCTGGATCAGTCTTTTCTTGCACAAAATAATTACAACCAACTTAACTTTAAAACACAATGCTAATAATAATAATAATAATGATGACAGTGAACTTATATAGCGCAATTTTGTGATATTTCACCTCAAGTGCGTTTCATACTAAATCAATTAATTAACAAGGAAATAATATTATGTAATATGAATACAAATTAAAACTATCTAAAATTATAATCGTTATCATAAATCATCAGTGAAAAAGGTTCAGAAATGGGTATGACAGGGCATGTGTACATAAACAGATAAATTTAAAATAACAATTTACTAGAAGATAGGGGTAGAAAAAACGAGATGAAACGTATGAATTCATATTAACATATTTGTTGATTCAAAGAAAAGGAAATTAGATTGAGGTCAGTTAACATGTTGGTACTTAAAAATATTATTATTCAAGTATTATAAGTAAACTAACTAACTAACCATCACGCCGTTTCCCCGCAGGGGTATGCAGAAGGGACGGACCGCCTTACAACTTGTCTTGGCATACACTCCTTGCTTTGTTCACATTCATACATCGTCTCATACATACTCTTCTGGTATTCTGACTCTTCACATGACCCGATTCAAGTATTTGATTTACTTGATCGTCCTATGTCTTCCTCGGGCGTCCTCGACTTCTTCTTTCATTCACTTTCGCATCATATATTCTTTTCAATGCAAACAGTGTAAATATAACAAGTAACAAAACAACAATGAATTAGGGTTTTTTATCCAGTAAAGACCTTTTGCCTAAGAACTCACTAATATAAACTTAAATTCAGTCAATTAAATTTAACCATCAAATGATGATAGTAATAAGGCCTAATGAGCCTTAATACTAATTAGATAGAAATTATGAGGGGTATTTGAATAAGCCCCAGCTAGTTAGCAGAGGATTACGAAAGAATCCATATAATCAAAAAACAAAAACAAAAAAATCAACAACAATAAATATTTTATGACAGTAAGTAGTTTTCAGTAGACAGTAAGGACATTGAGTTGTAAGGATACAAGTAAGGAGAAAACTGTAACAAAGCAAATTAAGGACGTTTTTAAAGAAATTACATTTTAATAGGTTACGCTTTGTATGTGGGATTTTCAAACAATTTGGTTTTTAAGACCCGTTTGAACTCTGCTAGGAATGCTCTCTGTTAAACGGTCATGTTGGTATGCTTGTTTTACAAAAATAGCTACCGTTAAAACGATTCACAAAATTAGTTTAAGAAAATGAACTTGTTTACATTTGACGATTCAAAACGAAGAAAAGCTGTATCAGTGTTGCCATCGTAGGATGATTTTTTTATCCGACATTCTTAAGATTTGCGACATTGAAAGCAGTTCCGGGCGTCCAAGCGATATTGATAAACTAACGTCGACGACCCAGTATGTAGTATCGATCTGCTTAATTGTCGATATGCCATGCTACGCTTCCAGAAGTAAAGTTAGTCGAAATACTAATTTTACAACAAGGATCAACTGTTCATACTGCAGCTTTTCTGAATAAACTTTTAAATTTGACAGAAGATTTGTTGACTGGCTTGAGTTGGACTCTGGCATTGAGATTATTCATTGGGTAATGGTAAACGTACTTGACTAATCAGTTAATGAGGTATAATCATGTCGCAGTTTTGCGACGGTAGATGTCACGACGGTTGACTATTTTTGCCATAATTCATACTTTTAAGTAACTAACTAACTAACAAACCATCATGCCGTTTCACTGCAATGGTAGGCAGAGAAGGTGGACCACCGTACAACTCTGTATTTGCACACACTCCTTCCTTCATTCACATTCATATATCGTCTCATACATACTCTTCTGTTATTCTGACTCTTCACATGGCCTGACTCAAGTATTTGATTCACTTGATCATGCTGTGTCTTTCTCAAGCGTCCCTGACTTTTCTTCCATTCACTTTCGTGTCAAATATTCGTTTCACATTATTTTCTTTATTCATTCGCTCTACATGCCCAAACCATTTAAGCGTCCCTTTCTTGATCCTATTAATTACGCTTTCATCAGCTCTGCATTCTTTCCAGATATTCAATTTTTTAACACGGTCATACGTGGTTTTGCCGCACATACGCCTCAGGGTTTTCATTTATACAGCGTTCAGTCTACTTTTATCCTTCCTCTGCCAGTTCTATGCCTCACTGCCATATATCAGGGTCCCTCCATTGTGGACTGCTAGCTTCGCTTCTTTGGACTTGTAATACAATAAACCATACTTACCCAAATTTAAGAATACTTGAAAATGAATTATTTCGGATTTTGCTGCTCCGTTTTCTAAATTGTTTCCCATCGAACTAGATCGAAATGTTGCAATTTGTAAGAAATATCATTTAAAATTGCGTTATGTTTAAGATTAATTTGGATGAATTAATATAGCACTAGGCAATGTTAATTATTCTCTCGAATAAATGAGTGACATATTTCGGAAGGTTCAAATATCCCTCGAGTAAATTTATTAAATCGTCTGAAATATTCCATATTGTTGAAAATTAATTCGTTTACATCGGTATGCTACATAATCCAATCATTATTCAAATGATTCACTTAGATACGACTCGACCAGGTTATGTTTAAGAGGCAAAGTACGAAAGGAAAGATCGTTGATTTCAATGACGTTGCTTTCTTCTTCAAAGTTGGGGTCGTTTTTGTGACATGCAAATCGATATCACATGTGTATAAGCGCTTACTCCAGAATATCACTCGATTGATCATTTTTTTATGGATGACGCACCCATGAATTGTGTGCCAAACCGAATTGTATGGCGGTCCATCCGCCAAAGGTTAGTTCATGAGTTAGATCTCAGTGTATTAAATGAACCATTTACATTATACGATTCCTTTATTACCTTCATTGTGGTGACATAATGTGGAAAATGCGCGCTTTAACTGCAGTTGCCAAGCGAAGAACAATCCATTATTGTGTTATCGTTATATTGATAACATTGCTAACAAAACGTTTTCGCTTGAAAATAATCGCAGTTACCTTACGAGTTTGTTTTATAGTTTTTCTGTGGAATTTTACAGAGTTTTTCTTATCTCTATAAGGCCGTGATACATTTGTTACTTATTGAACCAGCTTTATCACAACTCAAAACAATAGCTCCATTTAAAAGCAAAACAATAATCAAAATCACTGGCTTAACACCAAATAATCTATTTTTTATGCAAACATTACACGAAGAATTCCGCCTGCCTGGGACCAGTAGGACTACAGCTTCTCACAGCAGTTATTAATTGTTTTATTGACTCACCTTCTCTGTTGCAACTTATCCAGTTCAACATTCCTTGCCGTAGACTCAGAAACAATGAATTGCTGTTCCTCAATCATCACAATACTAATTATGGGTATAATTCTCCAATGTCCAGAATGTCAAGACTTGTTAACTCAAGCCATGGTCTTGAAATTTTTGGTAGCAGTCTAAATGATTTTTGTCATTCTTAACGACTCTTCCAAAACGTTGACTAGACCATGGTTTGAATGTTCTCTCTTATGTTTATTTTGCCTTATTTTTGTCATCGCTTCATTTATTATTATGTATATGCTATTCCTTCTCTGTTGCTCTTTTTTCCATTTCGTGTTGTGATACATATATATTTGCAATCGGACTTTAGTCCGTTAATTTATAAATAAATCTCCAATTGAGATATGTTGTGATCTAAAGAGATGGGAGGGGAAGTAGGTACCTGGCTTTTCATTTCCAGTCGACAAACACGGCAAAATTCATTTTAAGTAACGTCAGTTGTTCACAAGGACAAAACTGGGAGAACATATACACCTCTCTGAAATAGATTGGAACGACCTTTATAGAGAAGAGTTTTCGGAGGAAAATCATATCATTTTTCAATTTTCAACCAAATATGTATTTTTTTCTTTTTTTATCGCAGGTTAGCCGGGGTCGGCGAACACAAGCTGTACTTTTTTCCATAAATATGTTTGAAACGATATGTCAATCGTAATTATGATAATAATATATGTATTAACAATTTGAATAGTGCTTTTTTTGTAAAAAATCACCTCAAGGACGATGTACAAATTTTAATTCTTAGGCTCCATCTTATCACTATTTAATTATATATGTTATTATGATCTATGGCGTATTAATCAACAAAAGCAGACTTACCTGGCAGGCCACTTCAGATAAACACAATTATGCGAGTTATTTCTAGTTTGGAGAAATTCATAGTTTTACACACATTACTATGATATTGGCAAAATTGTGTTCGATTTTTTTTTTTGTTCGATTTCGAGAGCAAATTTTACAGTGGACTTTTTGAATTTGTGGAACAGTACAGGGATTTGATTAAAATTTACATAATTTAATAATACAATTTTTTTCACTTTATTTCACTATTTTTTTATTAAGATGCAGAGCAGTCTGAAGATGCCCGTTATAAGGTGAAACTGGTCAGGTCTCGATAAAAAATGGTGGAAAAAAGTTTGAAAAAGTGTATTATTAAATCATTAAAATGGTATTCCACCACGAATTAAGAGTTTAAAAATTAGAAACATGAAAATTTATTTATATAAAAACTCATCTACTATTTCCGAGTTCTTGGGAACTTAGATATCCTTAAGTTTTGAGTTCACTCGTGTCATATCTATATAATGCATTCTTCCATCCAATTAACTTTGAATATTAAAATATCTGTAACCAATAACACACTTTCAATATCATAGTTTACGAGTGTAGCAAACGAATTTGCAGTGTTAATACGCTAAGCCGTCTTCTGAACATGATCCGATAAATTACAAATGCTAATTTTCTCTCACACGTAGAAAAGTCTGAAATTGTATTCCGATTACGCTACTTTACAATTTACTCACTAGGTCCCTTTTGACGTGTGTGTAAAGACTAAGCTGTTAACTAGTATCAAAATAATGTGCTTGGCATTGAAAACGTTCATATCAATTCCAATATCAAAATACATGTAAGATCGTCAAAAGAACAATCGAATAGGGTTGTTTTTAAAAAATATTGTTTGTCCACGTAGATGGTGTATAAAATATTTATAAATTTTCATATTCACATGAGTTCACTGTACACAAGTGTATTTCTCATCTTCTAAACTTTGTTACCAATATATCCTACACGCGCGTTCTTACCGGGTGGTGGCGAAGTCTTCTTTGCATTTCTAATATATTTTTTTATCTGAATTGAGACACAACCAATAGTTTCAGCTACCTGGAGCCAACAGGATTATTACATCCCTACATTTTGTGGAATGTGGTGGGTTCCCCTGACTGTACACTTAACATCACTTATTTGAGTATGAACAGCAAATGTTGACTCGAACTCAGTACTTACAGCTGCATTGCTTACATACATAATGTTTCAATCTTGTAATTCGACTTGAGAAAAGAAAATTTCAGTAAAAGCTTTAAAAAGCTCAAATTATACAGTACAAGTTTTTACAAACTTTTGAATATTCAAAACCGGTCATTGTAGACATTTGTTGTCAATTCAAGTAATTTATGTTTATAATAATAATAACATTCACTTATATAGCACAGTTTTGTGATATTTCTCCTCAAGTGCGCTCTACTAAGATAAACTTTAAAATAAAGAAAATCAGGTGTCATGTTTGTAAACTTATTCCCATAGTCCTTCTTATTTACGAGTACATCTTTTTTATTCTACAAGTAAAAATGAATGTTTTTCTGTTTGTTCTGTGTTCTCGATTGTTTTTTAAATCACTTGATCGATTTTGCTAAAAATAGCACAATTTGTTTGTATTAGTGACGGGGAGGTATAAATAGTAGTTTTAATGAAATCTAATTTGTAAAAATGTTTCTATTACCTTTCAAAATTATTGTGAAAAATATTGAACCCACCAAGTTGTATTGACGTTAGCCCGTAGATAAACTATAATAATCGCTACAAGTTTATGAAACGTCATCATGATTTATTTTAAAGTGGTGAACAGTTTTTTTTTTATTTCATTGGTTGTTATTTTTATAATCGAAAATTACTTTTTGACGTTATTACTACATTCCTATTTTGAAAATTTAACTGTTCCTAACTTGTGCAAAAATGCATGGATTCATTTTATTTCGTTGAACATTAGAAGCATGACATCGTATGGACAAATAAAAGACGCGCAACGCCTGTAGACATCATAGTAAATCCATAATTTTATAATCAACTTTCAGGTCACCCGTTGGCAGTGTTTTCCAGGGTCATTCCATCAGTAGGAGAGCATCACCCAACTCCTAACTGGGTCACCGTGTCACGCGCATGCGCTCTGCCGCGATGTCGCCGCCATAGTCGTACCTTCACCGCTACACCGCCCAGCCACCCCCCCCCCCCTTCTACCAACCTTCCATAGTCCCAGTAGACAGAGGATTATCGCAATCACGGCGTGGCTGGCCGCTGAAATATAGAATATTAAAATATTTACATCGATCTAAAAAAAAAACGTCATGCATCAAGAAATTAGAGATAAATGACAATGGTACAAAAAAGTGGACAGTTGTGGATAAACAAAGCAATTAAAACATTATTGATATGTTTTTATACTAACGGATTATTGTACAATTACAAAAAATGCATAACACGAAATGGAAAAAAAGCAACAGAAGAAGAACAGCACATACTCGTACATTATATTTGAATTCAAATAATGACAAAAATAGAACTAAAATATACTAATATAGTCTGAACAAGGTTTTGGTAGAGTCGTCATTTAGACTGGTACCAAAAATTTCAAGACCATGGGTTGAGTTGACAAGTCTCGACATTCTGGACAGTGGAGAATGATACCCATAATTAGTACAGTGATGATTGAGGAACAGCAATTCATTGTTTCTAAGTCTACGACAAGGAATGTGGAACTGGATGAGTTGCAACAAAGAAGGTCAGTCAATTATTTTGAAAATGTTAATTAAATCAAAGAATTTTTTAACGTTGGCTCAATTTGATCATATGAATAATCGCCCTTTTCTCGCCCTAATCTCCATGCAATAATATAAGCATGAAACATATAACACACGATATAATGAAAAATATCTAAGCATGTAAAAAATTGAGTTTTCAGAGACCACTTGATGAGAAAATCCCAATAGAAACGTAATTTCTATTTCCCAAATATTCTAATAGCCAAAATATTTTTATAAATAGAACACATACACTTTGTTTTTAACCACTTTTTATTTAATATTTTGTCTACCGGTTTCGGAAGTACCCTTCCATCATCAGGACAATATTAAATTAATCTGAAATACAAAATACTGTGATAAATATACATATTTAGGAGTTGGAAGGAGAAGGAGTAATTTAGGAGATTATAGGAATAACCGAGCGGTTTATTGGAAAAATATTTAGGATAGGACTTTAAGATAAATTAATTTGATTGTTTAAAATATTGCATTTATTGTTTAATGATTTTCTAATTTCTAGTGCTTCTAAGGTATCTAATTTTATCCCTTTATTGCAACGGTGAAGAATTTTAACCCCTGTATCCTTATTAAAATCATGATTAGTAGTAATGAGGTGATTGGCGAACTCTGAAAAAAAATTTTTTTTTTGTAAGCATCTTAGATGTTCACTTATTCGAATGTTCACACTGCGAGATGTCTTAGCTATATAATATGAAGGAAAATTATTACAAGAAATTTTATAAATGCCAGAATGACTTAATTTATTATCCCTATCTTTAGTATTTTTCAATAATATACCTATGCTATTATTTGTATAGAACGAGGGTTTAATGTGGGTGGGAAAATTTCGGGTACTAAGCCACAAAGTTAATGCTTTTTACGAACATATAAAATATTTTTAAATTGTTCCTCGCCAGAGGAAATATTTGAAAGCGGAAATTTTCAATATTTTCACCGGGAAAATATTGTAAATTGGTCCGAACGACAAATTTCGACTTTCGACATTATATGATTGAATTACAGACACGCGGTTCTACCCTGAATTGGATAGCGACTATTGCATTATTCAAATTTGAATAGTTTCCGCGTTAATCTGGTTACCTCCGAAAAAGGGAAATTTAATTTGGCCAATCTATAAATTTCATAATAAAAAAAAATCGTTGGAAAATTCGTTATTACTGTGTGTTAAAGACTTCCCCAGTAATATTTTCACACTTAAATACTATTGTTTAGACTATATATAAAAAATACGCCTATTATTTCAAAATTTAATAGCGAAAATGTCACAATACGATTCTCCGCTTGCATTGAACTGAAATTAAAATATATATTTATTTATTGACGCCCTGAAGGGTATTACATATAATTCATTTTAAGTTGTACATAAGAGTAAAATAAATGAGAAGTATGCAACATAAAAGCAAGAGTTTAAAAAAAAGTTAGCATATACAATGCAAGTATATGATTCCAGCGTAAGATTTACAATTAGTTATGTTATCATATTTAATTGCACAAAAGAGTGTAATACGTGTATAATACAAAGCATAATAAATTTGAAATAAGTTAGTAAGTAAAGTGTAAGTATACAATTGCAGCGTAATGTAGTTATAATAATAATAATATTTGGATAATTTGTATGGCGCCGTTTTTGTAAAAAAATCACCTCGAGGGCGCTGTACAAATCTTAATTTCTACTTAATATTAATTCTTAGTTTATATAAATATACAGCAACATACTTACCTGACAGGTCGCATCTGGCAGTACACAATCACCATATCATAATAACTCAAAATTTAGCTGATTCTAATATTTATATATATTTTTATTTATTTTTTATTTATTTTTTCACTTTCGGGGCATGAGAGCAAATTTAAAATGTAGTATATCGGAGGTATTTTTTAATTTTTCGTAGTGAGGAACAGATAATGGTGAAAATCTTCTAATGAATTTAAGGAATGAGAGTCTGAAAAGTTTTCTTGGTTTGAACAGAATATTATTATAGAAGACTGCTAAAAAAGAGTACAATAGGTACATGGCATAATAAAATAAATTGAAAAACCTTGGTCACAAACCTCAAGACCCCGTGGTTTCGGGGATGATGCCCTTACGAATTACAAAAAAAAATACAGTCATTGCCTACCTTAATTTTCTTTAAATACGGGGCAGCGAGATAAATTTTATTCATTGAATAGTGCCCAACGTTTCCACTATGCTTTCCACCCAATTCTTTTTGTTCCAAATTAATGCTTGAAATGATTTAAAATATGCGGTAATAGGTTTTTGAAAGTGGATATTTTTAGATCCACCACCGCTGGATGTGTTTTGCCCTCCGGGTATAAGGTGTTTTAACACGTAATACCCGGAATTTAGTATTTTATTATAATTGTATTTATTTTGTTATAGTCTATAACCTCAAAGAACGTGGCGTACAGCCGGGAGAGCACTTGTGAGGTGTCACGTGAAAAACGCGACATTTCATTTCAATGTCGCCATGCTGACCGTCAAACCCCATTGAATAAATTATATATTCAATTAAAATAACAATTGTAATGACTCGTATGCTCATAACGTTTTTTCCTGTTTATTCCATTATGAATCTTATTATATGGAAATAGTTTTTTAGTGACCTCTGTGCAGAGATGTTATTTTTGCTTTTGTAATTACGAAATCCATGCATAAAATGCCCTTCACAAGCGTAATAATTATAACCTAGTAGTTAATACGTAGTTTCTATAAAGTGATGTGATAAATTATTGAGACATATCACTTTATAGAAACTACAGAAACTAGAAACTATAGAAACTACTAGAAACTACATATCATCAAAAGATTCGATCAAAATAAAAATGAACGAAATATCAATCGAAGTGCAAATAATAGAATACCATAGAAATATTTTGATTGAATTTGTACATTTATTAGTTGTTGAACTAAATTAAAGGAAAAAATATATATTTAAAGGTATACTTCTCATTAAAAAATACAACCCAAACACACTACCATTAATTTCAGTTTTTGCCGCCAGTAAATTCTCAGCAGTTTTCACTCGAAATGACGGAAAATAAGAAGCATTAAGTCCCCCATAACTCCAAAAATTAGAAATGAAAAAAAAAAAACTAAACTAACAATTCCATACATTTATATATATTATAGTGAGTGTATAAGAGTCCCAACTGCTCCCAAACGTCTAGAGCCAGTGAGACTATGGCATCCCTAATTGGGGCATGTTGTGAGGCTGAAGGTAGTAGGAAGCTGGGGAGGGGAAGGAGATGGGTGAGAGGAAGTTTGGGAAGAACTTGGCTATTTCTGGTTACCAAACACGGCTAAAGCCATTTCAAGCTACGTTTCAATTCTGAATGGTGGTCTTTTACCTGGGCAATACTTAGAGTATCTATCACTCTATATCAGTCATTCCCAAAGTGGTATATATCGACCCACAGGGTTCGATTCCGACTTGCAAGGGATCCACGTCAATGAGAAAAAAAAAATTGGGGGTGCATGAGACGTAAATGGGGGTCCACGAGAGTGGATTCCATTTAGGCAGGCCGTCACCAAGATGTTGGCTTACCGCAAATGCAATAATCCACCTCACAGATAGTACCTATGCAGGTACTTACATAATACTCTCTTATAAAAGACATTAATAATTCCCTAATTATAATATATTTTTTTGGGAGGATATGTTATCGATTTGCAAGTACTTTTCGATTTCAAATCTCTACCGACTAGTGCTATTTTTTGGCGAGTTCGACTTCAATTGAAGTGTTCACCGCGAAGGGTTCATTTCAAAGAACTAGCAGTTCCTGAAGTGTTCACAAAACTTTAAAGTTTTTCCCAGCGCTAAAAAAAAACAATATTAGGAAAGCAGGGGGTCTATACAAAACAAAAAAAAGTGGTCTACGGGACAAAAAAGTTTGGGAACCACTGCTCCATATGATATGAAAGAGATATTTATGATGTCAATAAAAAAAAGTTTATGATTTTTATCAGTATTTTAGGTATCTACGTTAGATGAACGTTACTTGGTTTAACGTCAGTAGTGTATAGAGGAAAAAGCTAGCATCGTAGGTTACTTTGTGGAGAGAAGAGACATTGACATAATGAGTTGTTTTTTTATAACATTACAAGTGTACCACCCTAGCCAAAAACATATTGAAATTCAAAATTGGCAGGTCAAGGGATGGATCAATCATTGTAAATCTTTTCTTTTCTTGTTTAAGGACAGAAAACAAAACAAGTTTCAAATTTTACAAAATAGAGCAACGAGAATTACACTCGGGTGACATAGATACTTAAAAGTAACTAAAATATCAGAGAAACTAATTTGGCTAAAAGTGAAAAAGTTTGTATAAAATGAACAACAATTGGTTAGCAAAATCTTTTTCCGACTAAATTATTGACAACGTGGTTATCAAACATAATACAAAAACATACAAAGAAATCAGACTACCAAAAAAAAAATTAAACCAATACACAAAACAGCTTACTTTAAAAAGGGATGAAATGTTATAATTCGCTGACGGAAACCATCAAAATTATGTCAATTAATAAATTTAAAATAGGCTGTAAGAACCATTTAAAATACATAAGTAATATCATGTAGAATATAAGTTAAAATATTATTATTGGGTCAAAAAGAATATGAATTATAATTAAAAAAAAATTAATAAGACTATACTAAAACTGGCAAAAATAGAAATACTTACAAAAATATGTTTGCAAATCTAAAACATTTGGCTTATTCAGTTGTTTGAATAAATTGAAATCAAAGGAAAAAATTGACACAATCAGTTTTTTTGTTAGAAAGTAAAAAATTGAAAATAAATTGCTGTCGTTGATTTTTTAACGACACTCAAAGTCGTCCGGTGTGCATCACTGAGTGATTCGAAACCTAGTTTCAAAAAACGTTTCGATTGTCAAAGTATGTAGTATTTATCTACACTATAATATGCGCAAATTTAAAATTTAACCTAACAGTCGTATCAGTAACCATAATAAAACAATGATTGCTTAGTTAATGTCGCTTTGTTCTCAAAACACGTGATTCATTTTGCTAAAGATTTTAAAAACGTAGTGAGGTGTCTTAAAAATCGATAAACACGTGTTATATTCATTTTATAAAGTTAAAGTCGACATGATTAATCGATGCGTAGAATTTGATGCGGTTTGGGATATCAACATTTTACAGTTGGTGTGTGGAATAAATAATCTAGGGGAATATTCTTTGAAGATATTTGCTGCGCATTTTTTCATTTAATTTTATAGTGAATACCAATGACGTTTCATTTATAGACACGTTACAGCCTTAAGAATATTAACACAAAATGTGGCAAGCAAAACACACACGTTACCAGTAAATTCATCATTCAAATATTGGTCATATATGACAAAGATAGACATTAATAAAATATATGTGTATGAACGAAACAGATCCGAAGTTCGGACCGCGTTCCATACTTGCTTGAAACGACCTCAAGCGACGCGTGACCGCTTAGTACTAAATCGGCTTAAACACCGATCACACCAACTAGCGTGATTATTGTTTGCCACTATGAGAGCGCCACAACGTGTCTATATATGTAACGTCATTGGTGGATACCGTTTAAGAGTCCCAACTGCTCCCAGCCGCCTAAAGCCGGTGTGACTGGCATCCCCAATCGGGGAGTGTTGTGAGGTTGAAAGTACCGGAAGGGGAACTAGATGGAAGAAGAGGAAGATTGGGAAGTGCCCGTCTATTCAGATCGGGTCACCAAATACGGCTTAAGCCATTTCAAGAAACGTTTCGATTCTGAATGGTGGTATTTCACCAGAACGATACATAAAATATCTTCCACTCTGGAATGTACCGCAAATATACATTTTTTTATATGAATTAAATGTGCTATGACACATATTAATTAAATCAAATTTATTTGCACACGCCGGGTTAAAATCCCCGACCTCTGGATTCGTAGTCGAGCGTCTTATCACTAGACCAGTCTGGAACGATTGTAATACTTGACTTATTTGTATAGCGCCATTTTTGCGAAATATTAGCTGAGGGGCGCTTTAGTTGCAGTCATGTTAAATTGATCTGGGTCACTATCTGCAGAATGAATGGCTAAAGTCACACATTAATTTTAGACTTATTTTATTAATATTTCACGGTTTTGAAAAAAAAATCTATTAAAATAATTAATTTCTGCAGGAGCGTTAATTTAATGATGAAAATGTATATCGTATACGTCTCTTCCTGCGGCTCCTAAGACTATAGTTAGTATTTGCATTAATGTAAAACGCGTATGAACAACTAATTATTTATCAAGCTGTCGCCATGTCAATTTGTTCACAACTCCTCTCCAAGGTAGACAAATCACTCATAAAATAATTACACGGACAAGTTGACATTTTCAACTACTAATTAGTCGCATGAGTCAACAGGTAACAATCCACCACCAGCTCACCAAATCATAAGTATACAATATTACATGTTTTTTTACTAGGTGGCTTTGTTTTGCTTGGCGTTCGTGGATGGTAGATGGAGTTGAGGATACCACGCTTAAGAATGCATAAGAGCGTATTGCAAAAAGTAGAATTAATATTATTGTTAATTAATACGAAGGTAATTCAATCACTTGCAAATACTTCTCTATTGAAGACGCTTGTACATAAATAGAGTTGGCCGATGGAGTTGTGTGTACCTCAACGTCCTTGGAATTAATTAGTGTCGCTGTGGCACTTCGATCAACCATGGAAAGAATACATAGAAGATGATTGACTAGGTGTATGTATTTACTTGGTTTCTATCAATCTACGTGGTTTTATTAGAGAGGTGAAACTATGGCGAATGTTCGATTTTAAATCGTTTTCAAGGTAGTTTTTCTATGCTACCTTAATTCGACTGATAGATGGTAAAGATAAAAGTTTTTTTTAAATATTTTCGTAGAAAACAATCACGATGTGGTTTGACACGTTTAAAGGAATGAAAAATTACTTCGTATAAGACCACGAATATTATTTATGACCTACCGGTTTCGCTTAGTCTAAGCGTCATCAGGGTACAAAACAAAAAATACAAAGTGTGCGAATATATACATATTTTTGATAATCAGATAAATTTGTCCAGTGGTCCAATATTAGGCATGTTTCCTGTAAACTCATAAAATTTATCTTTATTCTTTAGGTACCTTCTCAGTTAACGTTTTGTCGCTTTCAATTCATATTATCTGTCTCTTTCTCTCTGTTCTTTTGTTAAAATTCAAATGTTTCTCATTGTTTTGTTATTTTATTTTATAATTTGTTCTCCCTCTGTATGTACGAGTATATATAACCGCACACTTTGTGTTTTTTGTTTAGTTTAATTTTGTACCCTTATGAGACCCCTAAGCGAAACCGGTCGGTCATGAAAATTGAAATCGAAATAAAAGTGTGTTAATATTAACACCACTTTATTGGACACACACACCAACCGGTTTCGGCTTTACCTGAACCCTCTTCAAGGTGGAATAAATATGTATAACTTATTTACACAATACATATTTATTCAACCCTGAAGAAGGTTCAGATAGAGCCGAAACCGGTTGGTGCATGTGTTCAATAAAGTGGTGTTAAAACAAAGATGCTTTTTATTATTTATTATTTTGAAACTGTTAATTCGTGGTGGAACTCCATTTTAATGATTTTAATAATACCAAATGTTTAACTTTATTCCACTTTTTTTTTCTTTTTTTTTTACTGAATTAAAGTTTTAAATTTTGTATTATTAAAATCATTGAAGATACTTTTATTTCAATTTTAATCATGCCTTACCACAAAGTGAGTGCTTCGTGTCAAAATTAAATTATCATTCTTACCATATACAAAATCATTTTTTAATTTCTTTTTTTATAATAGTATTTACTACTTGAAGATTACTCTGATAGGAAAGTTTTAAATTTAAAAAAATAATGATCCGAAAATTGAGCGGAAAATAGAATGTAAATAGCTGCAGACTGACCAGGGCAGAGATGAGAATGATTTTGCTGTTTTTTTCTTTCTCATCTTTGTACATACTTACGATTTTTTGAAGTGCCATCGTGGTACGAAGTAGGGAAAATTCTTTATCGAACCATTATTTGGTAGTATCAATTTGAAATGGAGATTTGTTTGGCAAACATGTTGTGGATTCACGGTTGGAATATCATTTTCTTTTTTCATTTCTCGACACTTGAGAGAAAACAGAGCAAACAAAGAAAATTCAAGAATATCGAGAGTTTGTGAAGTAGGTTAAACAAGTGCCTCCCTTTATAAATATTTTCTTGGAATCATTTTCCGATCAACAATCATAATTCGTGCCCGTTCCTTAAACAATAAATGAAGATTATTTTCCAGAACTCAGTAGTCTGATTTGTGACTCCAACCGTATGGGATGAAAACATATTTAAATAACATGGAAAAGGCTTGAAAATGGAAAAATTGACATGGAACATTGCGTACGGAAAAACAGCCTTCCCATGTGCTTATTTTTATGCTTCTAAAAAATCGATTATTGTAATAACTTACCATTTTTAAGTGTTGGTTCTTTAAGCCTTATTTCCCTGAAAAAACAAAACACAATACGGCCTGCATGGTCGAATGGTAAAACGCTTGACTACGAACTCAAAGGTCGCAGTTTCGAACCCGGCGTGTGCAAATAAATTTTATTTAATAACTATGTGTCATAACACTATTAATAAATATTTTTAAAAAAATATATATTGTGTGTATGTATGTTCCAGAGTGGTAGATGCTCTAAGTATCGCCCTGGTGGAAGACCACCATTCAGAATTGAAACGTTGCTTGAAATGGCTTTAGGCGTGTTTGGTGACCAGATCTGAATAGCCAGGTACTTCCCGACTTTCCCCTTCCTCATCTCTTTCCCCTCTCCTTTACCTTCAACCTCACAACATACCCCAATTGGGGGTGCCAAAATCCCACTGGCTCTAGACGGATGGGAGCAGTTGAGACTCTTGTGCGGTATTCTCTGTAAGGCATCGCGCATTCAATACGATAAGGATACAAACCTCGCGGTTTGCTTTCTATCAAAACAACATTGGCACTATTGAAATACTGATTTGGAAGATCTAGAATTATTTATCAAACAACAGAGCTAGGTGTATTAACACATAACTTTGAAATAGTGAATCATTGATAGCTGATATATTAAACAAAGATAGTGAAAGAGTGAAAAAATTATCAGAATCAAAGTCTTAACTAGACTAGTTACGCAAAGATATTATGACTCAGTATATTATGAAATCTTTGAAGTTAACTTTTTCTGGTGGGACAAAGCGTTTCCTTCTATTTTATATGATCCAAAGATTAAAAAACTATCCGTTAATTTATTGGAATCTCTCAGACTGATCGCCCCTTTCTGCGCAGTAAGGAATCTTTTTCAGATGGGCATCTAGGGACCAGGTGCGATCTTTTCATACTAGCTAAGGATGATCTGCATCCCTTGCGTTTCAGAGTAAAAAAAGGTTTGAACTTATTTTTTCTAGCGCGGCGCACAGAGCGAGTCGAAACACATATTGTCATCAATGCTACAAATATCTTTGTATGTATAGCGTGAATAGTAAACGCACGGCACAGATACCAGAAAGTCACAGTGGATTCTATCATTCATTCCGTATCCACAAAGCTGGAACGTATTTGACATTCGCGCATGCGCGTTTAGTCCTGCCTGCCAATGTCTTCGAAAGCTGTATACGGATTTCAGAACAGCATCCAACGCATAAAAAACGACTTTGAATGCTAATCTGTATAATGCACAGAATAGCATACATAATATCACGAATCGAGTGGATTGCTTTTTAGTGAATTATTTTGCTTGACCTATTTTGACAGTTTTGCTTGGAACACTGAAGCCGTATTATTTAAAAATTGATTTTTACGACAGACGAATTTAACAAATTTAATATCTTACTGATGCTGTGGAGTTTAAAGGATTTATAGATCTAATTAGACGGTCAATTTCATCTTGTTCATAATATATAGATTTGTATATCTGAAAGTAGGTATATACCTAGAGTATATAGAGTGGTATCTATCCAAGGCAGTGTAGTCAGTTTTTGATGATTTTTACCGAATTTGGCAGACCTGGGCTAAGACTAAGGCTAGGGTATTTATACATCCATTCATATCACATATCCACATAATGTTTTTGTTTATTCGTATAATCACTTTTTCACAGTATTATTATCAACGAAAATATAGCATATAACCTAAAAATCCGTTTAGTTGTGTGGAGTCCCGCGGTGACCCAGGAACCCAAAATCATCGTGACAGTTTATAGAAGCGGTGTATTATATTTGTCGTCTCTTTCTCTCTCATGGTGTACGACGAGAAAACCCGAAGAAAGTGATTTATCTTAAGTTTGTATAGGTTGGGTGAAAATAATTAGCTCTCTCTCTCTATTCATTGTTACTCCGAGATATATACTGATTGTCCAGCATCATTTTTACAAAAAATCACCGACTTTTAGATACTCCAGACCAGGGATAACTACTAAACTTAGTAAGCGCGATAAAGTTTAGTTTAAAAAATCATGGTTTGTTCAAACACTTACTAATCTCATCTATCAAATACCATCCTTCTTATTATGCAAGATCGTTGATCTTTCGACCGACTACAGCCACGATGGCCTTATCGTGCAATCAGTGAATTATGACGATTTCTACTCGGCAGCGTATAGTATCGTTTTAATGCGAGTATAATTAAAAAGCAACAGTTGTTCGAGTGTCACAATGCCAGACACTTCTGCTGTGGGAAGTGCGTGTGCGTGATGCCAGCAGCCAGCAACCAGCAGCCAGCAACCAGCAGCCATCAACCAGCCCGGCATTCCGGCAATTAAGTGCTTCGTTTCAATTACGCAAAAGAAAACAATTAGGCAGGTAACTGAAAAGCAGCTGTGTTTTACGCAAATGCCTGTGTTACGTCACACGACACTTGCGAGCTTCACGGTTACTAAGCACAACTGCCACTGGCTGTGAAATTCAGAATTCATCTGAAAACCACTAACTAATTAACCATCGCCCCGTTTCTCGGGGTAGGCAGAAAGGACGGACCGCCATACAACTCTATCTTGCCACACACTCCTTGCTTCATTCACATTCATACATCGTCTCATACATACTATTCTCTTATTCTGACTATTCACATGACCCGATTCAAGAATTTTATTTACTTGATCGTGCCATATCTTCTTCAGGCGTCTTCTTCCATTCACGTTAGTTGTATTAAAGCAACACTATACGCATTCGCATCATATTTTATTTCTACACTTCTTTCTTCGTTCATTCGCTCTACATACCCCAAACCATCTAAGCCTCCCTTTCTTGGTCCTATTCATTACGCTTAAATCAACCTTACATTCTTTCCGGATATCCACATTTTGAATACAGTCATATATGGTTTTACCGCACACACATATCTGGGGATCTCATTTCCACATCATTCAGTCTACTATAATTGGTTGTTTGTTCTTAAGAGTCAGCACTCAATAATAACTCCTAACGTTACTTTCTAGCATTTTAATACAAGCAATACTACAAATGATTAATCTGTTTATTTATTTTTATAATAACGGACCATTGTCCAATTACAAAAAATACAAACCACGAAATGTGAAAAAAGAACAACAGAGAAAGAACAGCACATACTCGGACACAATATTTGAATATAAGAATGACAAATATATGCATTTGATAGAATGTTCAAGTCAAAGCCTGAACAGGGTTTTGGTAGAGTCAATGATGTTAAACATAATAAATTGTATTCTCCGAAGATTATTATCGTAAAGAATGACAAAAATCATCCAGACTGGTACCATTAATTTCAAGACCAGGCTTGAGTTAACAAGTCTCGACATTCTGGACAGTGGAGAATGATACCCATAATTAGTAGAGTGATGATTAAGGAATAGCAATTTATTATTTCTGAGTCTACGGCAAGGAATGTTGAACTGGATGAGTTGTAACAAAGAAGGTTAGTCAATTATACAATTAACAATACCGTTAATTCTACACGAGTAGTTAGAAAAAAATCTGATGTTCTTATGAATACAATTTGTTATCTGTAATCCTTTTTAATATACGTTGGGATTGATTATATATAAGTATGTATTTCTACAACTAAAAGCGTGCACTCCATATAGGCATACAAACACTGCCTACCCTGCCGAAATAACATACAAATACGAATTATTTTGGATTAAATAATATAAAGAAAAAAAATCTACACTTTCAAAAATACGCGCTAAGTTCGGCTAATCGCACCGCCCCGAGCGACTTACCGACCGTCCTACTATAACGTGTCAAAAGCAGTAACTACATATGCCCAAACGCCACCAACGTCAGAGTAGATTATTCAATGTTCACTAGACTACATAAAATATGTATGCGTGTATGCTGTGAGCTGTGTGCGCGTTCAAGTGGCTCGTCTGTGTTAATATCTTTGTTGGTGTCTAGGCAGTGCTTTTACAGAACAAATGCAATAGCAATCAGTGACATTTGTTGGTACCTATTTCTATTATCACTTATTCCACTTTTTTTGCCTACCTTGATTAAAAACTCTGTGCCCGCCACTGTATACAGCCATGATAAAGGTTCAGGACGAACTAAAACTAATTCAATATTCATAACGAAGTGATGTTAAACCAAACATTTAAAAAAAATTAGAATCATCTTATTATTTAATAATACTTGACGGTGGTTTGCCTACCGCAAGCAAAACCGATTAAAGGGCTTAATCACAGCTAGGTTATGTCGGATTTGTTTATACAAGATTTATCGCAATGCAAAATGCAACATTTTATCTCATGTGGTTTTGTAATCGCTCGCATTACAAAATGTTGTGACACAAGCATTCAAATAAACCAGAAACTTTTTTTCATAAGCTCATCATCAAAGAATTAACTACATAATTTTAAAAAATCATAATCCTTAATTTCACTCGAAGATTGCATACCAAAAGTAAAACAGCAAATTTAGAGTTGTCGCTTGTCAGATAAAACAGCCGCGGTGACACATTGGATTAAATTAACGCGAACAGAGTGTTGACGCTTCCTTCACAACACGCGTCGCCTTATCCGTCAAGTCCGGTCCACGGTAATCTCCGGTGAAGTGCGGATCATCTGAATATCGTGCGGCGGCTGCAGGCCTGGATCGGGTTCCGCTCAGAGCAAGAATATATATGGAGAGAGAGCTAAACATTTTTACCCAACCTATACAAATTTACGATAAATCACTTTCTCCGGGCTTTTACGTCGTAAATCGTGAGAGAGAAAGAGATAAGACAAGTTCTCACACAATATACTCCTAAACAATTTCTGTAAAATGTTACCTCCACGTAATAACTTTATTCTTATTCATTTAAATTCATCTTTCTTTTCAATATCCCTCTTTTTTCATTTTCCTTTTTATTAATTTGTATTTTTGTGTACAACCTAAGCAATACTCGAATCTATAAAATGCAGCCTCCATGTAATTTGTTTTAATTTTCATTTATTTTCTTCTTTATCCATTTTATTATTTTTATTTATATTAATTATTAATCCATTTAATATTATATAATTTATGTACACAACGTCTGTCTCGACACAGGATTATTCTTGTGAGACAGACATTAACCAAACCCATGTTTTTTTTATATTTTAACAAGAATAAATAAATACATAAATAAAGCTTCAATTTAAGGAATGTAAGCATGTTTTCCGTCTCCCGCGTCTCCAGCGACTCCGCCCACTACGTTTTGTTATGCGACATAACAGGACAGAACTCAACGGTTTTTTAGGTTATATCCTACATTTTTGTTTATAACAATACTGTGAAAAATTGGTTATTCAAATAAACAAAAACGTTATGTTGACATGTGCTATGAATGGATGTATAAATACCCTAGCCCTAGCCCTAGCCCTAGCCATGCCTCAGTCAGGCAAATATCATCAATACTGACTACACTATCACATTTTTTTTTCATTTGGTTTTCATCTGAGAATACTTTTGGCTTTCGATTCAAAACGTAAAGAAAGGGGAGACAAATTTAAATTTATTTTTTGTTCAAATATTATTCACAGAGTAAACAGGTTGCAATAATTCTGAAAGAGGGTAAGATAATTTATTTTGAATCTTTTAAAATATTTTAGATTTTTTCATTGAATTTTCATTTTTTCACTGTTTTACTCAGGCGTATACAATAAAATAAATAAATTATGTCTTAATGAAAATGAAATAATTACTTTGTATAAAACCCCAGATTTTAATTTATTTTTATGACCGACAAGTTACGCTTGGTGTGCGGTTATATACGAGTATACATACAGAGGGAGAACACAATACAAAATAAAATAAAAGAACAGTGAGAAAACAATAGAATGACATTTTAATTATAACAAAGGAACAGAGAGAAACAGATGGAAAATATGAATTGTAAGACAAAACGTCAACTGAAAAGTTTATCTCACCTTAATCAACCTTCTCAGTTGACGTTTTGTCTCTTTCAATTAATAATGTCTGTATCTTTTTCTCTGTTCCTTTGTTATAATTTAAATGTTATTCTTTTATTTTTCATTGTTCTGTTATTTTATTTTCCCTCTGTATGTATATATAACCGCACAGTTTGTTATTTTTATTTTGTTTAATTTCGTACCTGATGATGCTTAGGTCAAGCGAAACCGGTCGGTCATTAAAAATAAAAATATGTCCGTGGTCTTATACAATTATTTTTTCATTAAATTACATATTTTTTTCACTCGGGCGTATACAATAAAATAAATTAATAATGTCTTAATCTGGCCCTGTGTGTTTGCCCCTTGCCTCTACTAATACCCGGTCTCACGGCTGTGCAGTGACTGCGCGTGGATCATAGGACCGCCTAATTAATACGAAGCAATTAACGATTGATTGAACCCGAATACCAAAAAAGGATAACTGTTGTTCCCTGTAAGGTTAATGGCCTCCGAGGTCAGTGTATCTCACTGCCGATTTAGATTCGCGAAAACGACACTCATTTAACACCTATTTTACTCTCTTAAATAGACAAAATCTTATCTTATCTTGTGCTTCCGCTGAGCAAACCACGCGAGCTGGGTTAAAAAAATCCGGTAGTATTTGTAAGTCATTTAATTTTTTCAACCTTTGCAAAATTTTAAATCAGGTGAGATTCAATTGCGCACAAGTCACAAAAACACATTCAAAAAGTAGTAGTTCATAATCTTATAATAATATCGTTGCCGGAAAGGCAAAAGGGCTGAAGCGCCATTTGGGAAAGTTTACATCAGAGCACTTTAATTTTTTGTTTGTTTTACAATAAAATTCACAAGTCTTCAGTACCTGGTTGGATGTTGAAAAAAAAAGTTAACTCGGGTAACTCAATGCCCTCGTTTAGTTAGCTGAAGAAAAAGCTTTTAAAAAGTCTTAAGCTTGTGTCGCTTGAATCAAGCCTTCTGCCAAATGGTGAATATATTTTAGATGGCTGAATGGCCACAAAAGTTTTCAGAATCAAACGAGAGTCAGAGCTTTCGATGGAGAAAAGAAAACTGCATATTTAACTTATTTTTGACGAGGATCGTTTAAGCCCTTTTGCCTTTCCAGCGACGATTTGTTATAACAGGAAGGGCGTGATCATCGTGGTGGCTTTTTGGGTTACTATGATGTGTGTGCTTTTTTCTTCTTTAGCCAACGTTTCGGACAGCCTTGTAGTGTCTCTACTCAGGACAGATGATGGAAACTGCACAACTGCTTATTGATATGACACTTCTGGATACGACTCTACAGAAAATACAATTACACAGAGCAAGTGGGTATATGGACGTAGGTCACTCTTATTTCGGGCTGAGTGACAAAAGTAAATGATAATCTGAAGAACATAAATTTTAATTCATTAATTTTTTTCAACCGTCTGAAGCCAATGGGACTATGGCATACTTAATCGGGATGTGCTGTGGGGCTGGAGAAAGGGAAGAAGATGGAGAAGAGGAAGATTGAGAAGTGACTGGCTATTCAGATTTGGTCACCAAACACGACCAAAGCCATTTCAATCAATATTTCGATTCTGAATGGTGGTCTTTCATCAGGGAGATACCTAGAGCATCTACTACTCTGGAACGTGCCTCAAATATAATATATGTTATTCTATACCTATTGAATAAAATATATGAGCGCACGTGGGGATTTGTACCCGTGACCTCTGGATTCGTAGTCTTTTAACCACTCGACCACGGAGGCTGTCTAAAATAAACATGGCCGGCCACTATTTCACGTATCCGAGATAATATGTATAATATATACGAGTATACCGCTTAAGTGCGAAGTGCAAATAATTTTCTTAATTATACTTTCTACATACTTTTTCTTCTACTGTCGACAATGACAACATTTCATTTCTCCAAACAAGTAGATCGACCCACGTGTCACACAGCGACCCACACAACAACTTCTTCTTTTTCCCGACAAGAAGCGACCAACAGTGTTACAATCAAAAAGCAATAATATACAAGATAAAGCGCTGCTGTAGTCAGTTTTGATGAGTTTTGCCGGACTCGGCCAGACCTGGGCGTGGGCATTTTAGGACTGGGGCTAGGGTATTTATACATCCATTCATAGCACATGCCGACATAATGTTTTTTGTTTATTGGCATAACCACTTTTTCACAGTATTGCTATAAACAAAAATATAGCATTTAACCTAAAAACCGTTTCATCTATGTCAATTTATTTTGCATATCAAAATGTGTGGGCGGAGTCGACGGAGACGCGGGACACGAAGAACATCCTCACAATACTTTAAAGCGGTCTGATAATTTGGGTAATTTTGCTGTCTCTTTCTTTCTCATAGGGTACGACGTAAAAACCCGGAAAAAGTGATTTATCCCAAATATGTATAGGTTGGGTAAAACTAATTAGTTTTCTCTCCATATTTTGTTACTCCAAAGTTACAATGCTGTAAATGTAACCAATACTCTCAAAGTACTCGGGCATAGTGGACTGCATTGTATGGTGCAGGCTGCAGTGGTGGGTACTTACTGATCTGCTGCACTCTGGGAGGCTGGCCGCGTGAGAACCAATCTACTCCGCATTCCGCACTCCGCACTCTCCATACTCTCTCGCTGAGAGTGAAACGCTCTGCTCTAGGGTTCAATAACGCTAGGTCTAAAACTTTTACGTTAACGGTATCAATAACAGTACGTACACATGTGATTCAAATATCAGTTATTCGATTTTCAAACGGTTTTACAAAAATGCCAAGCTTAAGAGTAAGCACCCAAAAATACGCATTTTTGGTTTTCTAGTACAGATTTAACTAAAAATAATTTATCAGCTCATTCTATACAAATAGCTAAGAAAATGCTTTAGGTTTCTAGTGAATACCATTTTTTAGCTACAACCTATTAAATTCTAATGAAATGCATACTGTAATTTTAGGTAAAACTTTCGAAACTGCACCATTTACTGACATTTGACCGTGTTTTTCGTAGAATTTAAAAAAAATACCGTTAAAAAATGTATTCACTAGAAACCTTAGACATTTTCCTAACTACAAATAGAAAACGTACAAATAAATCATTTGTAGTATCGCTTGTAGTAGAATGCTACAAAATTACGTTTACAGCCATTTCGGGTGCAAAGTCTTAAAGCTATTTTAAGTCAAATTTACATCTACGTTTTGATTCAATATTAGTAATGATATTTGGATAATTTTGTACCTTACCTAACCCAACCAAGCTTAACTACAAATAGAAAATGTACAGATAAATCATTTGTAGTATTGCTTGTAGTAGAATGCTACAAAGTTACGTTTAGATCCATTTCGGGTGCAAAGTCTAAAGGCTGATTTACACCAACGTCCGGATCCGCTCAGTGCCGATATTGTTCCGCAAGAGAGCTTATTGATATGGTATGAATATCAATTAAGGAGTATGTGCCAAGACAACGTTATATGGCAGTATATCCTTCTGCCCACCCTTGTGATATTTAACTACTTATTTAGTTAAATAATTATTTTGAAGTATAAAAATACTAACTTCGCAGATTTTTTTTTAGTAAAAACCATTTTTTTATCAAATAATAATATATGTAATAATTAATAATTAATAAAAATATTATTTAGTGATAAAAAAATGGTTTTTGATAAAAAAAAATCTGCGATGTTAGTATTTTTACAATTCAAAATAATTATTTAACTAACCAAGTAGTTAATTATCACAAGGGTGGGCAGAAGGATATACTGCCACACAACTTTGTCTTGACACACACTCCTTGATCGATATTCATACCATATCAATAAGCTCTCATGCGGAACAATATCGGTACTGAGCGGATCCGGACTTTGGTGTGAATCAGCCTTTAAAGCGCTTTTGAGTAAAATTTACGTCTACGTTTTAATTCAATAATAGTAATGATGTTTGGATAATTTTGTATAGTGCCAATTTGTGAAGAATTTCTTCAAGGGTACTTTACAAATCTTAATTTATAATTATTACTATATCCTATTACTTATTACTAACTTCATATATGTCTTTTATTAATATTTATTTATATTATTTACAGAGATAATATACAGAAACATATTTAACCTGGATGATCACTTCAAAAAAGCACAAATATTTAAAATTATAGTTGATATTTATTTATGTTTTTTCCGATTTTTAATAATTCACAAATTTAACAATGGGATTACTGATTTTGTAGTTCAGTATAGGGATTTGATTCAAATGTATATATCTAAAGGTGACCTGTCGTTCGATAACAAACAGATTATGGTGAAAATTTTCTACTGACATGGTCAGACTACTCCCACTTTAAATTTTAAATGTTAAGGTCGAGTGGTAAGACTCTCGACAGATCTGGTTACCATGCACGGCTAAAACCATTTCAAGCAACGTTTCGATTCTAAATGTTGGTCTTTCAGCAGGGCGATACATAGAGTATCTACCACTCTGGAATGTGCCGCAAATATACCATATATATTTTTAATATGAATTAAATGTGTTATGACACTTATTATCATTGAATAGATAAAAATTGTGCGCGCCGGGTTTGAAGCCGCGATCTCTGGATTCGTAGTCGAATGTCTTCTCAATCGACTGCGGAGCCCGTCAGAATCCTCAAAAATTGATTAATGAATTCCAAAATTCGGATGTCCCATAAAAATGCATAAATTCCTTTTTGATTTTCGTATTTATCTTGTCCGCATAATGAAATGCATAAATTCTAAATATATATTTTTGATTTTCGTATTTAAAAATATTTTCGTCTACAACAACATCAAAAAATTTTTCAATCTCAACTAAGTACGAGCCGTGAACTAAGGGCATTTTAAAATCAACAAACTCTTCAAAATATTAATCATTTAAACCATTTACAAATAAATGAAAAAAAAAATATTATTATTTTGTACATGGGTACATTAAAAAGTTTTATTTTTTTGGCTCCCTCCAGAAGTGGACTTGCCACCGCACCCGATAAGGTTTCAAAAGCGGAAAAATCATAGGTTTTTGAAAGCTCTCTTTTTTTTCCAAAAATATTTTTACATCCCTAGATTAATGGCAATTTCACCAGAAATCATATCGCCATCGTGTTTTAGTGCTGTATGTAATATTTCTAAACTCGTTCAGAATTACAGAACATTTCGGGCACCACTATTTGGTATTCGGGCGGAGAGAATAGAGACCTGGGTAACTACTTAATTGAATATCAAATGTACCTATCGGGAAATGTATAACACAAACGTTAGCGATGGAATATAGTAAAATGATTTAACTGGACAGCGCATGCGCAGCGCGGCACTGCGCACAACCTTTAAGGTACTTACTCAGTAGGCATACTGTATTTTTATTTATTTATTTCAACGTTACATTTGAACCTTTAGCCACGTATACAGAAATAATATAAACGCAAATAATACACATAAAACCAATGACGTTATATATATAGACACGTTATAGCCTTAGAATATTGACACAAAATGTGGCCAGCAAAACACACACGTTACCAGTAAATTCATCATTCAAATATCGGTCATGTATGACAAAGATAGACATTCGTAGAATATATGTGTATGAACGAAACAGATCCGAAGCTCGGACCGCGTTCAGTACTTGCTTGAAACGACCTCAAGCGACGCGTGACTGTTCAGTACTAAATCGGCTTAAACACCGATCACACCAACTAGCGTGATTATTGCTTGCCACTTTGAAAACGCTACAACGTGTCTATAATATATGTAACGTCATTGCATAAAACAAGTTGAAAGAAGAATAAAATGTCGATACCCGGAAAGCGTAATGAATAGAATGGAGAAAGGGAAGCTTTAATGGTTTGGGCATGTAGAGCGGATAAACGAAGAAAGGTGAGTGAAAAGAATATATGACGCGAAGGCGAATGGAAGAAGTACGATGTAATGGTACGATCAAGTGAATCAAATACTCGAAATTTCAGAATAACAGAAGAGCATGTGTGGGTATGTATCTTTGACGGCCTGCATGGTCGAGTGGTAAGATGCTCGACTACGATTGAAGAGGTCGCGGGTTTTTTCCAGGTACTTCCCAACCTTCCCCTTCCTCATCTCCTTCCCCTCCCCACTACCTTCAGCCTCACAACACACCCTAATGGGGAATGCCATAGTCCCACTGGCTCTAGACGGTTGGGAGCCGCGACTCTTGTGCGGTATTCACTGTAAAAAAAAATGTAGGAGACGATGTATGAATGTGATTGAAGCAAGGAGTGTGTGCAAAGACAGAGTTGTATCGCGGTCCGTCTTCTCTGCCTGCCCATGCGGCGAAACGACGTGATGATTAGTTAGTTAGTCAAGAGTAAAGAAAAGCATTAAAAAATATTACAGTAATTGTATTCAAACAATAATCTGTAATAAAGATAAAATTGGTCGTATCGAATAGCCAAAATTGTCCAAACAATATTTTATATTTATTAAGTTACGAATTAAAGATGTCTACCGACGCGGCATAATTATTTCTCTGCATTAGTATTCTAGGAAATTACGAATACATATTATATGGTACGAATAGTTAGTTCTAGAATAACTATCCTATTTTCTAGTATTACGTATCGGTATTTGAAAATGTACCATTGCAAGCAATTCATACAGTGCACAATATTCATTATAAACTGTGTACCGTTCGTTATGCACCAACATATCTATATAGTTATCTTCAAACGCAATATACCAAGCTTTATGTGAGTGCCGACTGCCCGGGGCCAGTGGGCCTATGGCATCCCTTATTGGTTCCTTTGATAAATGTCGCTACATCGTTTTGATTAATTCTGATGAGAGGCGTTTTCGTGACAAAATGCGTAGTTGTTTGTGTTATTGCTATATTGTCCAATTCCTCGAGCTCAGAGCAATAATAATATATACAGGAGGGAGCGCTTCTGTAGTCAGTATTGATGATTTTTGCCTGACTCGGCTAGACATGGGCGTGGTTATGATTAAGGCTAGGGTATTTATACATCCATTCATAGCACATGTCGACATAATGTTTTTGTTTATTTGTATAACCACTTTTTCACAGTATTGTCAAAAACAAAAATGTTGGATATAAGCTTAAAAAACCGAATTTTGTCGTGTTATGTCGCATAACAAAACGCAGTGGGTAGAGTCGCCGAAGACACGGGAGACGGAAAACATGCTTACATACCGAAAAGCGGACCTATATTGTGCGAGAACTCGTCTTATCTCTTTCTCTCTCACGGTTTACGACCTAAAAACCCGGAGAAAGTGATTTATCGTAAATTTGTATAGGTTGGGTAATTTTTTTAGCTTTTTCTCTATATATGTTCTTGCTCTTAGTAATAGAATTTCCTTAAATAGTTGTTGTGTCACATATAATTAACAGTATTGCACAATATCACTAGAGTCTCACTGATCGTTGATCAGATTAGGTTTGAATTGGCTATCTATGTCATTAAGTAAACATAGATGACCAGCAGAGCCGGGACCATATATTTTGACGCCTTATGGCCGGTTAACACGAGGGCAGTGTTTAGGATAGTGGTAAGTGGTAAGTAAAGTAAACTACAAAAAAAAATTAACTTACCGCGTGTAAGCAGTGCGTTTAGTTCTTTTTTTAGGACAGTCGCTTAGTTACCACTTACCACCGTCGTAAACACTGTCCTCCCGTAAACTGGCCATTAGTGACTTTCCGCGTGTAATCAGTGCGTTTAGTTCCGTTTATAAGACAGTTGTTAAGTTATCACTCGCCACTATCTTAAACACTGCCCTCGTGTTAACTGGCCATTAGTGACTTACCGCGTGTAAACAGTGGATTTAATGCTGTTTTTAGAATAGTCGTTTAGTTATCACTTACCACTGTCCTAAACACTGTTCTCGTTTAAACGACCCATTAAATACCATTTAAAAACCCACTCCCTTAATTAGATAAATAACAATTTACTCCACCCGCTGCGGGAATTGTCATAATCATTGCAATACTTTAAGAGTTGGCGTTTTTTTTCCATTTCTTCAAAATGTATTTACTCCTTCAAAGAACAAGTATCAGACTACTTTTTCTAATTATACCAGTATTGGTATAATGGAAGATACTCCGAAGAACAAAGCATAAAAATCGTCACTGATCCCTTTGGCACCGGTGCACAGTCGAGAAACACGCCAAACACGCGCTCAAGACTTATACACGGTTGATATTTGTCACTCGAGCACAGTTTGTTCTTAGGACCCTTGAAGGAACAATATATAGAGGGATAGCTAATTTGTTTTACCCAACCCATCCGAAATTGTAATAAATCACTGTTTCCGTGTTTTTACATCGTACACCATGAGAGAGAAAGAGACAACAAATTTCTTGGACGGCTTCTATATACTGTCGTAATGTTCTTAAGCTGGTTATTTTCGCTGGTTAACGGCGGGACTCCGCCCACATTTTTTATTTTGCCACTAAACTTGACACAACTAAACGGTTTTTAGGTTAGATGCTATATTTTTGTTGATAAAATTCTGTGTGGAAAAGTGGCTATACGAATACACAAAAACATTATGTCGATATGAATGGATGTATAAATACCGTAGCCTTAGTCTTAGCCACGCCCATTTGCGCCGAGTCATGTTAAAATCATCAAAAACAAGTCCAAAACTGACTTCACTGGCTTTGGCTTGGGCTACCTCTTGAGCACTCTAAGTTAGGACCTCAGAGCAATAATATACAAGAGAGAGCGCCGCTGTAGTCAGTTTTGATGAGTTTTGCCAGACTCGGCTAGACCTGGGCGTGGATAGGATTAGGGATGGGGTATTTATACATCGACAGCACATGTCGACATAATGTTTTTGTTTATTCGTATAACCACTTTTCACAGTATTGTTACAAACAAAAATATATCATATAACCTAAAAAACCGTTGACTTATGTCCGTTTATGTCGCATATGAAAACGTGTGGGCGGAGTCAACGGAGACGCGGAACATGAAGAGCATCCTTACAGTACTTTAAAGCAGTTTGATAATTTAAGAAAATGTACTGTCTCTTTCTTTTTCATGGTGAACGAGGTAAAAACCCGTAGAAAGTGATTTATCCCAAATTTGTATAGGTTGGGTAAAAATAATTAGCTCTCTCTCCATATATTGTTACTCCACGCTTAAGACTCATCCATTTATTCAATACCTCTAATGTGAAACGATTTTCCGGCCTACGCATTATTTTCCCTCCCAAAACACGTGTCTCTTCCAGACCTAGGTTAATTTCCTTTTTTCCCTTTGAAAATTCTCCATAAAGCATCCCCAAATTTAACATTCGTCCCGTGTTTTGGTAATATAAAAGGAATAATTAAAAATAAAACCGTGACGCCTGAGTCACAAGGGTTGTTGTGAAGAAAACGAGATGGTCAACAAAGGTTTTACCAGAAAAATCACGTGTTTTTAAATACCTCACGGTTGACATTTCAAAAGAAAACCATTTTTTCACCCATCTCGTAAACGTGAAAAAATTGCTTTGATATTTCCAAGAAGTGCGCTGTTTTCTCGCCTTCGTATGTTTTTATGCAATGATTTATAATTCGCTAATGTAAAGTATAATACATCATTGTACACTAATATTTACTAAAAAAACTAATTTTTCTTGTGTGCAAACATTCGTAGGTATATCTTTTTAAAATCCATAATAACTTAATTTCATCACGTTAACTTCCCGCAGAGATATGCAGAGGACGGACAGCCATACAAATTGGTATTGGCACACACACCTCGCTTCAGTCACATTTACGAGTATACATACTATTCTGTTATTCTGACTCTTGACAATGCCCGACTTTAAGTATTTGATTCACTTGATCGTTCCATGTCTTCCTCGGGCGTCCCCGACTTCTTCATCCACTCACTTTCGCATCTTTTTTTTACCTCATTTCTTCGTCCATTCTCTCAACATGCCCAAATTGTCTTTCTTGATCTTTTTCATTACGCATACGTCAGCCTTGCATTTTTTCCGGATACCCACATTTTTAACACGGTCATACATGGTTTTACCGCACAAAAATTGAAATTTCTGTAAATAAATGAATAACCCTATACATAGATAACTATTGCGTTCCTGATTATTTCCTCATTCATGCAATTCTAATCGCAAAAACACGTTAACATTTTTTTCTTTCTTCAGCCTATATTGGCGAAAAGGTTTTACCTGGCGCCAATGCTCCAATTGCCCTGCCCTTATCCGACTCTGCTGACTAGATCTGGCTAACTGTAAATGCCTACAGGTACCCACCTTCATAAATTATCACACCATGTGTTCCGCTGAGAACTTTGTTATTTTCAAAAACCTGTTTAAGGTACATACTCTTTCTGATACACGTGTGGCGTATCAGTTTTTTTTTTTTAACTGCTGAAGCTAAACTGACTAAATTTAATTTAAAGTCTTATACAGATTGATAAAGCGACAGTAAGCATAGCAACACATTTGTATCGGCTTATACCATCGGTGTCATAAGATACAAAATAAATATAATAGTGCCTTGATCTAATACAAGTGGACGTTTTTACAAACAAAAGGCTCGAAGAATGACCTTGTAGCGCGTTACGAGATTTAATTATTGTTTATTAGAGATCGCATTACCTTCGCTAGGTATTGATATCCATACCGATGACTAGTTTGATTGGCAACCGTCTGCCTTACCACTACACGGTCAGGCTTCCATTGTCTGTAGAATCGCCGCTTCTGGCTACGCGGCAGATTATAGATAGATTTGGTCCATAGTCCATACCACATACCTCTCAGCCTCCCATGGCAGGTACATAGAATGAATATTCTTGATGTATTATTCTTACCGTAAGAATAATATCTAAAAGCAGAAGTCGTTAATAAAAAGTTGTGAAAGGAAGTCAGGTAAGCAGCTCACAATAGAGTTCTGATGTACGATATTGAAGTTCTGAACTGGCAGAAGAAGGAAGAAAGTAGATTGAATGCGTTAGAAATAAGATTCTTAAAGCGTACATTAATAATAAGAAACGGATTACTTCTATAGCGCCGTTTTCGTGGGAAAATCACCTCGGGGGCGCTGTACGAGCTTGAGTATATGAGTTGAAACCATGCACAACTGGATGAAAACGTCATAAAATAATCCATCAGCCGGTATATTTATATTTTAATGGTACAATTTTGTGTTGTAGTTGTATAATTTAAACTATTTTTTTTAAATATTGAGATATCCACATTTTAAAACGATCATAAATGGTTTTACGCACATACGCCTCAAGGATATCATTTCTACAGCATGCAGTCTACTTTCATCCTTCCTCTGCCTGTTCCACGCCTCACTACCATACATCTGGGTTGGTATAAGCACTTAATTGTGGACTGCTAGCTTCGCTTCTTTGGACATTTTTATTTTATTTGCGCCAACAGTGTTCAGTCCTCCATTGATGGAGTTTCCTGCATTCACCCTTCTTTGAATATCAGCCTTTCAGTCTCTAGGAAAAAAAACACATTTGAACCCCCACGGCGAGAATCGTTAACTAACTGTGTCATTATAAGATATTCAGTATTTTGCGTTTTGTTAAAATAAAGTGTGTACCAACACAAATCCACCCACTATTTTTCATGAATGTACTCGTAGCCAACAAACTAAATTTAATATATAATTTGACATTGTAATGCATATCTGCAATACAATGTAATTATTGTAGATAACATGTTCTTGACGCTTAAAAAATATTTAATTTATATAAAAAATTGCAGTTAACATAATCTCTTTTTAATTTTTTTTATGTTCGTGCCATTTTCATGATCTGAAAGTGTGTTAATTGGATAGAGCGTACCAGAATTAGTTTAGTGAGAATAATAACGCATTTTTGAAAAAAATGATGGTTAAAAAGACTATGACTGGCCGGTAGCTGAGTGAGAAATGCGTCGGATTTCCACCAGGGCGTCATGCGTTCAATTCCTCTGCTGACTAAAACCTCCATCATTGCACTGCCAACATCTTCCGCTTTTTATGATAGCAGTAGGAGTTTTTCAAATATTGTCAGGTTATTCATAACCCGGGAATGTTTGTATTTCTTTTAAAAATAGTTTTTAAAAAAGTTTCTTGCCGTAGGGTCTTTATGTACTCGTATTAGTTACCTTTTCGAATCGTTTTCATAATTTGTTTAATGATTCCCTTTTGGTAAATATTTAAGGTGAGGTTAAATGATATCACACATGTTGAAGAAGTTACCAATTCTATACGCAATTTGTTATTGTGAAAACAGTATTTTTGAACAATGTGGATCAATGAACCCGGGATTTAACAATATTATTTGGAGATGTGACCGTTCGGGCTGAGTTATGTCATATGGTTGATTTCTCTCGAGTTTCCGAGTTAAAGCGGTGTGTACTGCATGCTCAGGCTTGAGCGGTAGGCTGTTGAGCGTGGATGTGTTGGGTTGAGTGTTCACACGCGGAGGCAGGTTGAGTGTGTGCAGGCTGTGTTATAATAGCGTTAAGTAACATGCACGAGTGTTTATTGAGGAGAAAGTTATCAGTGCGAGGAATGACGTATCTGTAACACAATTACTTCTGTTAAGTTCCAGTGGAAGGCTGAACGCAACAATAATGCAAGATCTATTTCAAAGAGTGATTTTATTCATGGAGAAAACAATTTGAAGGTTACAGTTAACTAAATAAGCCGAATTTTCCACAGAAGTAGGCAGATAAAGTGGAACGATACAACACTCTGTATCATCAAACACTCTTTGCTTCATTCACTATTATACACTCTTCTTTATTCGTCTTTTTATCCTGACGGCCTCCATAGTCGAGTGGTAAGACGCTGGACAACGAATCCAAAGGTCGCGGGTTCAACCCGGCGTGCGCCAATGTATCATTAAACATAACATTTTAATTCATATAAAATAAAAATAAAATATATTTTGCGGCACGTTCCGGAGTGGTAGATACTCTAAGTATCGCCCTGGTGAATGACCACCATTCAGAATTGAAACGTTGCTTTGAAATGGCCGTGTTTTGGTGACCAGATCTGAATAGCCAGGTACTTCCCAACCTTCCTCTTCCCAATATCCTTCCCCTCCCCAGTACCTTCAGCCTCACAACATACCCTATTTGGGGATGCCATGGTCTCACTGGCTCTAGACGGTTAAGAGCAGTTGAGACTCTTGTGCGGTATTAATATAAAAAAAAAAAACAAAAAACAAAAATTCAGACTCTTAACCCGACTCAGATATTTGATTCATTTTACCACGCCTTGTCTGTGTCTATGTCTTCCGCGTGGATCCCCGACTACTCATATCATTTACTTTGACGTCATACACTATCCTAATAAACCTTTCTCCGTTTATCTACTTTACATCTTTACGTAAAAAATGTAGCCACGTTTTGATAAAGAAAAATAAATAAACATTCTCGTGTTACGAATAACCTGACAATATTTGAAAAACTCCGAGTACCATCACAATAAGCGGAAAATATTGCTGGCCTAATAATGGAGGACTTAGCTAGCAGAGGAATTGAACCCACAACGCCCAGACGGAAATCCGAGGCGTTTATTCACTCAGCTTCGAACTGGTCATTTATATCGTTGATTTTTGAAAATGTTAATAAGTAATTAGCTTTTCTCCGACTTTGTCCGAGATATGAATAGTAAAATGTTTTGTTCAAAACGCCATGAATCATAATGTAACTGACGTTGTGAGTCTATGCGGTGATACGGGAAAAGCGGTACAAATTTCATAAAGGCCAAAAGCTCACTGTTCGAATTTTTTTAATGCTTTTAATGTTTTCCTAACAGACATATGAGCTTAACTTAATTTATTTAAAAATGGCTGATCCAGTCTGAAGATGCCTGTTCTACGATAAAACCGGTCCAGTCTAAAATAAAAAAAGATAATTCAATAGTACACAACTGCTGACCCTGTACAAATTGCAAGTACGCCCCACTGTTTAATTTGGCAGCCACCTCTGGTCTGGAGCCCCTAAATACCTGAAAAGGACCCTTAACTCTGTGCAGAAACGGGCGGTCCGTTTCATAGATTTTCTTATCTTAACAAACGGATTGCAAACTTTGGAGCACAGACTTCAGGTGGGAATGCTGTCCTTGTTCTACAGGTATTTCAACAAAAGATGCTCCGAGGAACTTGCGTCATTGATCCCTTCGGCAGCGGTGCATAGTCGGGAAACTCGCAAAACGCGCGCCCAACGTTTGTACACGGTTGACATTCAATACATGAGAACGGGTCGCTTTTACGACTCGTTCTTATGTTCAACAGCTCGGCTATGGAACGATTTGCCGGCCTCTGTGTTTCCTCCCTCCTTCAACATAGGTTTCTTCAAGACCCAAGTTCACTCCTTCCTTTCTTCAAAAAAACCCTCCACACAGCATCCCCAAAGATGACATAGGCCTTGAGGGAGATTATTTCTCTCAAGGCCTCCTGTGTGGAGTTATTAAAAAAATAGGAGAAATAAGCTGTTTAAGCAGAAATTAATATCTTACTACAATTTCGCCATGAATAAAAGTGAAGATTTTCCGTTTAATGGTTTTAAGCACTTGAGTGTGTATACAATATTTACCTGCTCCACAGGTAATTCTATTGCTTCCTGTGATTATTGTAATTTATGAAGGTATCACGGGGTGAAAAATTATTCCAAAACACGTGAAAACTTACGTGTGAGGTACCATACAAGTGAAACATTTTATTTATTTCCCCAACTCACACTTTACCAGTAATCTGGATGTTTTTGGAGTTGAAACTACAAGCAGTATAAAAGTTTTGCGAAATTACTTCCTTTTGAACAAAATAATGACAAATAGGTAAGATGATGACATAGACCAAAGCCAATACAGACGACAACACAATTAGACAAAATAAAAAGTATGCAATCTTACAAACACTGACTAAATTCAACATTACACATCGAGTGGGGAAATTTCGTTCGTCTTGGGAGCAAAGAATTCATGTCTTAAATGCTGGATCTTCACACCCTGCAAGCCCGTCAACAAATGTTTTTGGGCAAACATCTCCAGGCATATAAAACCCTTGGATGTTGAAGGAGATGATGTCTTCTACGTCAAAGAGTCAAACACGCTCAAATAAAAATAAAACCTATTAATAAGGCGATGTAACAACTCAATGAAGCTGCATCGACCTTAGACATCTTGAGGTGTCCATGTACACAGTTCAATGAATATATCTCAAAATTTGTACAAGAGTAGGCATAATACGAGCATATAGATATTATCATCTCTAATACTATATTTGACGGCTTCCGTCGTCGAGTGGTAAGACGCTCGACTACGAATCCAGAGGTCGCGAGTTAAAACCCGGCGTGCGCAAATAAATTAAATTAAATTAATATGTGTCATAACACATTTAATTTATATAAAATAATATATGGTATATTCGCGGCACGTCCAGAGCCCGCCCCGGTGAAAGAACACCATTAAGAATCGAAACGTTGCTTTAAATGGATTTAGCCGTGTTTGGTGATCAGATCTGAATAGTCAGGTACTTCACGACCTTCCTCTTCCTCTCCCCACACTACCTTCAACCTCACAACATACCCCCATTGGAGATACCATAGTTTCACCGGCTCTAGACGGTTGGGAACAGTTGGGACTCTTGTGCGGTATTAACTATAAAAGTAAAATTAAAGTATGTACGTACACCTATGTTACACTACTTCTCACATTAGATTTACGTTGTTCTTCGGATATATCTTATCTTTTTATATGTAGGTAATACCATCTTGAACTATGTACGTACACGTTTGAATCTACTTACAAACTTTGTTTGTACTTACAATACCTACACGTTTTTTAACCGTACATGTACACGATATACAGACAAAAATATACTTGTGTCATTCTTTGTGTATTGTTATGTTTACCTACAGTTTTAAATTTTATTTTTCCGACTCTACCACTTTTATTTACCACCTTAATGATTTGGTGAATAATTGCAATCGTTAGATCTTTTTAAACAAATACATGAATGTCTCCGTCGATTGATTCCTTTTCAGCAACTCTCTTTGCCAACTTCCCGCTTAGCTTCGCTCAACACCAACAAAAGCATACATCATCAACTTAATTAGAAGGAATCAATGACGTTACAAATATACAATGTGACAAAAAACTAACACACTTACGTTACCAGTAAATTCATCATTCAATTATCAGTCACGTATCATCGTGTATGACAAAGATAGAAATTCATAGAATAAGTGTGTATGAACGAAACAGATGTAGTATCCGACTGCGTTCCGAACTTGCTAGTAGCGTTGAATGCTCTGGTAAGAATGAGATAGCACTTCCCTTACTCGCTTACACGAAAACGTCATTATGCTGGTCAACATTGGAGATAGTTGTGTTGTCTAAAATAATAAGTAATTTTCGCGTACTTAGCAATTAAATGTTATTCCTTAGCTTTTAGTAGTATTTACAGTGTAATTGAAACACTTTCTCATCAAACACGAGGGCATTTTGCACTTATTTTTATAATTTGATTAGATATAGTCTTGGAGAAACAATTTATGGAGAGAGAGCTAATTATTTTTACCCAACCTACACAAACTTTCGATAAATCACTTTCTCCGGGTTTTTAGGTCGTACGCCATGAGAGAGAAAGAGACAGCAAAAATAACACACCGCTTTTATATACTGTTAGGATGATCTTGGTCTGTCGGATCTCCGGGGACTCTGCCCACATGTTTTCATATGTGACATTGTTATGGATTCTTTTGTACCAAAACACTTTACTTGCACTTTATTTGTATTTATTTCATAGAATGAGGTTTTACAGGGTAATTATCTACACCAGAGATGTAGTGTTACTCCAACTGATATTAACTGTGTGAGACCAACTAAATCTTCAGAATGAACCGTCTCATATAGTGGTAGAATGTCAACAAGGTATGTCAATATCAGTTGGGGTAAAGTTCAACATAACATTTATTATTTAACATAGATTATTACCTAAATAATTACATAATACATAGTTCATCATAACAAAAATAGTTTAGGGGTGATAACAAATTTGTGTGGATAATAGAAAGTCGGCCAAATGGGTCCAAAGTGTTATGTCCTGTATGGGTAGGTACATAACAACATACATGGACATAAATCAACGGTTTTTTAGGTTGTATGGTATATTTTTGTTGATAAAAATTCTGTGAACATTTGGTTATACGAATAAACAAAAACATTATGTCGACATGTGCTATGAATGGATGTATAAATACCCAAGTCTTAGTTCTAGGCACGCCCAGGTCTGCCGAGTCCGGCAAGAATCATCAAAAACTGACCACACTGCCTTGGATAGGTACCACTCTATGTACTCTAAGGATATAGTAAACGACCTCAAGCGACGCGTGACAGTTTAGTACCAAATCGGCTTAAACGCCGATCACACCAACTAGCGTGATTTTTGCTTGCCACTTTGAGAGCGCTACAACGTGTCTTTATATTTGTAACGTCATTGGGAGGAATTACAAAATACATCTGATGGATTTCACCACTTTCCCGTGGTCCAATAGATTTGTGCTATACTTTTATACTTTTCTTCTTCGTGTCAGAATTTAAAATTATGTGTCCGTATTACATACCGTTTTATTTCGGAATGTTCCGTGACAAGCAGACAGTGCTACAGTCGAAAATATTATTCTATTTAAAATGCAATGTCTTTAAAACACATCAGATTGACCTGTGCGGACATTAAAATGACCCGAATGAAATATATTTAACTCAAACATTAAGATGATTATATTTCACGGGGAATCATTTTTTTTTTCCCAATAATATTTATGGTTTTTTTCCGGGAAAACAACCTTTTTGGTGATTTTAAAAACACATAATAATAAAGTGCAGTTTGTCAAGCGCTTCTTACACTAAAAACCTAAACCTAACCTAACCTAACCTAACCTAACCTAACCTAATCTAACAACGATAAAATAATATATAATATGTAATTAACTAACTAACCATCACGCCGTTTCCCCGCAGGGGTAGGTAGAGAAGACTGACCGCCATACGACTCTGTTTTGGCACACATTCCTTACTTCATTCACATTCATGCATCGTCTCATAAATACTCTTCTGTTATTCTAACCCGACTCAAGTATGAGATTCCCTCGATTGTGATATGTCTTCCTCGAGCTTCCTCGACTTCTTCTTTCATTCACTTTCGCGTCATATATTCTTTTTTCACATTCCTTTCTTGGTTCATTCGCTCTACATGCTTAAACCATCTTTGTGTCCGTTTATTAATCCTTTTCACCACGCCTTCATCAGCCAGGGATGGTGTGACAGATAAAATACGCTACTCAACGAGTGGCGGTAATTGATAGTTTAATCAGAGAAGTACCAACTCCGAGTACACTTTTGAAAACCGCTCGTCAAGTAACTTTAATCAAATGATTCATTTTGCTGTAAAAACAATTGACGGGTAGCGTTACACAGGGGTGGTGAAACAGTTAAAATACGCTAATCGACGTCCAGCATTGAGTAAACTAATGAGTAACTACTCGTAAAGTAGCTACTCATTAGTTTACTATATACATTGGGACTATAATTTCTGTAAAATCAATTAACCGGTAGCGTTACTCGGGGGTGATAACACAGTAAATATACGCTATTTGACGAGAAGCACTGAGTAAACTGTTGAGTAACTACTCGTCAAGTAACTTTAATTGTGGGATTGACATGGCTGTAAAAATACTTAGGTAAATAGTTGATTACGCCTACTTGACGAGTAGCGCTGATCGAAAGTTTACTCAGAGGTGGTAAAACACCCCCTAAAGTGATTTACTTACTTCTTAGTGGTGCTTGTAGTAGACTCATCTAGCCTGTTTTATACCACCGGTAAAATCATATAATAATCCGACCTAAACTGATTAACAAGTGAGAACATTAGTAAGACATATCAGTGATGCTCCATCTACACATAAAGTAATTTAACCACCTAGTAAAAACTCTGATTCATTTCTACGTAAAAATCTCTAATGCCTATGAAAGACGTTACCCTTTTCACTTGACATCGTAAAAATTACCATCCATTTTCATGACCTTCTCGACGCGGTGAGGGAATAACTTAACGCCTACTTCACATTAACCGCATATTTGAGCACACGAGATGCGTACCATTTTACGCAAAAACTAAGAAAAATCAACCAGGAAAATTAACGCACCTAATAAAAAGGTACCTAGCAAATGTATCATACACATTTAACATTCATACTTTTGAAAATATTTTTTTGCGTTAAGCTCAACTTCGTTCAAATAATTGTAGTAGATGCTCCACGTAGTATTTCATATCAGTGTGGGTGAAACGCTCTTCTGTGTTGTATTTAGTTAAAGTCCATTTATAATGTGTTGTGTGTACGCACGTGGGTGTGTGTGTGTGCGTGTTGGTGTTGAGGCGCCCGCTGGTATGTGTGGGTGTCAGTCTAGACATGGAACATCAGAAAATAAAACTGTTTGGCGGGAGGAGGGAAGGAGCTTGGGGGTCTAGAGGTGACAATTAAATGTCAAAAAGGACTTTCAATAGCACACATGAAAGAAAATTAAATGATAAATTGGTCGAATTCCGTACGACAAAATATTTTTTTTGGATATTAATAAATGAATCACTGTAACTTTGTGCGAAACTTTTTGTTTTTATATGAACTTGCCAACCGGTTTCGCTAGAATGTAAAAAACACGATTGTGGCGAAACCGGTCGGCGTATCAATAAACGTAAATTGATGTAACTACACAAAGTTTCATGCTTATAATTTGAAAGTGTCAAATTTATACATTTTGTTATAAGTATAATAAAATAGATGTATTTGTTGTAATCGACTTTTCTTCATCCCCTTCTCTTTTTCGGGTCGGAGATCCATCTATCACTCCGATAAGGCACCTTTGTGCGTCCCTGTCTTGGACTCCTTCATTTTCATTTTCATGAAAATCTTTTCTATTTCATGTACAAGCCCTGCCAAAAGTTTCAGTTGTAAAATGTTAAGGTTCTTTCAAATTTAACTTATACGATGTAATTTGTTTCTATTAGGTACATTTGCTATGTAATATGTATTTTAGTTATAAAGTCTTCAAAATCGTATGATCTTAGGAAAATTGCAAAGTGGTTGAAAGATATGAGAATATTACGTTTTGTTTTAATTTCATATTTTTAAGTTTATTTTAAATCAATTGGCTTATTTTGATTACAATACTTGAATACTAACGTTTTAACTGTCTTTAATATTAGTTATTTTTCTTTGCTTCAACAAATTTCCTCATATTTATCCGTACTTTTCATCTAGATCATTACACCCTTAGCTTTTAGTAAATTGTTTTTATTCTGTCAATATACAAGTTTACTGTAATACCATTATCTTAAACTTTTATTATTTATGAATTTTGACAACGATCACGATTTTAGACAGTTTTAATTTGCATACATATTATATGGAAGGATGAAAGTAGACTGAATGCTGTGGAGATGAGATCCCTGAGGCGTATGTGGAGTAAAACCGTGTATGACCATGTAAAAAATGTGGATATTCGGATAGAATGCAGGGCTGATGTAAGCGTAATGAATAGGATCAAAAAAAGAGACTCTTAGATGTTTTGGGCATATAGAGCGAATGAACGAAGAAAGAAGTGTAAAAATAATAAATGTGCGAACGTGAATGGAAGAAGAAGTCGAGGACGCCTGAGGAAGACATGGCAAGTGAATCAAAATACTTGAATCGGGCCATGTGAAGAGTCAGAATAACAGAAGAGTATGTATGAAACTATGTATGAATGTGAATGTAGCAAGGAGTGTGTGCTAAGAAAGAGTTGTATGGCGGTCGGTCTTCTCTGCCCACCCTTGTTATTACGTTCGATAATTTAGTGTAAAGCGCACTTGAGGTATATTGATAAAACTGAGCTATATTATTAATATAAGCTGTATTTACAAGGACCATTGGAGTGATTTTCCCGAAAAAAAAACATCAATATTATTGGGAATAAAATGTATGACTCTCCCGGGAAATTAAATCTTGTTTGAGTTCAAAATAAATAAGTAGACCTACAGCGGTTGCCTTATTAATTATATAACAGAATATATTATTAAATTTAAAAAAAAAGTTTTTTCGTCATCCTTTTATCTCATTATTATTTTTGGAATATTTCGATGACCTTAAACACGTTTTCTATAATTTTCAATAGATAGCTACATCGATTTCCTAGTCGATGACGTCACTGTCAAAGATGTTTTGTGACAGGTGTATAAACGACTTTATTTAGAAAACATGCTCAGGTAAATATTAAAATATACTATCAGGTGCTAAATTCCATTACCACTTCAAGAAATGTATTTTTTCATAATATATATTTCAACATTTGGGGGTATCACGAGAAGACGTACGTATAATAATGTGTATGGTCTTGATGGCCTCTGCGGTCGAGTGGTTAAGAAGCTCGACTATGAATCTAGAGGTCACGGGTTCTCATGTAGTAAATTTCATTTAATTAACAAGTAAGGAAATTTTAAAAAATAACTTTGCATAAGATCACGAATATAATTTTTGTTTTGTCTGACCGGTTTCGCTTAGCCTAAGCATCAACAGGGTACAAAATTAAAATCAACAAAAAATACAAAGTGTGCTGTTATATATATAATACATACAGAGGGAGAATAAATTATAATAATTAAATAACAAAATGATAGAATAACATAATTTAAAAAATATATATAGTATAATAATTGGAGATTTTTTAAATATGTGTTATTTCACTTCATTTCGACGTATATTTGCGGTACGTTCCAGAGTGGTAGATACTCTAAGCATCGCCCTGGTGAAAAACCACCTTTTAAAATCGAACGTTGCTTTAAACGACTTTAACCGTGTGTTTGGCCAGGTACTTCCAAACTTTCCTCTTATCTATCTCCTTTCCCTCCCCCTTACCTTCAGCTTCAAAACATACCCCAATTGGGGATGCCAAGTCTTACTGATTCCAGACGGTTGGGAGCAGTTAGGACCTTGAGGAAATAATATATATGGAGAGAGAACTAAATATTTTTACCCAACCTATACAAATTTACGATAAATCACTTTCTCCGGTGTTTAACTTCGAAATCCGTCAGGGAGAAAGAAACAAGACAAGTCGTCACATGATATCGCACCACTTTTAGGTATGTAAGCATGTTTTGCGTATCCCGGGATGTCTCACTAAGTTTTGGTATGCGACATAACTCAACGGTTTTTGAGGTTTTATCCTATATTTGGTTGATAATAATACTGTGAAAAGGGGTAATACAAATAAACAAAACATTATGTCGACATGTGCTATGAATGGATGTAAAAAGCAGTGGCGGCTCGTGACTTTTTGGTGTGCTAGAGTGCTAAGATTGAAAATAAACGTCATTATTGATGCCGTGCTGTGCGCCACCAAAACTGAAACATCTTGAAAATCTTCATACAAAAAGTTACATTAAAAAAAAATTACATTTTCGACTACAACAACCTCAATAACGTCGTATTTTTCAATCTTAACAATCTACCACACTAAAACGTCACGAGCCACCTCTGGTAAAAAGGCATGTCCTTAACCTTAAACCCTAGCCACGCCCGAGTCAGGAAAAACCAACAATCCTGACTACACTGTTTCGCAACTCCTGTATATTATCGTTCTGAGGATGGGACGCTCTTATTCGCTTAAAAAAATAGGTATAATGTTATTTCCTATATTACGACAAATGATCAAATTTATATAGCACCTTTAGTGATCTTTTAAGTAAATCTGATTAGTACGGAAACGAAATTATACAGACGATGGCGCTGCAATGTATTTATCAGTGTATGTGTGTACATGATATATTTGTGTAGATAAAGCAGTTAGCTAATATTAGTAATATGCTATCTTCTATCGTGTATGTATTGTACCTTGTACGAATGTACAGGTATCTACGTCTGATTAGGTGAAGAGTTTTTAGATACTTGAGCATACGACGTATGTTTGCGATTTCTTTGTAAAAAATGTTATGACATGATGAATATTCTCCATTATGTTAGTTTTTTTGCTTGGCTCGTGTCGGATTATGTCACCGGTATTGTGACTGCTTTTTATCGTCGGTGACTGGAAATCATCGAAATTAAATATTAATTTTTTTTACGTAGTATTATACTAATTGACAAATTTTAAATTCGATAAAGGTTAGAAAAGGTAAGCAGAAACAATATTTAAACCTTGGAGTAACAATATATGGAGAGAGAGCTAATTCTTTTTACCCAACCTGCAAAAATTAGAAAATAAATCACTTTCTCCAGGTTTTTACGTCGTACACAACGAGAAAGAAAGAGACAACAAAATTCCCCAAATTATCACACCGCTTTGCCGTATTGTAAGAGTGTTCTTCGTGTCCCGCGTCTCCGTTGACTCCGCCCACACGTTTGATACGCGAAATAAGTGAACATAACTCCACGGTTTATTAGGTTACTTGCTATATTTTTATTTTTATAACAATCCTGTGAAAAAGTGGTTATACGAATAAACAAAAACATTATGTCGACATGTGCTATGAATGAAATAAATAGAATAAATATAAATAGAATACGTCATCCTATAATGATTGATACAATGATTATAAATGCAGATCATTACTGACGCATATTTTTCTTTAGCTTTGACATTACATCTTTGTCCCACATTGCTTTTGTTTAATTGATTTTATTTTATCTTACACCATCTTACTACACTTTCTTACGACGCGCAATCTTAACAATGTCAAATGTTGGTACATCTTGTACATTCTTAGTTTATTATTTTGATGAGCTCTTAATTTAATTCGTCTAATGGACATTGCTTTGTCCACCAAAAAACTCTATCTTATTCTTTCCCTAAACTTGGTGAGTGGGCTTAAATAAAAGATTGCTACAAGCACACAAAACACAGCCTATAAAATTTCACTTGAAGTACTTGTATATAAACATACGAGGCCTGTTCAAAAGAAAAGGTGAATTTTGAATTTTTGCGGGCTGTGTACATTCGATTATCGTTTTTCGTTTTTGTTTTGTTGGTACATATATGTTTATCATATGTTAGCATTATCAGCCATTTTGGATTAGCGGTTTGTTTTTGACAACTGGAAAGGTTAGTCACATTTTTGTGTGTTCTTCGATTTTTTACTTTTGAAAAAAGTAGATCAAAGAATATGTATTAAATTTTGCGTTAAAAATGGAATAAAGTGCTTCAACGCACTTAAAATGTTGACTGTGGCATTCGGCGAGTCTACTTTGTCTCAAAAAAGTGTTTATAAGTGGTACAAGAGCTTTACAGAAGGCCGAGAAGATGTTAATGACGATGAGCGTCCTGGAGTTGTGGAAAAACAAATCATGGATTTTATTCTTTGATCCATTTTTTTTTCAAAAGTTAAAAATCGAAGAACACACAAAAACGTGACTAACCTTTCCAGTTGTCAAAAACAAACCACTAATCCAAAATGGCTGATAATGCTAACATATGATAAACATATGTGTACCAACATAACAACAACAAAAAATCGATAGTCGAATGTACACAGCCCGCGAAAGTTCAAAATTTACCTTTTCTTTAGAACAGGCCATATATATACAAAAAGCCTTACAGTAGCAAAAAGCAGCCCGCTCACCGCTCACCGCTCACCGGGTAGAAAAGATTATCTCTTCATTAATGCACCTCTAACCACAGTTGACACAGGAAGAGCGAGAAATATTCCCTAGCTCTGTTCAAAATTTCTACAGTAAGATTATATACCAAAAACTCTATTTATTGAATTCTGCTGCCTGTTCTACTACATAAAATTCTCAATGTGGACCAGCATCCAAATTGTTTACCCAGCTCTGGTTTAAAGGATTTTAAAGGAATTTAATGACTTCGGTATTCACCCCTTTTAAAATATTACTGTTTTCTTCGTTACAAGAGTAGGACAGATAGTTATTTTCAAACCCGCCTCATTGCGACAGTAAGTTGAATAATTAATCGAAGAAACTTTAGAACTTAATTGAAACGAGTGATTATACAACCTGCATGTGTTTTCAATACCAACCTTATAAATAATCTTTATCTTTTCAGATTAACATAAGTATGACCATAAAAAAAACGAATATTGCTAGATGTTTGATCTACACCGATTTGAAAGAAAACTCAAACATCGACACCTGGGCCCCAGACGGGCTATCTTTTAACTATAGAATTACAAAATATAAAAGTTTAAGTAGGATTAACATTAATAATAAAGCTAATAAATCAGCAAAACTTTTTTTGCTTCATCAATAGAATTGCCTGTGACTAAGAATACAAAGACCTTAAAAATTCTTTACTGCTCATTAGTTTGCCCTCATCTAGAATATGCCATTTGGTTCCCTTTCTATACCGTTCATATTCATCATATTGAATCCGTACAACGTCGCTTCTTACGTGAAACTGCATGGAAAAAGAGGCGATTATTAATATGATGTAATTGAACAATCATTGAAATTTTCTTCACTAGAAAAGCGTAGGAAAGACTTTAATTTAGTTCGCATTTGAAAATTATTAATTTAATAATTGACTCATCTTTTTTTTGTTGCAACTCGTCCAGTTCAACATTCCTTGCCATAGACCCAGAAACAATGAATTGCTGTTCCTCAATCATCACTCTACTAATAATGGGTATCATTCTCCACTGTCCAGTGTGTCGAGAGTTGTTAATTCAAGCCATGGTCTTGAAGTTTTTCGTAGCGGGCTAAATGATATTTTCATTCTTTTCGACCCCACTAAAACATTGACTTTACCTTGGGTTTGATTTGAATGTTCTTTCTTGTGTGTATATTTTGTCATTTTGTTGTCATTTCTTTATTTAATATTATGTGTGTGCTGTTATTTCTCTGTTGCTCTTTTTCCCATTTCGTGTTTTGTATTTTTTTTTAACTTGACAATAGTCCGTTAGTTTAATAAATAAACAAAATTGAGCTTATTTCCGGTTAATCGCCTCAGTGAGTGTGAAGAAAAAGACTAACGCCGCGTCACAGCTACGGGTGTTTCTCTCCGCACACTGTGTGCTGTAAGCTAAGGCTCTAAGCTAGGTTGTTTGGAGTGTGGTGTACACCTTAAGGCTGTGCGGCTAGCGAGGGGTGGGAGGCGGGGGGTGTGGGAGTGCGGCTGCCTTTATTTGGGCAACGGGCGACCGTGAGAACCTGTCGCGCCGACACTGTCTGTAGACCGACCAGGCGACCAACAGCCAAACACACCGATATGATTCTTTAGAGGAGCATGTGGAACAATGAAATAGTTATTTAAATGTACTCATTTTTGTCTTTTAGTATGATTTCTTTCAAACCGAGATTTAAAAATATGTTTCTTATGTGATTCGCCCTGTTTTTAAGTACAAACCTTTTTTATTTTTAATGAGACTTAAAAAAATAACACTTAATTAGTCATTATACTATCAATGCATTGTGTGAGGATTGAGAGTTTGTTTGGCTATGACCTTTTTCGACTTTTTCCGTATTTGCCTGATGGTAAAGGGAACCAAAGCAACCATATCGTAAGAGAAACAGCTTCTGTGTTTTTTTTTAAATTAAACTGACTTAACCTAACCCAATCTCACAAAATCTTTTTTATTTTATTTTTATAATGAATACCGCACAAGAGTCTCAACTGTTCCTAACCGTCTAAAACCAGTGAGATTATGGCATTCCTGATTAGGGTATGTTGTGAGGCTGAAGGTAGTGGGGAGTAGAAGTAGATGAGGAAGAGAAAGTTTGGGACGTACCTGGCTATTCAGCGCGGTCACAAACGGCTAAAGCCATTTCAATCAAGCAGTGTTTCGATTCTGAATGGTGGTCTTTCACCAGGGCTATACTTAGTGTATCTATCACTCTGGAACGTGCCACAAATATACCATACATTAATTTTTACATGTATTAAATGTGTTATGACACACATTGATTAAATAAAATTTATTTACGCATGCCGGGTTTGAACCCGCGACCTTTGGATTTGTAGTCGAGCGTCTTACCACTCGACCATGGAGGCCGTCAATCTACAAATTTAATCACGTTCCACTAGTAACAGGGTGTTTTGAAATTCTAAGACAATCTCATGTATCTTTAAAGGGGGTGTGCAATAGACACACCAGACCTCACCATGTTTGTTGCTTCAGTACACATGATTTTCTGATTTTTAATTAAACTTTGTCATTTATTTATATAGGTGCAAGCAAGTATCTAAATGACACAGTCCTGATGTTATTGTTACACTTAAAAATAATTTTGGGTTTGAGTAGTTCTGTTAGGTACATAGAAGGTAATTAAGCTTAGTGAATCAGGACTGTATATTATAATAGCAGGAACATTTTTGAAAATAAAATAAAATCGGAAAGAAGCCTTCTGTCTACAGAGTTGTAATAAATTTTAATTATTTCATTATTAAATTGTAATTTATGGTTTCTATGGAAAGACCGAGTTTTTAGTTAATGCATGAATAATGCAATGAAAATGAAATAATAACTTTTTAGAAGATCACAGATATTATTTTAATTTTTAAGACCAATCAGTTTGGTTTAAAACCCCGTTGAGTTCTGTCCTGTTATGTCGCATATCAAAACGTAGTGGGCCGAGTCGCCCCGGAGATGCGGGAGACGGAGAACATGATTATATACCTAAAAGTGGAGCTATATTGTGTGAGAACTTTTTTATCTGTTTCCTTGGAGAAAGAATATCTATGGAGAGAGAGAGCTAATTTGTTTTACCCAACCTAAACAAATTTTGCGATAAATTACTTTCTCCGGGTTTTACGTCGTATACCGTGAGAGAGAAAGAGACAACAAAATTTTGGCAAAATTTCACACCGCTTCAAAGTATTGTAACCATGTTCTTTGACTCGTACGTCTCCCGAGACTCCGCCCACACACTATGATGTGCAACTAAACTGAACATAACTCAACGGTTTTTTAGGTTATGTGGGAAATTTATTTTTAAAAGAATACTGTAAAAAAGTAGTTATACCAATAAACATAAACATCGTGTCAACATGTGCTATGAATGGATGTTTAAATACCGTAACACTAGTCTTAGCCACGCCCAGGTCCAACCGAGTCAGTAAAACCAAGTAAAAACTGACTACAGATCGATCTACAGCGTTACCTCTCGTATATTATTGTTCTAAGTATGTTTTTCTCTCACGGTTTACGACGTAAAAATTTGGGAGCAAGTGATTTATCGTAAATTTGTATAGGGTTGGGTGAAAACGTTTAGCTCTCTCTCCAAATACGATATATTCTTACTACGAGCTTCCAACCTTTGCATTTTGTTGTAGTGTTGCCGGTTAGCTAATTTTGATCAAAAGTATTGTTATTGCCAAATGATACTGCGTTATTTGATACTGTGTTTTCATCGGCTTCTCAGAATCCTCGGTCCCATCTTCTCGTCTGTTGAATGGCATGAAATCGCAATGTTTCCGCCAATTTCGATTGTTCGAGCCGTTGAACGTTGTTTGGCTGTCGTCAGTCCCGTGTGTTTTTTGCCGTTGGCTAAAGGTTAATCCGACAGGCGTTTTAATTGAAACAAAAACTGTTAAAAAATCTAACGAACCGTACCTTTGAATTTGTTTATATTCATCGTTAGACATTTAAAGCGATGTCTTAAAGTATTGTGCGAGTAGATATCACGCATTAAAATAATAAATAAGTATTCAAAAGATTTAATAATAAAAAAATAAAAAACATTTATTCCACTTTTTTATTAAGACCTGACCGGTTTCACTTTATGACGGGCATCTTCAGACTGATACATTTTAAAGTTAAACTATGGTATGGAATAAACGCTTATTGAGTATATATCATAGTGAACATCTGTGACTTAGGGTTTTGTTTTAAAGTTAAAAATTAGTAAAGAAATTTAAAAAAATAACTTTGTAGAAGACCATGGATATTATTTCGACAGGTTTTTTACAAAATAAAACTGAATGTATATACATACAGAGGAAAACAAAATATAAAATAAAATAACAGAACAAAGAGAAAACAATGGAATAACATTTGAATTATATTGTATTTTTGCTTAGTTAATTTTTTTACCCTGATGATGCTTAGGCTAAACGAAACCGGTCGATCATAAAATATAAAATAATATTCGCTGTCTTATACAAAGATATATTTTGTGATTGCTTTCTAAGAAAATATTAAGAGTTGGTATTATGAAATCATTAAAATGGAGTTCCACCGCGAATCAACAGTTTCAAAATTGGAAATACATTGCCAGTATTTAAGTTCTAGTATTTTTTTAAGCAAGAGTTTTCAGTTCCAATTAAATTAAAGCTATTAAAGTGGTGCGAGTTTATTTTTTATTTTGCAAAAAAAAAAAACAAAACGCCTAGAATTTATTTTACAAATTATGTTTTTGGTTTTCAAAAGAATGGGAAACATTCGCGCGTTACGAATAACCTGACGATATTTGGAAAACTCTACTACCATCATAATAAGCGGAAAATGTTGTTTGTGTAAGGATAAAGGACTTCGCTACTAGAGGAATTGAACCCACGACACCCGAGTGGGAATCTGACGCGTTTGTCCACTCAGCTACTAACCGGTCTTTCACCGGATTTGTGTTGAACACCGCGAAACAACAAACATTTTTTGATTTTTTTCTTTCATTTTGAAAAGTAAATGCCATATTACACGGCTGTATAGCTCATGTTGGAAATGACTTTGCGAGCTGAAAATAGTTTCCCTAGAAATTATGAACAAAACAAGCAGTGCGAATATCACGAAGTCATAGCTATTCTGGAGTTTTTACTGCTTCATAGAAACAGATTTTTGCTTTATTCTAAAGATTATCAGTGCTATCAACAATCATGAATCTATACCTATATTTAAATTGATGGATTTTGACTACAATCGCGTGGTAGATAAAGAAGCCGCTAAACATCACACGATTTGGTAATACACTTGAGCAACTGATATGAGGTACCCTTTCAGACGAATTTACCTGTGTCAATTTTTCGGAGGTAGTATGAAGTTGGCATCCACCCACATTAGGGTGTCCGTCAGTGTACGCAGGTTTTTCGAGATATCGTTCGCTGAGGGGTTATGAAATTTGTGTTTTTTTTTTTTACGTGAATACCGAACAAGAGTCTTAACTGCTCCCAACCGTCTAGAGCCAGTGAGACTATGGCATTCCCAAATAGGATATGTTGTGAGGCTGAAGGTAGTGGGGAGGGGAAGGAGATTGGGAAGGGGAATGTTGGGAAGTACCTGGCTATTCAGATCTGGTCACCAAACACGGCTAAAGCCATTTCAAGCAACGTTTCGATTCTGAATGGTGGTCTTTCACCAGGGCGATACTTAGAGTATCTACCACTCTGGAACGTGCCGCAAATATGCTTTTTATTATTTTTACATGAATTAAATGTGTTATGACACATATTTAATTAAATAAAAGTAATTGGCGCACCCCGGGTTTGAACCCGCAACCTTTAGATTCGTAGTCGAGCGTCTTACCACTCGACCATGGAGGACTATTCAGATTTGAAACTCATTTTTATTTCGGGATTTTTCTGTACTCTTATGTATTTTTGTAACCTGCACCAAGGCTATAAAAAAAAACTTTTGCAAAAAAATTTTGTATATTTTTTTTGTAATAATAACAGCAGTTTCGTTCAAAGTGTGTAATCTCTGACTGCTTCAAAACTCACAGTTTAAAAATTGCTTTTTTACGTACTAAAAGAACTAATATATTTTAGATTCATGTTTATATGAAATAAATGCGGTTTTATTCTTACAAAAAAATACTTTAATGAAGTCAAACAAAGTATTAAATCATTTTGAATACTGTTCTGTCTCAGGGCTAAAAAAGGAATGTAATATTTATTTAAGAGATACACGAGAGATGGAAAGGCTGAAAAGTACATTGAAAGAAGGGTGAATGCAGGAAACTCCATTTATGGAGGACTGAACGCTGTTGGCGCAAATGTTTTTTTTTTACGAAAGCAAAGCTTGCAGTTCGCAATAAAGTGCTTAAACTAACCCTGATGCATGGCAGTGAAGCATAAAACTGGCATAAGAAGGGTCAGAGTAGATTGCTGTAGAAATGAGATCTTTGAGACGTATGTGCGGTAAAACCATATATGATTGCGTTAAAAATGTGGATATCCGGAAAGAAATGCAAGGCTGATGTAAGAGTATTGAAAAGGATTACGAAAGGAACGCTTAGATTGTTTGAGCACGTGGAGCGGATGAACGCAAAAAGGAGTGTAAGGAGAATATATGACGCAAGGGTGAATAGAAGAAGAAATCGGGGGCGCTTGAGGAAGACATGGCACGATCAAGTGAAACAAATACTTGAGTCAGGCCATGTCAAAAGTCAGAATAAAATAGGAGAATGTGTGAGACGATGTATGAATATGAATGAAGCAAGGAGTGTGTGCCAAGATAGAGTTGTTTGGCAGTCTATCCTCTCTACCTACCCCTGCGAGGAAACGGCGTGATGGTTAGTTAGTTATATGTTTTGTTAAATTTTTAGTATTCTAAATTTATCAGTATTCAGAAGCTCAATTTTAGAGATCACCGATGTTAGTTGGTATATAAATTCGAAAAAAAAGCATTGATTGTCCACCCTAACCATGTTTTTATCGTAAAACATATTTTGAATGTACAATCATAATATTATTAGATTAGCAATCATTTGTGATATAGGACCAAGTCAAGGACTCTGATAAAATAAGTGTGTGCCATAAAGATATCATTGAAATACGATAAAGGTGCTTGTTGACTTTAACAGAACTCGTGCCAAAATACCCGTAGTTTTGTTTGATTGATTAATCATTTCAACAAAAATGTTTGTCATTATTATAATTAGATTAGTATAATCTATTTTTGTCTTAGTTACCTATTTTTGATGCATTTTACAAACGTCATTTTAAAGAGATTCTCGATTTAACTGATAATTATATGGATTGAATGCTTTTAGATTACCCATATACCTCATTTTATAAATCAAACAGCATGGTAACCTCATTAAGCATCACTCTTAAAAAACATTATACATACCTCAGTTTGGCATTATATTAAAAATTTGTTTCGTTCTTCAGTTAATTAACTACATACATCATAATTTAGTGGTATTACTACTCGTACAGGTACAAATTAATTACGTTGTTGGTTTTACACAAGAAATAAATTTGGAAAATACTCCATTATACTATATGAAAGAAGACAACTTTAAAACGTTAATCATGTCATGAAAAGCGACAAATACGAAATCACCCAACTGACAATCCACGAGAAAATTGTTGGAAAACGTAGTCAAGGAAAATGCGGCAAAATAACCTTCGAAACCTCCGTGTCTGGGGGAGCAGTTCCGCCTTGTTATCTAGCTCGACAGTGCAGATAATGCTCTGATGATAGCCAACTTCAGGTAAGAGAGGGCACCATAAATAAAATATTTTACAAACTTGTGAAGAACGGAAAAGATTTTTGCTTGTTAATTTTTTGTTTTGAAGTATGCTTCATCACGTGAATCGATTTTAGCTATAGTTGATGTCTGAATAACTTGTCGCTATCCAATATTAATTGCTCCTTAATCCTTCTCTTTTCCAATTACCTTCCGCCTCACAGCATTCCTTAATTTAACCCAAAATAAGCACAATTTTCCTCACTCGCGGTGAAATTGATCAAACGTTTTCAAACATCGAAATTCTTTCGTGAATAGATCAAATATTTTACTGGCCTGTCTGGAGTCAAAGGTCTTATGGAAATTGATGACATCATTATTTATTTAATTTGGTTCAGATCACATTCTTCGGATTAGCCGTTAAGTGGTGTCCACAAACGATTTATGGAACTTACTAATCGAGCATTCTTCAATCAGCCATTGTAATCTCCCATAAAACATATTTTTTGAACGAAGCCTTCTTTGGATAGTATCAAATATTCGTGTGCACTTGTACTCGAGCGTGCTTTCGTGCGTCACTCCAAAAACGAACACAGCCGCCTGCGTCACTTACAAACCAAGAAGGAATTTTCAAGAGATTCCCACCGGGAATTGCGAAAATAATATTGTTTTATCGAAAATTATGCAATTGTTGTAGCGTGATTATTATGTCATGCAAAATGTCACGCGAAACTGGCGACTCGACGTGGAGAAAATAATTATTAAAAAAATAAGCGAAACCAAGAAATCTTCTAAGGCTCTTCAAAAAATTCGAAACAAAAGAAAAATTGTTTGCTTCGCGGGAACCCCCCTTTTGCCACAAATATAACGAAGGTTAGTAAGTACGAATGATTATCGCAACTTAATATGACTTTGGGCATTATAAGCACAACCACCCCTAGAATTATTTGAATCCACCTAACACTGTTCTAAATAGTATTATGTATTGTTGATTCAGAAACGATCTGCAAAGTTTTTACCAGCTCTCAGGCCATTTTGCTACCTCACATGTTTCTCCTTATTGTTAACAATAGCCCAATCGGTGTTTTATTCTCGTCATATTTGATTTACTTAGCTTAATTACCTTCCATGTACTTAATAGAACCACTCGATCTAAGATTATTTTTAAATGTAACAATAATATCAGGACTGAATCATCTCGCTTGTACTTAGATTGCATAGAGTGGGCAATTCTTTCGCAGAAATAGTAGATATATTCAACTGCGCTAAAGCTAGTTACAAGAAGGCTATAATAGCATACCCTTTGAGTACATATAGTGGTATCGATCCAAGGCAGTGAAGTCAGTTTTTGATGATTTTAACCTGACTCGACGCACCTGGGCGTGGCTAAGACTAAGGCTACGGAATTTTATTTATACATCCATTCATATCACATATCGACATAATGTTTTTATTTATTCATACAGCCACTTTTTCACAGTATTTTTATCAAAAATATAGCATATAACCTAAAAAACCGTTTAGTTGTGTCAAATTTAGTGGCATAATAAAAAAATGTGGTAGTCCCGCGGTGACCCAGGAGCTTAAGAGCATTGCGACAGTATTTGGAAGCGGTCTATGAAATTTGTTGTCTCTTTCTCTCTCGTGGTGTACGACGTGAAAACCCGGAGACAGAGATTTATCGCAAGTTTGTGTAGGTTGGGTAAAAATAATTAGCTCTCCCTCCATATATTGTTACTTCAAGAGCATCCCTCATCCAAAAATATTAATGTTAATTTATTAAATCATAATATTTATACAAACTTATTTATGTTTTTGGGTGCTAATCATTTACTCCATGTTATTTTTATATCACTTTTATTTTATATTATATATTACACAGTTATGTAAAAGCTCATGGTGGCGTATATAATTAAACAAAATAATATTTTCAATGGCAGATTTCGTTGCTTTTCACTTGTAACAACTGCACGTGTATCTTGTGATATAGCGGTGTTTTTTTTAATAATCCTTCTCACTCCATTAATTGGTTTCTATCCATATTGAGCAGCTGCCTGGATTTTTTTAGAGTTTGAAACCTATTTTGGTTCAATTTACTCGTTCAATCGTATGTCGCTTCATCTCTTGCAGTTTTGAAAATTGACCCACTTTTCAAGGGATCATTGTGATCTACAGCCAGCTCTGGTTCTGCATGTCAAAGGTTTATCCCTTTCATTGCTAGCACATCAAGCCGCACGTTTCCCTCAGTTTTTTTTTTATTTCCTACCACCCGAATTAGGGCAATACTATTGATGGTGGCCAGTTATTCCAAAACAGTCTTACATTCCATTACCAGTTTTGGAGCTGCATCGGTTATTTTTTAAAGCCATTAGGACTGCTTGACTATAATAATATATGTTAATATTCTCATTTTTCTACTTAGTAAGCAAATTCTCCTACACTTAGGCTTGAATAGCTTTCACGTCAGCCTCGAACACAGTATAGAAATGAAATATTGTTTTTTTAAGCTAATGGTTTTTCATTAACTTTTTTAATCTTAGTTCAGCTATGAATTTGTTTGATTTCATGCTTTGCTCTATTTTTTTTATATTTCAAAAGAAGATTGACTAAAAATATTTATATTTCAGATAAAAGACATATCACGTTATTCAGTTACTCGCATGATCATGATTGAAAAAGCAAGTAAATCTAATAAAACTACATGATATCATCTGTCAATCATTTAATCACTAGCAAGACACGTTTTGGTTATCGGACACGAGATCAGCTGTGAGCGCTTTGCAGTGTTTGTGTTCTTACAACTAATAACATTTGTTAGTTTTCTAATATTGCGATATGATATACGATAACAGACGTAAGTACAATAACAATGATAAAGTGATTTGGAATTTACAGACACTTTGTAACGCAACGCAATAGCATAGTACAAAAAACGTCCTTGTTAAATGTGAAAAAACAATGTTAACAGCTTTCATGTTGTAACAACATTGTAGCGCTTTCAATCCTGGAAAGCAATTTTATCCTGACTTAAGTAAGTGGAGGGTTGCCTTTGGATGTATGCATGTTATCTCACAACAGTTACTGTGATTTTTTTACACCGTCAATGAAAAAGAATACAACTTTTAACATAGCCAAATAACCTTAAACTATTCATGCAGGCGTACCACAAGGGTCCATACTAGGCCCTACCTTGTGTGTTATATCATCTGTTACTATAATGAAATTGTATTGTACTCGTGTAAAACACTATTTTTATGCCAACGATACAACGTAGGGTATTTTTCGTGAAGATTTATCGACGACTAATATTTTACTGCAAAAAGTCTTTGTTAATCTTCAAAAGTAGTTTGATGAAGTAGGATATAAATATTTTTGAAAAAAAAACAAGTTTATATACGTAAGATTTTCTCGTTTTAGATTGACATAACTCCTTGAAAAAATTCTCATGATTTAATTGCATCAGCAAAGTATTCGTAAGCAAAACCGCATTTAAACAAACACGTGATTTACCTAAATCGTTGTTATGTATGATTCTGTCAATATATTTCTTGTTTTGCCTGTTTGTGATCTATTATCACTTAAAATTGTGAGTCAGCATACATCTCAATCTGAATACAACAAAACAGTGGTGCCGTGCTCATAACACAATGCTAACTGCAAACAACGGACTTGCAATTTCCAGATATCTAAAAATAATACGGTCAAATAACCTTAGAGTACTATGTTTCAAAAATGTACAACGTGCTACTCAATTCAATAAAATGTGAAATGATCTTCAGAAAGGGAATGCATGCTGACAAAATAGTTTTGTTAAAAAGATTCGTCGTAAAAATTTTTTTTCCTTGATTTCCTATTTATTTTTTAAGTTACGGTGTCTATAATTAAAATTACAACATAATTTTTTTATAGAATATAACTTAGAAGCACTAGAAATTAGAAAATCATTAAACAGTAAATGCAATATTTTAAACAATCAAATTAATTTATCTTATAGTCCTATCCTAAATATTTTTCCAATAAACCGCTCTGTTATTCCCATAATTTCATCAATTACTCCTTCTCCTTCCAACTCCTAAATATGTATATTTATCTCAGTATTTTGTATTTCAGATTAATTTAATATTGTCCTGATGATGGAAGGGTACTTCCGAAACCGGTAGACAAAATATTAAATAAAAAAGTGGTTAAAAACAAAGTATATATGCTCCATTTATAATTTTTTTTTTTTTAAATAAAATAAACTTTTGACAAGTTGGCGGCTTATTGTGTTTCCGGGAGTTTTTGATAAGGTAATAAAATACCACTCATAATAATTGAAAGGATTAAGTTGTTTGAGAAAAATCTACCCTTAAGTTTTGTTAGTCCCTTTTAAAGCTTTGAGATCTGATCTGAAAAGCGACAAAATAAATTGCTGAACTTAAGCAGAAGAGGTTCAATCAAAATTGTATGGTAAGGATTGCGCAATAGGGCATTAAAATTGTTTTTTTTTTTTTAATTTTGAAAAAAAAAACACAAAAATATATTTTTTAAATTAATGTTAAATACATTTATTTTTATGTTGACGAATACTTTTACGACAACGTTTTAAATTATGCTTAATTTGATTTGCCGCCAAAACGATAAGTTCTTTCAGAAAGTGTATCTGACGTCACACCGGCCAACGTTTGTAGGTAGTTCGGGGTCCCGATGGCAGTTGTATTATCATTTGCCTTTTTATAAATCAATATTCATGTTTAAATACTAAAATCTTACACTTTTAGTGAAATGATCAAACGCGGAAAAAATATTTTCAAATATTCCACACGTGTTTAATTCATTCGTTGACGGCTTCCATGGTCGAGTGGTAAGACGCTGGACTACGAATCCAAAGGTCGCTGGTTGAAACCCGACTTTTATTTAAATAATGTGTGTCATAACACATTTAATTCATATAAAAAATAAATAATGAATATTTGCGGCACGTTCCAGAATAGTAGATTCTCTAAGTATCGCCCTGGTGAAAGACCATCATTCAGAATTGAATTGTTGCTTGAAATGGATTTAGCCGTGTTTGGTGACCAGATCTGAATAGCCAGGTACTTCCCAACCTTCCTCTTCCCCATCTCCTTGCCATCCCCACTACCTCCAACCTCACAGCATACCCCGATTGGGAATGCCATAGTCTCACTGGTTCTAGATGGTTAGAAGCAGTTGTGACTCTTGTGGTATTTTCACTGTAAAAAAATAATAAAAAATAAATAAAATGAAAACAGTCCTCACTGTAATGAAACCTTAAAAAGTGTAATTTACTGAGAAGATATTCTGCATGTGGCACTAATCTTAAATGTATCTAACATGTAGATAATCATCTAACAAAGTATCTGACGCCTAACCGATGTAAATGACAAACCGCGTAAAATTGCCGGCCGCTAATTGGCCGGCTGTTAATCACGTGACACGATTGTTGATCACGTGATATGTCGCCGGGTCGGTAATTATCGTGACGCGTGACATGGCAGATGACGTCGCAGTGGATGCGCCCGAACAATTTTGATGCACACGGATAGTGCATTGATGACGTTGGGCGGTCGGCGGATAATGTCATACCGCTGGTAGATCCGTCGCATGCTCTCCCTGTTTCTCGTAAACGAAGCGTGTTGGAAAACAGAAAGAGAGGTTACAATCAAGGAATATTATTTATCTATAGTGTTCACTGGTCAGAGCAAGAATATATATGGAGAGAGAGCTAAATCTTTTTACCCAACCTATACAATTTTACGATAAATTACTTTCTCCGGGTTCTTACATCGTAAACCGTGAGAGAGAAAGAGATAAGACAAGTTGTCCCATAATATCGCACTACTTTTCGGTATGTAAGCATGTTTTCCATCTCCCGCGTCTCCGGCGACTCCGCCCACTACGTTTTGTTATGCTAGATAACAGGACATAACTCAACGGTTTTTTAGGTTATATCCTATGTTTTTGTTGACAACAATACTGTGAAAAAGTGGTTTTACAAATAAACAAAACATTATGTTGACATTGTATAAATACCCTAACCCTAGCCCTAGCCACGCCCAAATCAGGAATAGAATCAACATTCCTGACTACACAAGCTATCCCTCCTGGCATACGAGTATTATTGCTTTGAGGTACACTACATATTCAGAAGAACGGTGGAAGAAAATAATTGACCATAGATTATTCCCATTATTCGCTTGTCCAATTTCGTAACACTATTTGGATAGCTTTTCTACTCGTTCTAACAATATTCATTTAATTTTATAAAACAACTGATGAATATGTCAGTAACAATATGGCGTCTCGTCTTTTTATACTGCTTCATGAATATTTTGAAGAGCAGCAATTGTTTTTGGGAAAACTTCGAAATCATTAATATCAGTAGGACACATTTTAGTCTAAGTCAACGACCAGTTTTTCTTGGTCGAAATATTTGGTCTTAAAGTCAGTATATCCACATTTTTAACACGGTCATACGTGGTTTAACCGCACACACGCCTTAGGAATTTCATTACTGCAGCATTCAGTCTGCTTTCATCTTTTCCCCGCTAGTTCCATGACTCTCTGCCGTACATCAGGGTTGGTATAAGCACTCCATATCACCCCGTTTGAATTCTAAATTTTGTTTTCTGGCTGTGATTCGCGGTATTGTTTAGGTTAAAATTGTTTGTACAGTTTTATTATACGTCCTTATATATAATATGTTTGTTTGTTTCCTGGAATACAGGTGTTGATGGGTGCATGTAGAATTTTCACTAATTTTACTAATCACTCTTACTACAGCTTTTTGTCCCTTAGCTAACGCATCTATGATTGTTTTGGCTCGCCAACTCTTAGTATTTATTTATTTATTACTAACGGACTATTGTCCAATTACAAAAAATACATAACACGAAATGGGAAGAAAAAAGCAGAGAAAGAACGACACATAGATGGTATTTCAATGAAGCAATGACAAAAATATGCATTTTAAAGAACATTCAAATCAAAACAAAGGTCAAGTCAAGGTTTTGGTAGGGTCAAAAAGAATGACAAAAATCGTTTGGACTGGTAAAAAAATATAAGACCATGGCTTGAGTTAGCAAGTCTCGACATTCTGGACAGTGGAGAATGTTACCCATAATCAGTAGAGTGATGATTGAGGAACAGCAATTCATTGTTTCTGCGTCTGCGGCAAGGAATTTTTAACTGGATGAGTTGCAACAAAGAAGGTGAGTCAATAATACAATCAATATATTTTTTAATGTAAATTAAATTGTAGGAAGAATTCATTTTTTGTTCTACCACCCTCGTTTGAATTCTTATGTTTGTCTTCTGGGCGTGATTTACAATATTGTGTAGGTTAGAATTGTTTTTACAGTGTATCATAAGTGTTTAGATCAAACATGTTTGTTTTTGTAGGATATGTTACTAATTACTCTTACTTCAGCTTTTTGCGCCTTAGTTAACAGATCTAGGATTGTTTTGGCTGCTCCGACGTATGCCTAAAAGCCAAGAAATAACATTTCATTTCTAAATACGCGAAAATTACTGCAAATTACTTATTATTTTAGACAACACAACTATCTCCATTGTTGCCCAACATAATAACATCTTCGCGTAAGCGAGTAAGCGAAGTGGTATCTCATTCTGTCCGATCGTACATCTGTTTGGTTCATACACACATATTCTATGAATGTCTTTCTTTGTCATACAAGATGATACATGACCGATATTTGAATGATGAATTTACTGGTAACGGAAGTGTGTTTGTTACTTGACACATTTTGTGTTCATTCTAAGGCTATAACGTGTCTATATATTTGCAACGTCATTGATGCCATACATAAAAACTGCCTGACACAATGGATAATAAATAAATTTATGCGTTTTCTCGTCAATTTGATGCTTAGCTGTGCAAAATTAAAAATATCTAATAAGTTCCATTTTACAAGCGTACAAGCCTAGTGAAGAAAAGAGCTGAAAGAAGGACCCGTATGATGCTTACTGATCGAAACTTGTGTCGCTCTATCCTAGCTACCTACTTAACATATGGTCAAAGCGCTGTGGCCGCACTAACCATCAAGCTCCCACGCAGACGCAAACTCATTTAAAAATAACAAATATAAATATATGTAACACAATATGGACGATAACATACCGGTTTGTGAATAAAACGATTGAAAATACACATCGGAGCAAAGTAGCCATATTGTTTTACATTTTTGAAAGGTTAAAACCATTTCTAAAACCCTTGATATATTTACTTCGTGTAGTTGTATCATTTTTGCTCGGGTTCACCTGTGATCTTGATCCCAACTATCCAAATTGTTTTGCCTTTTCGAAAGGACACAACCATCTACAAAACATTAAATCGACTGCCTTTAAAAAGTTGTCTCATTTCTGTTCAGGTTCCTCTGTGATCTTGATCCTTCGTTTAAATCCGTGCCGGTGTGAATCGGAATAAGTTTCAAAGGATGTTCACATCGCATTGTTCATTGATCTCTCTTATTAGCGCTGGTGTGTGTGCGTCTGCTGACTGTGTGTGTGTTGGTGTGTATCTCCGTCTGCAGCGGTGTTGGTGCGGACAGTTTCGTATGCGTGGTCTGGTGCGTGCAAGTGTGAGGAACATAGCTGTGGCAGAACATCGTATGGTACGAATACCATTCTAATGAAGGTGATGGTTTGATTCAAAACGAACGGATATTGCGACACCATTGTTATAACGAAAATACTTGAAATGCTAGAAATGATTTAATATTTTGTTGCTTTATCCATTAATTAACGCTAATAAGAGAAGGAGGATTTTTAACAGTGGATTTGGTGCTTATATTTTGTTTGAATACAGTACAAGTGTACTACTATCTAGAGCCAGTAGAACAATTATACCTTAGACAATGTTTTGGATTCTAAATAAACAGTAAAGAGATGACCAGGAACAATGTGCGTTAGGAAGAACGTGGGTATTCAGATCAAATGAAGAAATGGAGTAACCTCATAAATACACTGTGCAACGATCACAATCCTCACTCATAAAGCAACAACAAAGACGAAAAGATTTCTAGCTTCATAATGTTGGACACTTACCCTAACCAACTTTGCATCATTTTCTTGAAAGCTGCTAGTAAAAACATGTATAATACTGCAACGACTACCTTTGTCAGGGTGTAGCAAGCAAACATGGAAGATAGTTAACAATTTATTGAAGAGACCATTCGTACAAGACTGAAAATAAAGTGACTGTAAGGTATGGAAGTAAACACCACATCTTTAGGCATAAAATACTTGAAGGACAGTTAGTAGAAGACCGGCAGGAGGAGAACTGTTCTTGAAGGCAGCCAAGATTTTTAGGAATTATATCTTCGATGTTGATGGTGAATCTGTCCAAGTTATCTGTGTCAACGTTTTAATTATCTTCTGCTATCCACCTTTTAGGTTATCCAAGTATGACCCAGGGCTTAGCAATGAAAATGAATCAATCTGTTGGATTTCAAAGGGATAATTTGTTAGGTTCTTACCTTCATGTTTTCAACCATCTCACTATATTTAATTTCCGTATTCAACAACACCGAGTTTGAAAACGAAGTGACCATGGAAATAGAAGAGAGTTATCTGAAAAAACGTGTTCGTTCGTTGGTATCTCGCTTGGTCGTTCGGTTTATTGTTGTTCATCAAGTAATGTTAAATTAAGTGTTTTTTGTTGCTGTGGTGTTTGTTAATAATACAATATGTAAGAAAAATCAAGAACTTCAACTTCATAGAGTGAATTGGTTTCCTACTTTCTTCATTCCATAATTAGACACTTCTATCAAGTAGAATAGTTTATCGTTTTACAGTCCATTATTTTCCGAATTCATCTGAAGGTGAAAACCTCATTTGGTGTTTTATCCCAGCCTCGGATCCAAACACAATCAGTTACCTCTTTATGTTCAAATGTTCCAGAGTGTTCATAAAAGGCTGTATGTTGTATCGGGGTAGCGCGACTCGCGCACCATTCTGCATGCGGAATCCGTGATGCGCGTGCATTGCGAATCTTGTTCATTTGTTTATTTTCGCTAACCTGTTGCGCAGGTAAACGGTGAGCGGCACGCACCGGCCAGTGCTGGGGGCACGGGCTCGTTACTCGATGCGCACACATTAGCAAATTATTAAAGAACAATAATGCTATGATATGGTGATGCATAAATAAAGTGGAAAAGTTTTTTTTTGGGACGTTGATTTATTTTGCAACTAGTTACAAATAATATATGTCGTGCTTCCTTGCAAATTTAATAATGAGCTTAATAACTGGATATGGACAGCTTTAAATGCCTTATAGTACAGATATATTCATAAAAGTCAAAGGATCGTGATTGAAAATATGAACGAGTTTTACAAAATAACATATGTATGGATATTCAATTTAATTCGAAATATCAATAAATTTGTACACAAAATAACTAAATAACTAACCGATACGCCGTTTCCTCGCAGAGGTAGGCAGAGATGACGGACCACCATACAACTCTGTCTTGGCACACACTCCTTGTTTCATTCACATTTATACACCGTCTTATACATACTCTTTTGTTATTCTGACTCTTCGCATGACCCGATTCAAGTATTTGGTTTACTTGATCGTGTCATATCTTCCTCAGGTGTCTTCGACTTCTTCTTCCATTTACTTTCGCATAGTGTATTCTTTTCACACCCCTTTCTTTGTTCATTCGCTCTACATGCCCAAACCATCTAAGCGTTCTTTACTTGATCTTATTCATTAAGCTTACGTCAGCTTTGCATTCTTTCCGGATATCCACATTTTTAATACGGTACTCTAAGTATAATGCTTAATTACGTTGTTAAGGGTTATACGATTGCCTTTTTCTTACTGACCCCATGGGCTATATACAGGATGTATCAGATCGAACCCGACAGATTTTAACAATGGATTCCTGCGCTTATTTTAAATACAAAATGTACATGGCATTTTGATCTGTTGGCGCAAATAAAAAAATGTCTAAATAAGCAAAGCTATCAGTCCACAATGGAGTGCTTATACCAACCTTGATGTATGGCAGTGAGGCATGGAAGTGGCTGAAGAAGGATGAAAGTAGACTGAATGCTGTGGAAATGAGATCCCTGAGGCGTATGTGCGGTAAAATGGTGTATGACCGTGTTAAAAATGTGGATATCCGGAAATAATGCAAGGCTGATGTAAGCCTAATGAATAGGATCAAGAAAGAGACTCTTACATGGTTTGGGCATATAGAGCAAATAAACGAAGAATGTAGTGTAAAATTAATATATGGAGCGAAAGTAAATTGGAAGAAGAAGTCGGGGACACCCGAGGAAGAAATGGCACGATCAAGTGAATCAAATTCTTAAATCGGGCAGTCTGAAGAGTCAGAATAACAGAAGAGTATGTATCAGACGATGTATGAATGTGAATGATGCAAGGAGCGTGTGCCGAGACAGAGTTGTCTGGCGGTTCGTTCTCTCTGCCTACCTCTACGGAAAACGGCGTGGTGGTTAGTTTTCTTCAGTTTTGTAGTTGGAGTTTGTTGCCACAAGTTTTTCACCCCATCAGCACTTCAGTAAAAAATGTGAACATTTTGAAGGTTAAATGTTAGTTTTTCCTGAATCAAATGAAAAATACAGTATATATGACGGAAGAAATACTAGTAACAAAATATTTTTACTATCGATTACATCTTCAACCATTAAAACCACTTTAATTTAATTAATGCCTTATTAAAATGATTCACATGGTGTAACATGATAAGGCACCAAGGTTTCGCAAATAGACGTTCAACTTTAAAAAAATCGATACCTTAACATGATACGATTGTAAATCAAACAGCAAAACTGACAAAAACTCAATTAATTATTTTTCGCCATATTACTTACGACTTTTTAGCAGCTGATAAATTTTTATTTGTTTTTTTTTCTCTTAGATAAACACGTTATAACATATATTTAACGGTAGAGTGTGACAAACGAAAGAAAGCGGCTGATGGCTGATGTGCATAAATGCATTTTGGTAGGAGGCAGGGTCGGCAAAGAAAAAATCACCAATCACCACTGTGCGAATTGCCTACTTCCCGAACAGCTTAGGCAAAGCTGCTCAGTAAAAAAAGGTCTTCCGTTTTCTTTAATTTGTTAAGGTCTAATACAATTCGACGGCCTCCATAGTCGAGTGGTTCGACGCTCGACTATGAATCCAAAAGTCGCAGGTTCAAACCCGGCGTGCGCCAATAACTTTTATTTAATAACATAATATGTGTAACAACACATTTAATTCAAATAAAATAATAAAAAAGTATATTTGCGGCACGTTCCAGAGTGGTAGATACTCTAATTGTCGTCTTGATGAAAGACTGGCATTCAGAATTGAAACGTTGCTTGATATGGCTTTAGCCGTGTTTGGTGACCAGATCTGATTAATGATAAAGTTTTATTCCAGAAGGTATGCAGGAGTAGTGCAATGGAATACCTTCCACATAAAATAAAAAATAATTTAAACTATTTTACTTGAACATACATTTTTTTATTAGTTGGTATCCAGTTGCCCATCCCACTAGGCATAAGCCTGTGTTGGGATGGCAATTTGCAAAAGTATTTATTTTCAGATACATAGTAACATGTTAATATCGAAAATATTGTACATATATAATAAAAATAAAAATAATATAAGTAAATGACAAATTTGAAGATATAGAATCTACGTATTAAGAACTAAATTAAACTTGGCTTTTAAGGTGAGAATATTGCTTTTAAAGGAGCTTTTGGTTTGTATGTTTCTGATGGTGCTGGGCAGAGAATTGAATTGCTAAGTGGTTAATAATTGATAATAATACATAGTAATAATAATAATAAAATAAAAGTTGTTATAAACACAATAATAATAATAAAGAAAAATAAACGTAAATTCATAAGTTTTTTTTAAATATTACGTGTACAAAATATTAATAGAAGATATTAGGTCTCATTTCTGCAAAACGCCATCAAGAGGGAGTCCATCCTGGCAGCGTTAAGATTTATGGGGCCAATAATTACTTTCCACGTGCTAAAAAGGGTACTAGGTAGGTAATAGCCAAACACTTCTCAACTTTCCTCTTCCCCATCTCATTTTCATCATCACTGTCTTCAGCCTCACAGCATACCTTAATTGGGGATGCCACAGTTCCACCGGCTCCAGACGGTTGGAAGCAGTTTTCACATAAAAAAAATTGGGAAGCGTTGGATCCAACAAAAAATATACGTCGATGCTAACTTTTAATTTAGTATTAATAGAATTCTTTTTTTGAAGTTAAAATACGCAAGTGCGTCAACTTATGTGACGCCAGTGCAGAGAGTGACCTTATGCCCCCCTCCGTCTCCCTCCCTCCCGCGCCAACCGAACATCGCGAGAAAGAGACGTCAACACAACGCACCACACGGTAGAACATGACACAGAGACAGTATGGCAATAGTCACGTACGCAATTGGGCCGTACCTTTAAACGTAAAATACTTCAATTAAATTGTTAAAAGTTTTATACACCAAGGCTGTATTCGCATTTTTGCAGGGTCTATTGAACTTAACAACCTCTCATCAACAAGATGGCGATACAATATTTCGTCGCCGGAAAGGCAAAAGGGCTGAAGCGCTATTTCAAGAAGTTTACACCGGAACACAAAATATTTATTATTAGTATTATTGCACTAAATTAATTATTATTCAATTACTTTTTGTAAAATTATTGATTAATCCTTATTCAAAGACAAAGAGATGATACAAAGGCTCCTGTGTGGAGTTAGTGATAAAACAAATACACAAAAACCTCTCTGTAGATAATAATAATAATAATAAATGGACACTTTTTAGCGCCGTTTTTTTCAAAGGGCAGATTTTATCAATAAAATTCAAAATGGGCTGGCTTTTAAACCTTTTTGTTTTTTAAAAAAAGTCTTCTGTACCTGGTTGAATTTTGAAAAAAAATTAACTCAGGTAAATCTATATGCTCTTACTGAGTTACCTAAAGGGACAAAAAGCTAAAAGTCCCAAACTTGTGTCGCTTGATTCACCCGAATGGTAAATAAAATTTAAATGTCTGAAGTGCATCTAAAAGTTTTCAGAATCAAGCGAGAGTCAAAGCATTGAATGTAGAAAAAAAACCTGATCAAAACTACATATTTAACTCATTTTTGACCAAAGTGTCGCTTAAGCTCTTTTGTTTTTCCAGCGACGATATGACAAAGAAAACACTAGTAAATAAATTAACAGATAATGTTACATCATCTATTAAATTACGCATTTGACAGCAGGTACAGAAAAATACATTGCTGCCCCAAAACACATAACGCGATGGGGTTAAAAGAAGCAAATATAAATGACAAAAAATTTAACAACACAGTTATTTGTTTAACCTCCGTCCAAGTTCCACGTTCCATCTACGTTGTAGAAAATGATTTTTGGGAGTTGCAGCGCTAAAGAAAAACTTCGTAACGCAGAATGGAAAGTTTTGACTTTGAGAATCGGTTAAGAATGAAACTTAAAGAACTATTCACCACATTTCTTAACATTGTGAAAAAATCATGATGTTAGTACCTTAATTCAAAATTTACTTTCGCTTATATGAAGTTATTATTAAGATATTCGAAACGTTCCAGACCTTAGAGTATATAGAGTGGTATCTATCCAAGGCAGTGTAGTCAGTTTTTGATGATTTTTACCGGACCCGGCGGACCTGGGCGTGGCTTAGACTAAGACAAGGGTATTTATACATCCATTCATATCACATATCGACATAATGTTTTTGTTTATTCGTATAACCACTTTTCACAGTATTGTTACAAACAAAAATATAGCATATAACCTAAAAACCGTTTATTTGTGTCAAGTTTAGTGGCATAATAAAAAGTGTGGGTGGAGTCCCGCGGTGACCCAGGAGCCCAAGATCACCGTGACAGTACATAGAAACGGTGTATTATATTTGTTGTCTCTTTCTCTCTCGTGGTGTACGACGTAAAAACCCGGAGAAAGTGATTTATCGCAAGTCTGTATAGGTTGGGTAAACATAATAAGCTCTCTCTCCATACATTGTTACTCCAAGTTCCAGACTGTTCCTGTAAATTTAAACAAAATTATAGAAATATAAACAAATTGTTTTTTTATTTGTTTGTTCTTGACTCTTTAGGCTAAAAGATCACCGAGGCCAACAAAAAACTAATACCAAGGCACATTAAAGAAGCTATCCGCCCATTACGTAATCACGAAAAATCAGGTAAACTATTTGTAATTTAGAGAAGTAAAATGTACAGAAGTTGCGTTCGAAGATCTTGAGTGGTAGTGGTTATGAATAACCTGATAATATTTGAAAAACTCCTACTACCATCATAAGAATCCGAAGATGTTGCTCGTGCGATGATGGAGGACTTAGCTAGCAGAGGAATTGAACCCATTACGCCCACGTGGGAATTCGACGCGTTTGACCACTCAGATACTAACCGGTCAAAGCTATGCCTCGTTTAAAGGCTGATTCACACCAACGTCCGGTTCCGCTCAGTGCCGATATTGTTCCGCAAGAGAGCTTATTGATATGGTATGAATATCAATCAAAGAGTATGTGCCAAGACAAAGTTGTATGGCAGTATATCCTTCTACCCACCCTTGTGATATTTAACTACTTATTTAGTTAAATAATTATTTTGAAGTGTAAAAATACTAACAACGCAGATTTTTTTTTTAAACCATTTTTTCATCACTAAATATTATTTAGATGGTTTAAAAAAAAAACTGCGTTGTAAGTATTTTTACACTTCAAAATAATTATTTAACTAAATAAGTAGTTAAATATCACAAGGGTGGGCAGAAGGATATACTGCCTCATAATTTTGTCTTGGCACATACTCCTTGATCGATATTCATACCATATCAATAAGCTCTCTTGCGGAACAATATCGGCACTGAGCGGAACCGGACGTTGGTGTGAATCAGCCTTAAATCATGATAAGTTTGTTTTTGCCAGAGTTATGGGTAATCGTTTGCTTTTATTGTTTTTTTTTGTGGTACCTACATACTCTAAGTATCTCCTGGTGAAAGACTACCATTCAAATGGCATAAGTCGTTTTTGGTGACCATATCTGAATAACCAGGTACTTCCCAACCTTTCTCTTCCCAATCTCCTTCCCCTCCTCACTACATTTAACCCTACAACATACTCCTATTGTAGATTCCATAGTACCGCTAGCTCGAGCCTGTTTGGAGCAGTTAAGACTCTTGTGCGTTATTTATTATAATATATTTTTTTGAATGATCTAATGGTATTACATTTTGCACACATTTCGATCGTTTTAACCTTAAAATTTCGATCGGTTCAAACAAAAACTCTCGGCAGTGATAAGTCAGATAGTATCAGATATTATCAAAAACAACTTTTAGTGATAAATTTACATAATATACATTAATCAACATTTTTATAATTTTTTATATGAATACCACCCAAGCAACTGCTCCCAACTGTCTAGAGCCAGTGAGATTATGGCATCCACAAAAAGGGTATGTTGTGAGGCTGAAGGTAGTTTGAAGGGAAAGGAGATTGGGAAGAAGAAGAGGATGGTTGGGAAATACCTGGCTATTCAAATCTAGTCACCAAGCACGGCCAAAAGCCATTTCAAGCAACGTTTCGATTCTAAATGGTGGTCTTTCACCAGGGCAATACTTAGAGTATCTACCAAAATATAATTATTTTTTTTTATAAGAATTAAATGTGTTATGTCACATATTAATTACATGAAAGTTATTAGCCCGCGACCTTTGGATTCGTAGTCGAGCGTCATACCACTCGACCATGGAGGCCTGACATGATACACTAATCAGGAAATGAATAATATCATATATTTAAAAAAAGTTATTTTCTACAATAATAAAAATAATAATAAATGGATAACTTTTATAGCGCCATTTTTGTGGGAAAATCACCTCAAGGGCGCTTTACAAATTAATTTATCTAACCTATAATTTATCACTTAAGCTTATAACTAATAAGTTACAGTTAAGATTTATTACTAATGGCTTACACCTAATAATTTTAACCAGTGACTTACTATAAGGACTTATCAAGTCACAAGGAAAACTCTCCCCGTCAAAAACACAGGAAAATACGGCAAAATACGGAAGCAAATGAAATTAATAAATCCCTGAATAATAATGATACGAGTTAGATATACCTACCTTGAGTTGATTAATCAATTATTACACCGTATAGTGGCAACTCCACAAAAGTCATATATTATTTTACCCCTCTGTCACGTAACTCGTCAACGTATACTCCCACGCCAACGTAAATATCACTACACACCCGAAACCACCTCCGCCGGGGGTGACTTAGTCCTTGCTAGTATTACGCATGAAATTAAAAAGGGATTATGCGAATCTATTCTCGGCCGCAGCGACCACTCAAATTTGAGGGTTAAATTAAGTTTTCAACCCTTTTAAAGTAATGCGTATTACCCGCGGTATTCTATGCTAAAATAGAAACAGCCACATATATTATATTTGTGCACGAAAATATACAGGTTGCAGCAATTTACGTCGGGCATTTACTTATTCCTGAGATCCATTCTTTGTAAGTGGGGATATTCACATGAAATTAACTATAAATAATTTATTTTGTGAGTACTTACGAGTGTGACCTTTTTAAATTTAGATCTTTTTTTTAAATACCACTCAAAAGTTCCAACTGCTTTAACCTTGGAGTAACAAAATATGGAGAGAGCTATTTTTGTACCCAACCTTTACAAATTTGGGATAAATCACTTTCTTTTGCATCGTACACCATGAGAGAGAAAGAGACAGCAAAAATATCACACCGCTTTTATGTGCTGTAAGGCTGAACTGCGTCTCCGGGGACTCCGCCCACATGTTTTGATTTGCCACTAAACTGGACACAAATAAACGGTTTTTTAAGTTATATGCTATATATTTTCGTTGATGACAATACTGTGGAAAAGTGGTTATACGAATAAACAAAAACATTATGTCAACATGTGCTATGAATGAATCAATGAATAAATACCCTTACCCTTCTCCTATCCACGCCCAGGTCTGCCAAGTCCGGCAAAAATCATCAAAAACTGACTACACTGCCTTAAATAGATACCACTCTATGTACTCTAAGATGCGCGCAAAGAATGGCGAAGCAGTGTGGACGTATAAGCGATAGCAAACGCAGGTTCACTGGGAATCGGTGATTTTCTAGCGTGTGTTCACCTGTGTTCTTTGTATGTATGCGGCTTCGGATAGGCGGGCGACCAGGAATAGTTATGAGGTCAACCAGTCGACCGCGGTTGGCGCTTTGGCCCCCCCTGGTCTAGAGCCAGTGAGACTGTGGCATCCCCAATTGGGGCATTTTTTGAGGTTGGAGGTGGTGGGAAGGGAAGGAGATGGGAAAGAGAAAGGTTGAAGAGTACCCGGCTATTTATATCTTGCCACCAAACACGGTCAAAGCTATTTCAAGCAACGTTTCGATTCTGGATGGTGGTCTTTCACCAGGAAAATACAAGTTTCTAGCACTCTGTAACGTGCCGCAAATATACTGTACCGCATTTATTATTGTATATGCATTAAATAAAAGTTATTTGAGCACTCCGGGTTTCAACCCGCAACCTCTGGATTCGTAGTCGAGCGCCTTACCACTCGAGCACGGAGGCCGTCAAAACTGATGTCAATTGAAATTATAAATTTAAATAACATTGTTTTCAAATTCCTTCCTACACAATAAAGAACCTGCATTTAATGTATTTCTGCAGACCTCTACGCTATACAAATAAAATACACTTTTATTTTCTCCAATTGACCTTTTCCATTCCACTGTAGTTATGTCACCCAGTATGACATAAAATATTACAAAGTACCTACCCCCACCAACCATAATATAAGGCTTTCTGGGAGTGGAGGGCTAATAAAGGGAGCTTTACGTAACGCAGTGGAATGTCAATTTTTACTGTTGGATTTTACTGTCGCGGAAAAGGTTTGGTTCGTAATTAAATTTTTATTCACCTCTGCGTCCAATTGGCCGAGACAGAAATCTGTTCACGTTTTCCCGTTGCCGGTACTCTGACGTACCATTGAGTCCTATAAAGCGGAAGATTAATTATTTAAGTGCGTTGTTGGTACTTGAATGTACCACCAAAACCATCTTAAAAAATCAAAAGCTAGAATGGAGAATTTGAATTCAAACGACCATTGCGCTTTCTTCCTCTAAACACTTTGCAAAGTTTGTAGGTTAGAAAATTTACCAAAAGCGTATATTAACTTCTCACAAACAAGTTTCATGGTGGAACTAGTTGTCATCACGAGACGAAATTTGACTAGCCAAGAGAAAATATTATTTGGTTTAATCCACCCATTTTGAATATAGAATAATGTCTGCTTAACCCTTATGTGTGAAGAAAACTACACCTTTTTAAAATTGACATGAAGGCTTCTTTTATAGTATATTATTTTCTGAAGTTTTCTCCGGACCATTTTTATGACGTAATACATTTTGAATCAGTTTAAGACTTGGGAAAGTGGAAAGGAATTTCACCCAGTACCATCTTTTTTATTGGGGTTTTTAATTCAGTAGGTGATTAAACATATTATTAATGATACAGGTGATGCACATTGAACACAGCAGTACACCATATTTATAATTTAAAATAATATAAAATGATTAATAAATATGGACAAGTTTCAAATTCCATATAAAGCTCATAAAGGTACCCGGGTACCTTTTAAGTCATCAGAAAGTGAATATTTTACTTAAAACACTTTCCGCTCACATACCACCCTCCAAATATCCAATGGTTATGTTTAATTGTTCATTTTCACTGTTGTGGAGAAGTCAAGAAGTTTCAGCCGGTTAGACTTACTGGAACATAAAAAAATCTATGTTAAAAACCGATAAAAGTACCTGGGTACCCTTTCAACCACATAAAGGTTAAACACATTAGAGGTAGATGATACGTTATAAGGTAGGTAGGGATTTCAAAAGATTGTTTAAGAAATTCTTTAATGTTAATAAGTAAATTCGCATGTTAGAAGAATATTATATTTAATTAAATAAAACTATTAAAAGTGATGTGAAAGTATTCAACGTGTTGAAGCGAATTCAAATGTTTTTTATAGATTGGTGGCTTAATCCAATGCCATATAAAATCGTCTTTTAAAGCAAGTCTTTTTATAAGCCTATAAAAATATAAGTATGAGGCTTGTGAACATGTGAGATTTTTTATTTATTTTTTATTTATGAAACACAAACAAAATTTTAACATAAAAGCATCAAACAAAATATATCATATTCAATCGGATTATGAATTTCTCTAAAGAATGTGTTTATAACACGCATGGTGAACTCAATAAAGCTTATCAATTATTTGGTTAAAAACTAAACTGTTTATGTTCAAGCCCGGCCCTGAGCTAATCGGCGCCTGGCGCAAGTAATTTTTTTAGCGCCCCTTGTCAAAACCCAAATTTACACACCATAAGTATCGAAAAACTTTTTTTCGCGTCTAATGACATTACTTATTATGTAATTATAGATTTTATCATCGCTATTTTTCCGCATGAACCTATGAGTACTATACACAAAAGTCATTTTTTTTATAGAAATGTCATCACTGTTAACCACTTGTATTTGGTAGTTTTTCCCTCTAAAAATATCTAAATATTTAAAAAAATAACAAAACACAATAAAAACGACAACGTGCAAGCAATTTGAAGTTTCTAATGCATTGTTTTTATATTTTAACTCAACATTTATGTCAGTTTGCCAAAAATATTATTTACGTTACTTTGAAGACATTTCAAATTCGTGTGCATTCACATTTTGAAAAAAAGTCGTAAGTAATAAGTAAAAATGACTGACATTGCTGGGAGTAATCGACAGCACTATAAATTCATATAGCGCTGTCTCGTTGAACTAAACGCTAACTGCTTTATTTTTTGCACTGCTAGCAAGAAACTAGTTTTTGCATAATTTTACCTCTTTTTAACACACAATATCAAATATAAGACGAGAGGCGCAGGTTCTTATTACGCGCCGTTCGATTGTCATCAAAAAATATATATATTTTTAGTTTTTATGTTAGTAATACGGCGCTGGTTATGTATTCCTGTATTATGGTAGATTATTTATATTCTTTCAATGGGATTTTTTATTTCAACACTGTTTTTTTTTTTGCTTTTAATTATTATTGATCTTCATGAATTATTTACTTGTTGTACGCATCAATGCAGGTAAATAAAGTGTTTAGCTGCAACAGTCTTCAAATTTATTCAAAATGATGAACTAAATATAATTAAATGAAATAATCCTAAAAAGAAACACCTTTAAAAAAGATCATCAATTTTATGGACAAAATGCAATGCTTGGGGTCGGAAATAAGATGCCGTTTTATCAGACTCTGTGGGACGGAATGAAATATACCTTTAAAATTCTGTTAAGTATGATAGACTGAAGATGATTATGAAAAATCCTTCGAAAGTAACATTTGTTAAAATAATCATCAATTTTATGGACAAAATGCAATGCTTGGGGTCGGAAATAAGATGCTGTTTTATCAGGCTCAGTGGGATGGAATGAAACGAACCGTTGAAATTCCGTTACGAATGATAGACTGAAGATGATTAAATTAAAAAATCCTTCGAAAGTAACATTTGTTAAAATAATCATCAATTTTATGGACAAAATTCAATGCTTGGGGTCGGAATTTAGATGCCGTTTTATCAGGCTCTGTGGGACGGAATGAAATAAACCTTTGAAATTCTGTTACGAATGATAGACTTAAGAAGATTAAATTAAAAAATCCCTCGAAAGTAACATTTGTTAAAAAAAATCATCAACTCTATGGACAAAATGCAATGCTTGGGGTCGAAAATAAGATGCCGTTTTATCAGGCTCTGTGGAACAGAATTAAATGTACCTTTAAAATTCTGTTAAGAATGATCGACTGAAGATGATTAAATGAAAAATCCTTTCGAAAGTAACGTTTGTTAAAAAAATCATCAATTTTATGGACAAAATGCAATGCTTGAGGTCGGAAATTAGATGCCATTTTCTCAAAACCGAATGAAGTAAACCTTTTAAATTCTGTTAAAAATGATGAACTTTATACGACTAAATGGAAAAATCTTTCTAAAGTACCATCTGTTTAAAAACATCATCAATTTTATGGACAAAATACCAGCCCTTAGGGGTCGGAAATAAGATTGCCGTTTTCTCAGACTTAAACTAAAATTGTAGAAATGAAATTCCTTAGGATTATGTTTGTGGTAAAACCATATACGACCGTGTTAAAAACATGGATATCCGGAAAGAATACAAGGCTGATGTAAGTTTAATGTATAGGGTCGAAAAAGGGACGCTTAGATGGTTTGGGCATGTAAAGCGAATGAACGAAGAAAGGAGTGTGAACAATATATGAAAAAGAAATCGGGGACCCTCAAGGAAGACATGACTAAAGTCGGGCCAAGTGAAGAGTTAGAATAACAGAAAAGTATCCATGAGATAATGCACGAACGTGAATGAAGCAAGAGGTGTGTGCCAAGACAGAGTTGTATGGCGGTACTTCTTCTCTGCCCACCCCTGCGAAGAAACGGCGTGATGATTAGTTAGTAAGTAATTGAAACATTGTCAAACAACATCAGGTTCCTTTCGCGAGGCGAGCTGAAAGTGGAACTCAAAGTATTTATATCTATTTAGAGTAAATTATTCCGCGAGGCGTATTGGGAACACTGAACACTGTTTGATAACATACTTTCATTTTAATCAATCCACCGTAGGTAAGCAGTAAGCAGTGGGTAGGTACTACGAGTGTATTGAGAATTTGGGACGAGAATCGATTTTGCTCGGCGCGCTGTCAACTTCCAGTGGATTTAGAAATGCAGGTACCTACCTGCTCGTTTCTAGCTCGGTGGGAGGGGGAGGGGGAGATTGGATGCAACGCGAAATGAAGCGTATCATCGGATTAACTAACTGCCTATCTGCAGATTGGTGAATTGCTTGGGACAGCCAAAAAGTTGGGTAAAATTGAAGCTAAGCATTTTTATAATTCGGGTATTGTTCAAAGACTGGATTGAATAGCAAGATGACATTTTCAGTTATTATTTACGCGAGGCAGTGTAGTAGTTAAATTACAAAGAATACTATTCTGCAGTTATTTTACAGTTTTTTTATTATTTACCACTGCAGATCCGACGAACACGCATGCAAAGCTTAGATTTTTTTTAATAAACAACAGCCATTACGATATTTATTTATAAATTAACGGAGTAAAGTTAAATTACAAAAAAAATACAAAAACGCGAAATGGGAAAAAAGAGCAACAGAGAAAAAAACAGCACATTCAAAATATTAAATGAAGCCACGGCAAAAATAAGACAAAATATACATGAGAAAGAACAATCAAGCCAAGGTCAAGTCAAAGTTTTGGTAGAGTCGTAAAGAATGACAAAAATCATTTAGACTGCTACCAAAAATGTCAAGACCATGGCTTGAGTTAAGAAGTCTCGACATTCTGGACAGTGGAGAATGATACCCATAATTAGTAGAGTGATGATTGAGGAACAGCAGTTCATTGTTCCTGAGTCTACGGCAAGGAATGTTGAACTGGATGAGTTGCAAGAGAGAAGGTGAGTATAAATAATTAATAATTTTGAAAATGAAAATTAAATGTCCTCCACATCATAAGTGAACTTGTAGCGTGGAGGACAATATTTTAAATAAACATGAAATTAAGTTAATAAAAAAATATATATACTTAGAAGAAAAAAAACAAAGTCTTTCCTACGGTTTTCTAGTGAAGAAATTTTCAATGATTGTTCAATTTCAACATATGAATACTTGGTAAGGTTAGGATAGTTTATTTTTGCTTAAAATTTTGTCTTTTTACCTTAACTCCACACAGGAGGCTTTGAGGAAAATGATTTTCCTAAGGGTCTTCTTTGCGGATACTGTGTGGATGGTCTTTTTCAGGAATGGAAGGAGTGAACCTGGTTTTTGAAGAGGCCCGCGTTGAAGGATGGAGAAAATACAGAGACAGGTGACAGACGAGGTGTTGAACACAACAACGAGTCGAAAAAGCGACCCGTTTTCATGTATTGAATTTCAACCATGTACAAATGTTGGGCGTGCGTTTTGCGATAATTTATTTCATCATAAGTTTTATCATATCTTCTGCTCCAGAATTAATCAGGCAAACTTATATTGGTCACTACTTTGTAGATGCCAGAAGAGGGAAATTTAATGTCTTTCGATAAGTTCCCATGTGCATTTGACCTGTTTTAAAACTTTTTTCTTTTTTTTTATATCTAATATCGCACAAGAGTCCCAACTACTTCCAACCGTCTAAAGCCAGTGAGACTATGGCATCCTCAATCAGGGTATGTTGTGAGGCTGGAGGTAGTGGATAGAGGAATGAGATACGAAGAAGAAGGTTGGGATTCACCTGGCTATTCAGATTTGGTCACCAAACACGACTAACGCAGCAACGTTTCGATTCTGAATGGTGGTCTTTTACCAGGGCGACACTTAGAGTAGGTATCTACCACCCTGGAATGTGCCGCAAACATGCAACATGCATTTTATTTTTATTCGAACTTAATGTGTTATGACGACGGAAGTTTTAAAGTTAAAACAATGGAAGAAGAAGTCGAGGACGCCCGAGAAAGACATGGCACGATCAAGCAAATACTTGAATCGGGTCTTGTGAAGAGTCAGAATAACAGAAGAGTATGTATGAGACAATGTATAAATGTGAATGAAGCGAGGAGTGTGTGCCAAGACAGAGTTATATGGCGGTCCGTCCTCTCTACCTAACCCTGCGGAGAAACGGCGTGATGGTTAGTTAGTTAGTTAGTTAGTTTAGCACCCCCAATTGGGGTATATTGTGAAGCTAAATATAGTGGGGAGGAAAAGAAGATGAAGAAGAGGAAGATGAAGGTTTGGAAGTACCTGGATATTAAGATCTGTTAAGCAAACCCGACTAAAACCATTTCAAGCAACTTTTCGATTCTGAATGGTGATCTTTCACCAGGGCGTTGAGGCATGATTACGGTGTTGTTTTTGGCCAAATACTCGTATGTACATTTATGTATAAGGATTAAGCGAAGTTTTACGAAAAACTTTGATGTGTATAAAAACAGTCGATGATTTAAAAATCCATAGATCATTAAACATTAAACCTACTAACATAACCGAATCAAAATGTTAATTATAATTCGATGAACGATTCATGAAAACTATCAAACAAATTGATCCATAGTTCACTGGTTTTCGGGTACCTTTATCTACTACTTGTATCTACTACTCTGGAACGTGCCGCAAATATCCTAAATACTCGTATAATTTTAAAGGCATTAAATGTGTTATGACGCATGCGAATTAAATAAAATGTATCTGCGCAAGTCGGGTTTGGACCCGCGACCTCTGGATTCGTAGTCCACTGGATGTGAAGATATTTCTCCTGATTGCGTTTCCTTCAAAAACCTTCAAAACCTCTTATCTATTCAGATCGAATCAATCTCTTAAAACACCTAACGATTGTCTGAATGCCACGCGAGACTTATATTTTTCGGACCATATTTTTGAACGGTGTCATTGCATTCTCCGCACGTGTTTACACCTCTCGGAGAAACTCTCTAACCGAGATGAACCTATAACACAGACGTCGGAGTGTGGATAGAATGGAGAACATTGCAGTGGTGTGGTGCTATGGTGCTATGACTCTATGGTGGTGTGTGGTATCTAGATCCGGACGTGATATGATTAATAGCCAAAAAAGTAAACAGTATGGCTGAACCAGTTTTGGGGAACCGTTAGGTACACGGTGCGGTGTGGCCTTAAGTTTTACGGGGTGGTTAGAAAGAAGATATCGCGTTGTAAAAAAAATGATTATAGTGAATACCGCACAAGAGTCCCAACTGCTCCCAACTGTCTAGACATCCCCAATTGGAGTATGATGTGAGGCTATAGGTAATTGGAAGGGGAAAGAGGTAGAAATCTGATCTTCAAAGATGGCTAAAGCCATTTCGAGCAACGTTTTAATTGGACGCAAAGCGTCCAACCCACAATTTGCTAATTTGGTAATTAAATTTTAACTTACGCACATAGTAAATATATTTATTTTTTTTATATGAATAGAGCACAAGAGTCTCAACTGCTCCCAACCGTCTAGAGCCAGTGAGACTATGGCATCCCCAAATAGGGTATGTTGTGAGGGTTAAATTAGTGGGGAGGGGAAGGAAATAAGGAAGAGGAAGGTTGGGAAGTCTCTGGCTCTTCAGATCTGGTCACCAAACACGGCTAAAGCAATTTTAAACAACGTTTCGATTCTGAATGGTGATCTTTCACCAGGGTGATATCTACCAATCTGGAACGTGTCGCAAATATACTTTTTTTTTATTGTATGAATTAAATGTGTTACGACACATTTTAATTAAATAAAAGTTATTGGCGCACGCCGGGTTTGAATCTGCGACCTTTGGAATTTGCCTTGAATTGAAGTTTAAAACATTTATTTTTTCTCTTGAATAAACACATTGAAAGATTATAAAATACCTTTTTATGCTCAAAAGATATTAAAAAAAAAACTAACATTCACTTAACAAATGCCGATTACGCAAATAAATGCTTTTTGACTGTCATATTTTCAAACGCCTTTTTCTCACTTTCATATTCTTGGAGTTGGACCCTTTCTGCATAACTACGTCCATTTCAAGCAACGATTCAATTCTGAATGGTGGTATTTCACCAGGGCGATACTTAGAGTATCTAACACTCTGGAACGTGCCGCAAACATACTTTATATTATTTTTATTTGAATAAATGTGTTATGACATCTTTCTTATGGGCTTTTATATAACTGTATAATACATAATATAAAATAATAGTGATTATTAATTAAATTAAATTGATTCGCGCACGCCGGGCTTGAACCCGCGACCTCTATATTCGTAATCGAGCGTCTTACCACTGGACCACGCAGGCTGTCACGTTATGCAAAACACGAACTCTTCTGTTTGCCATTGTCTAGATGCAGAAACTGCTGATGACTTCACAATTTCAAACCTTCAAATAAACATAAAAGGGTATAAAAACTGAGTTTGATTTAAGGCAGTTCAATGCCGGAATTTTTTTCGTAAACTTCAAACACTCCTTTGTAATAACAACTATTTATTGAATGAATTGAAACAATACATTTGAATAAAACCACGATACAAAGTTTTTTTTTCATTTCATTAAATGTGTCAAACCACAAAGTGCTTTATACGAAAATACATATTTATCTACTCTAACACTCTTATTTGAGGTTCAGGATTATCTGGAAGGCTTAAAAAAAACCCCGTGAGTATGGTTATAATAAAGATATGGCTGTGAGATTCAGATGTGGAATCAAGCGGAAAACTACAAAAAATTTGAAAAAAAAGTTTACTCAATGCTCTCACTGAATTATCTGAAGCTAGAAAAAAAAACAAAACTTGTGTCGCTTGAGTCAAGCCTTTTCCCAAATAGTAGAAAATATATTTTAGATGGCTGAAGGACCACAAAAGTCTTCAGAATCAAACGAGAGTCAGAGCATTCGATGCAGAAAAAAGATCGAAACTGGATATTTAACTCATTTTTACCAAAGTAAGCTTAAGGGTCAACACCCAAAAGTTATGCTAAACTACAAGCAATACTACAAATGATATCTGTAAATTTTCTATGAGTAGTTAGAAAAATGTCTAAGGTTTCCAGTGAATACAATTGTTTAGCTGTAATTCTTTGAATTCTATGAGAAACATACTAAAATATCAGTAAAAGATGCAGTTTTAAAACTAACAAAGGCATGTTTTAACCTAAAATTCTAGTATGCATTTTATAAAAATTAAAATTATTCACTTGATACCTTAGACATGTTTCTAACAACCCATATAGAATTAACAGATGAATAATTTGTAGTATTGCTTGTACTAGAAAGCCAAGAAGTGTGTATTTTTGGGTGTGGACCCGTTCTTTTACTTTTCCGTTCATGTTCATAGAAAGAAACTCAATCCAATGTTAAGTGATTCTCGGAGCACCCGGTCTCGAGTTGAATACTACGCGATAGTGTGTTCTGTTGTTGTTTTGTGTTCGAGACTATCGATTACGTATTTGCTCGTGACGCCCTCTTAATTCCATCTGATGAAACGGTTATATCTCCGGCTCGGCATCCACTCACAGCGTCATGCATTTCCACAGCGTAATGGCTCTTTTCAATTTAGAATAATGAAAGGTATCGATGGCAATCTACAATCTACGTTCAAAGGCTACAAATAAGATCTTTAAAATTATCTAAGCCGCTATGAGACTCATATTGTAAATATGTGTACATTTTATAGGAACTACGGTGTCTAATACGAAGTTTAAGCCTCATGGAAGGTGTCAATTTTGGGAGTTTTAACCTTTATGTGACTGAAAGGGTACCCGGGTACCCTTTTCGGTTTTCAACATAGATTTTTTAAACGCTCCAGCAATTTTAAACGGCTAAAACATCCTGATTTCTTCACAATAGTGAAAATGAACGATTAAACATAACCATTGGATATGTGGAGGGTGGTATGTGAGCGCAAAATGCCTAAATAAAACTTACACCTTCTGATGACTGAAAGGGTACCCGGGTACTCTCATGTGTTTTATATGGAATTTGAAGCTTGTCCATATTAATTAATCATTTTATCTTATTTTAAGTGATAAATATGATGTATTGTTGTGTTTCAAGTATATCATCTGTATCTTCGATACTATTTTTAATCGCCTACTGAATTAAAAACCCCAAAAAATATGGTACTGGGTGAAATTCCTACCCACTTCTTCAAGTCTTGAACTGAGTCAAAATGTATTACGTCATAAAAGTGGTCCAGCAAACTTCGGAAAATTATATGCTATAAGAGAAACCTTCAAATCAATTTTCAAAAGGTGTGGTTTTCTTCAGTCACATAAAGGTTAAACATAAAAAACACTATTAGGTACCTGTGTCCAAAAATTGAGATACGTTTTTTATCCTTCTCATCGTGTTTTTGCCAATTTTTAAACATCTTTTGATTGCAAATTGAATGCACAGAAATGTTGCCAGCACAAAAACATAAATATTCCATGATTTGAGTAATTTGTAAATTATTTAGGGAATATATTAATTTCGATTTGGGAAATTTTTAAATAAATTTATATATTTCATTATTATATCCGCCCTTATAGGCTTTTACATAACTGTGCAATAGATAATATGAAAAAAAAAGTGACAGAAATAACACAGAGTAAATGATAACCACACAAAAACATTAAATAAGTGACCAAAGATATTACAATAAAATAAATTAGCATTAGTATTTTTGGAAGAGGTATGCTATTATAGCCTTCTTGTAACTATTATAGATTCAGTGCAGTTGAATATATCTACCATTTCCGCGAATGAATTACCCACTGCATGAAATTTAGGTACAAGCGAGTATCTAAATGACTCAGTTCTGATATTATTGTTGCACTTAAAACGAATTTTGGATCGAGTGGTTCTGTTAGGTACATGGAAGGTAATTAAGCTAAGTAAATCAGGGCTTTCTATAATACCATTAACAATTTTTAAAAATAAAAAGATCTTTCGTGGATACTGGAGCACTTAAGATCCATAGCTCGTGAAGGGATTGACATATTGGTGTGAAAATAGTTTTATTGGCATTTCAGGTTAAAATTTCGTGACCCCAGACCTCTGTAACGTTTAGATAATTTTAGTTGCTTTATATTAATTTTCATTTTATATGAATTTGTGTTTTTTCTTTGTTATTTTGAATAAAGGTATGCTATACAATTGGTTTTTTAAATTTTATTTAACGTTTTTTGTTTTTGTTTTGTATTATCATCAATTATGATATGCATTGCATTGCACAACCCTTGCATACATTCTGGAATAAAATTATTAATATTATTTAAACAGATTATCCGCTTTATTCTCAGGGATTTTACGTTATTGAAGAAAGTTTCATCATATTTGTAAATAATTCAAAGTTTTCTCGTTAAATATTAGAAAAACAATAACTAAGTGACTAAGTAAGTTTTTTGTGTTTTGGGTAATTCTAATCTTCATGAAGGCTTGACAAAAAACATGGCCAAAGTAATGTATGAGACAACAGTCAATAGAATTATAAAAACCATGTAACATTATGCAAACCATCAGATATATATTGATATTAATCGAAAATGTTTAATTTAAGATTCTTTGCAAAATTCGGTTACAAACTGTTATAAACTGTTCAATAAGCAAAATATCTAGTATTAGTTGTAACCCGTCACTGAGGTCGCGGGTTCAAACCCGACGCTCGCAAATAAATTTGATATGTGTCATTACACATTTAATTTACATAAATAATATATGGTATATTTGCGGCACGTTCCAGAGTGGTAGATACTCGAAGCATTGCCCCGGTAAATGACCACCATTCAGAATCTAAATGTTGCTTGAAATGGCTTTAGCCGTGTTTGGTGACCAGATTTGAATAGCCAGGCACTTCTCAACCTTCCTCTTCTCCATCTCCTTTCCCTCCTCACTACCTTCAGCCTCACAACATCCCACCTCAGTCAGGGATGCCATAGTCTCACTGGCTCTAAGCGGTTGGGAGCAGTCGGGACTCTTGTACGGTATTTACCAAAAACAAAAAATTATAGGTGGAGAATATTATTGTTTAATTAACAAATCTCAATTTTTTTTTATAATTCATTATTTTACAGCTCTACGTGTTCACAATACAAACTATTTATTGAAAATGAAACAGTAAATTAGTATTTGGTTTCCTTCTCAGTTGACCTTTTGCCTCTTTCATTTGATAATATCTGCCTCTTTCTCTCTGTTCCTTTGTTATAATTTTAATATTATTATTTTGTTTTCTCACTGTTCTCTTATTTTACTTTATTCTGTGTTCTCCATCTGTATATATATATATATATATATAAATATTTATAACCGCACACTTTGTATTTTTTGTCTAGTTTATTTTTGTACCCTGATGTTGCTTAGGCTAAGCGACACCATCGGTCATAAAAATTAAAATAAAATCTGTTGTCTGATACAAAGTTATTATTTCGTTTTCATCGAATATATCAAACCACAATGTGATTAGTTTCTACGAAAATATGAAAAGAGTTAATTAATTATAGCAATCTAATATAATTTTTCCACTTAGCTTTCGGCATATAAATGTTTTCCCGTTACTTTTCGCGATTCGAAGTTGCTGGCCACAGAGTCATAATATTATGAATGAACATCGTGATTGAAGTTAAAGTTAGTGATAATTTGAGTGATGATGCATGCATGTGACTGAATCTATTAAGCTGCGACCTTGTGCTTATTCCAGACAGAGTGTTTTAACTACGAGCCGATTTGACCTCTTTAATTCTACAAGTTACTACAGCACTCGTTGGAACAATTACTCTACCTAGTAATGCAATAAGGCTTATGAGGTCATAAACAGAATACTTTGTGTTTTACTTAATCATTTTACGCTCATTGTAAGCGTAAATAATAATGTTGTGATAATTACCGCCGACATTTGAATGAACGTATCGTCGCCGGAAAGGCAAAGAGGTCTTAAGCGACACCATGTCAAAAACGAGTTAAAAATGCAATGTAAATAAATCCTCCATCGAAGGCTCTGACTCTCGTTTGATTCTGAAGACCTCTGGGGCTCTTCAGCCATTTAAAAAATAATTACCATTTGGGTGAACGTTTGACTCAAGCGACACAAGCTTGGAACTTTTTGTCGCTTCAGTGAGAGCATTGAGTTACATGAATTATCTTTTTTTGTTCAAAATCCAACCAGGTGCTGTAGAATTTTTAATTTTATTGTAAAACAAACAAACAAAAAAAAATATTTTATATTCGTAAAAAGCATTAACTTTGTGGCTTGCCATATTTATAAATAGAACACATATACTTTGTTTTTAACCACTTTTTTATTTAATATTTTGTCTACCGGTTTCGGAAGTACCCTTCCATATACTTATGTATAATTATATTCTCCAGATACTTCAAAACATACATTTTTTGATCGTGTACAGAATTTATCTCCACATATGTTTCTTCCAGAAGAGATGAAGTTATTATCTAAAGATTAATTTAATATTGTCCTGATGATGGAAGGGTACTTCCGAAACCGGTAGACAAAATATTAAATAAAAAAGTGGTTAAAAACAAAGTATATGTGTTCTATTTATAAAAAAATATTTGCTCTAGTGTAAACTTTCCAGAAAAGCACTTCACCCCTTTTGCCTTTCCGGCAACGATAAAGTTTTAGCAGGCCTGCCTCTGATTCAAACGGCGCCTAGCGCAGGTCAATCTGTTGAACTCCATTTTAACGTTTGTAATTTAATAATAGCAGTTTCATCGTGGTCTTAAACACTGAAACAGCTGTTACTAAAACTAAAAACTAAAACCAGCAGAGATTAATGAAAATAATGTTAAATTTGATCAAATTAAACAATGTATATTTATGCACGCGTCTGTGTTTAAGGTTGAAGGAACAGTTTCAATTAAAAAGAGCCTTCTTCAGCCGAGAAAAGATAATTAATATACACACAATTTTTATGAGCAGTGGTAGTTAACTTAGACATAAAGTAATCATGCGAGGTATGTGAGAGAGAGAAAGGAAGAGAGATAGAGAGAGGGAGAGAGCAGATAAAAATACAGTAATGGTAGAGGAGGGAAGCATGGAGCTTACTGAAATCATATTTACTTGGATGTATAGCAAAAATCGACACGTATGTACGAGTATCTGTGTTTTTATATGAGATTAAACGAAATGGTAAAAAAGTTTACTGTTGATAGCTTTTACACGTGTTTATTGTTGATAAAATCGGTTTTACTCAGCGAGAAGATGTCTGCTGAAAGGTAAAAACCGAAAGTAAAGCGAAAAATTTCATCCACTAAAAATATCAATCTCTTCTCCTTAAAATACCTGATAGAGTCTTAATGTGGACTTAAAAAAAAAGCTTTTACGTAAATACATGTGCGGCGGGAATCGAACCCGTAAACTGCCGACTTTAACTCCAATACGTAGATATTACGAAGTTAAGAAGTTTTCTTCACAAAAATGTTTTTTTACGATAGCTGGAAGGATATAAAACTTTTTTCTTGGAAATAGGTAGGTAAGTATTTGATTTATTCAATTCTCGATAGTTTTCTATAAAAGAGATGTGAAACCAATTATTGTTACCTCTATCATATGTCTGTTGTAATAAAAAAAGTCTATTCTCATTTGAGAATCTTATCACAAAACTTTTCAACCAACATCTGCATAAAAAGCTCCATTAAATACGGTGTAAAACGCACATTAGATTTCCACGCCGTGTTGGTTCAGTGTTGTGTATTCGGACGTCGCGACGCGTCTCGCTCGGCGCCGCGACGCAGCGGAGGGGCGCCGCCGCTACCTCCCGGCGTCTGACGTCACCCGTGTCTGCGCAGCTACGTCACGGGCGCCCACACAACGACGCGAACACAGACATGGCCGCGTGCGCGAATACAGACGGCTACGAATACCGACGCTCGGTGGCTACTACTCGAGTCGCCTTTGTTCGGGTGACACTGAAAATATGCGCCTCCTGGCACGTGATCTTGGCGAAGTTTTTTGTTATTGATTTAGGAGCTTACTGCCGCCGTGTGGGAGGGTGTTTCAGATGTAGATTACGTTGTGTTCGACAGTCGACTCATTTTAACGCTAGGCACCTATCAATTAAGGATTTCTTTTCAAATGTTTCCAAGGGTTGCGAGGATTCATGGATCGAGGTCTCTTTCAACCTACGATAAATAAGGCTTACTTAAATTTTAAACGAGCTTTAGTAATTATTAACCAATATTAGATGGTAAGACGCTCGACTGAGAATCCAGAAGTCGCGGGTTCAAGCCCGGCGTGGGCGCAAATACATTATATTTAATCAATATGTTTCATAACACATTTGATTCATATAAACTAACAATGAGTTTATTTGCGGCAAGTTCTAAAGTGGTAGATACTTTAAGTATCGTCCTGAAAAATACTTATATTACACATAGAATACTTATATTAAGGCCGTGTTCCAGAGTGGTAGATACTCTAATTGTCGCCTTGATAAAAGACCACCATTCAGAATTAAAACGTTGCTTGAAATGGTTTTAGTCGTGTTTGGTGACCAGATCTGAATATCCAGGTACTCACAAACTTTCCTCTTCCTTTCCCTTCCCTTCCTTCCTCGCCTTTCTCTTTTCACTATCTTTAACTTCACAATATACTCCAATTGAGGATACCATAATCTCGCTGACTAGACGGTTGGGAGCAGTTGAGACTCTCGTGAGGTATGTACTATTAGTTTATTAATTTTTTAAATAACAATATTTTTGTATGAAAATAAAGCACGCCATAATATGTGAACAAATTCTAACCTCAGAAAAAAATAATGAAAGTTGGAATTTGATGGGGAAATTTCTATTTTTAATACTGAAAGAGGTTATATAAAAATAGATAGAAGATTTGAAAAAATATCTTTTCAATACACCATGTTAGGAAATAACACGGTAAAAACATTTACCGTGACCGCAATTCGTAATTGGTCAGGGGTTGTTTGTCGAAAACAAGGTAAAATAAAATAATTGACTAAAACTACAAAACAGATTTTGAATTAGTGTGAATATATGACGCAAGATCCCCACTTGTGGCAAGTATCTTTCACATTATCAACAAACCTGGCCTACCGCACTTCACATATTGTGAGACACAAGAGATATGGAAAGTATCGGTTTAAAGTAGAGTAGGTTTGTGAGATATGTGTTGATTTAAATTTTAATTTCTGCTAAGCATTTTCTTTATGCTTGATCCCTTGACAAATATAGTGTTGTTGCAATAGTGTTTTTTTTTATTGTGAATACCGCATTAAAACCCCAACTGTTTCCCACTGTCTAGAGCCAGTAAGAATATGGCATCCCTAATTGAAGTTTATTGTGAGGTTGAAGGTAGTGGGGAGGGGAAGGAAATGCGAAGAGAAAGGTTGGGGAAGTACCCAGATTTTCAGATTTGGTCACCAAATACGGCTTAAGCTATTTGAAGCAACCCAATTCTGAATAATGAGCATTCACCAGGACGATTCTTAGAGTATCTACCGCTCTGGGACGTGTCGCAAATATACCACATATTATTTTATGTAAATTAAATGCGTTATAACACATATTAATTAAATAACATGTGTTTGCGCACGCCAGGTTTGAACCGGCAACCTCCGGACTCGTAGTCGAGCGACTTACCACTCGACCACAGACGCCGTCAACACATGTTAAACAACACATTAACGTTATTTTTCTGTCTTACGGGGTTGGATTAGACCCTTATATCATGTCATAAAAATACTCGTGTTGTGTTATTGCGGCACCTAACAAAAATAACGCGGCCTTTTGATTTAGCAGCCTAAAAAAATGACAAACGACCACAAAACTACCCGAAATAAAAGTAAGTGGAAAACAATCGCGATAAGGGCTGACTTAGGTGGCTGTTATGAAATATAATAGAGGTGGAAAATGCTAAGTGTCTGCAGCTATGGGAGGTATGGAGCTATGAAGCAATAGGGCTAGAAGGCAATAAGGCTGTGTTTCCGGTTCAGGAGGCAGCCCTCTATGCCTCCACTTCCGCCCGATTGTGTGACTAATCAATACCGAGTCATGTAGTCATGTGCAGGGCCGGGGCGAAGACATTATTACCTCACACTTGTACTTTTAACTTTTTTTTTCAATATGCATTCCCGGTTACGCACAAACTGAACATATTTTATTTCCTCCTACCACCGACTGCTTCAATTTAAGGGTCAGCACCCAAGAATGACGCTAAACGTCACTTTGTAGCATTCTAATACAAGCAATACTACAAATGATTTATCTTCATTTTTTTATGGGTAGTTAGATAAATGTTTGAAGTTTCCAGGGAATGCAATTTTTTAATTGTAATCCCTTAAATTCTATGAAAAACCTACTGAAATATCAGTAAAACATGCAGTTTTAAAACCAGAAAATGTGTTTTTGATCATTTTACCATTAAATTTCCAATATGAATTTCGTAAAGAATTTTTAATAAAGTATCACTATTATTATTATTATTATATCAAAGATCACCATTCAAAATCGAAATGCTTGAAATGGCTTTACCCGTGTTTTGTGACCAGATCTGAATAGCCCCAGGTACTTCCCAGCCTTCCTCTTACCCATCTCCTTCCCATCGCTACTACCTGAGACTCTTGTACGGCAATCACTGTATATATATAAATATATATATATTTTTTATAAAACTGTTCCTAATAGGAATTATTGAAATTATTATATAAATTTTTTATTTGAAACTGATAGGTCCGGGTTATCAGATTCTAAAGTTGCAGCGGTAGAGGGAGACAATGTATTTTACTATTTAAAAAAAAAAAACGATTTCCGAAGGTACCGTAAAATTCTGAAAATTCGCACGGAAGTCTAAATTATTGATTACTTTTATTAAACGAGGTCAGATTTGCGGTCGTGCTGGAAGCGTCGACTGATTAACCTATATTGTCGATAAAAACCTTGATAAATTTAAGGCGGTCGTACTAGGGACCCTAGTCGACATTTTAGAATAGTTTCACGAAATAACAGGCCAATTCACGGATTAGGGCAAAGCAGTTCCGCGAAACATCCCTGCAACCAACTCCAGGGCAAGTATGTATGCGGTAAGCAGACTCCCTCCACAATGCGGTGTGTATAATGTACATTGGACATATTGTACACAGTCACAGTACACCTTGTACACACTGTATCACTAGCGGTGTTGGTTTTCAAGCTGGGGCACCCGGTACTAGATGGCGTGACAGGCCTAATATGAATACTACCTCAGAGCAATAATATACAAGAGAGAGCGCTGCTGTAGTCAGTTTTTTATGAGGTTTGCCGGACTCGGCTAGACCCTGGGCATGGCTAGTACTATTGCTTGGGTATTTATACATCCATTCATAGCACATGTCGACATAATGTTTTTGTTTATTTGTAAAACCACTTTTTCACAGTATTGTTATTAACAAAAATATGGGATGTAACCTAATAAACCGTTGAGTTATGTTCATTTATTTCGCAAATCAAAACGAGTCAACGGAGACGCGGGACACGAAGAACATTTTAACAATACTTTAAAGCGGTGTGAGAATTTAGGAAATTTTGTTGTTTCTTTCTTTCTCATGGTGTACGACGTAAAAATCCGGAGAAAGTGATTTATCACAAATCTGTATAGGTTGGGTAAAAATAATTTGCTCTCTCTCCATATATTGTTACTTCAAATATGCTACAATAATGATGTTCTGTATTCAGAGATTAACATTTTTACCTAGTGCCTGCTAAGTAGTAGATACTCTGGTGGTTTTGGGCCGATGGTCGCATGCTTAAAACATTTACAATTAACATTTACTTCTCCTTACAGTTCAGTCCTCCATTAATGGAGGACTGAACTGTAAGGAGAAGAACTGTAGGGCTTGAGACAGAATAATTCAAATGTAAATGATTTTAATAATACCATTTTTTTTACTCTATTCCACTATTTTTAATTTAAGCCCTGACCGGTTTCACCTAATGGCGGGCAACTTCAGACTGGTACAGTTTAAAGAAAGTCTATGGCATATATACTATTAGGTCCGGAATGGACGCTTATTGAGTCTATCTCATAGTTAACATCTGTGAATGGATAGACTCAATAAGCGTCCATTCTGAACTTAATAGTATATATGCCATACAAATTGTACCAGTCTGAAGATGCCCGTCATAAGGTGACACCGGTCAGGTCTTAAACAAAAAATAGTGGAATAAAGTAAAAAAAAATGGTATTGTTAAAATGATTTTTTTTAAATCTAAAAAAATAGACAAACATTCCCGGGCTACGATTAACCTGACAATATTTGAAAAACTCCTACTGCCATCATAAGAAGCGGACGATGTTGCTTGTGTAATGATGGAGGACTAAGCCAGCAAAGGAATTGAACGCACGACGCCCGGGTGGGAATCCGACGCGTTTGTCCACTCAGCTACCGACCAGTCATGGAGTTCCACCACGAATTAGCAGTTTCAAAATTAGAAATATTTCAAATGTCATCAAGAAACTGACTTGAAGGTTTCATTGCAGAGCTTTCTAACTTTCAAAGAGTTTTTTTTATACTATAATATCCAAATTGCAGTCTTAAATTGAATAAATCAGGGTTTATTTTTCACCAGTTTTCAATAATACCGTGATCAATGAACGCTGAATGTTAACCTGACAGTTACTGAGCTCACAATAGATAAGGTTAAAGTTATATTATTAAACTGCAAAACATTCGCTGTAACGGTGACTAGGCAGTTTCCAGCTATAAATATTCTACAAACCAGGTGATACTAAATAATGCAGTGGGGTTTTCTTTACTTTGGCTCAACTTGAAATGCGATGGGTATGACCTAACAGTTTTATAACATGGTTTTATAGACACACCTAAATGCAAAAACCCTACAAACTACCTCTATTGTCTTGGTCTTCTCAGTGACTGAATATTGTGCTTCAGTGTGGGCTAGAAGAACACACGCACATAAGTTATCCGTGGTCGAGTGGTAAGACGCTCGACTACGAACAATCGCGGGTTCAAACCCGGTGTGCGCGAATAACTTTGATATAAATAATATGTGTCATAACACATTTAAATTATATAAAATAATATATACTGTATTTGCGGCACGTTCCAGAGTGGTACATACTCATAGTATTGCTCTGGTGAAAGACCACCATTCTGAATCGAAACGTTGCTTGAAATGGCTATAGGCGTGTTTGGTGACCAGATCTGAACAGCCAGGTACTTCCCAACCTTTCTTCTCACCATCTACTTCCCCTCCCAACTACCTCCAGCCTCACAACATACCCTAATTAGGGATGTCATAGTCTCACTAGCTCTAGACGGTTGGAAGCATTTGGGACGTTCAATGTAATTTTTTGATACGCTTTTTTTTACGTGAATACCGCACAAGAGTCTCAACTGCTCCCAACCGTCTAGAGCAAGTGACACTATGTCATCCCCAATAGGGGTATGTTGTGAGGCTGAAGGTAGTTGGGAGGGAAAGCAGATGAGGAATGGAAAGGTTGGGAAGTACCCTGGCTATTCAGATCTGGTCACCAAACACGGCTAAAGCCATTTCAAGCAACGTTTCTATTCTGAATGGTGGTCTTTCACCAGGGCGGAACTTAGAGTATCTACCACTCTGGAGCGTGTCGCAAATATACTTTATTTATTTTATTTCAATTCAATGTGTTATAACACATATACGAGTAGGTATATTAAATAAAAACAATTTGCGCACGCCGGGCTCGAATCCGCGACCTCTGGATTCGTAGTCGAGCGTCTTACCACTCGACCATGTAGGCCTTTCAATAGTGGGCCCTCGAACCATTTTTCTGGCCTGAGCTGTCGCCAAGCTACTGTTGTGATGACCAATAAATACATTTAATCCTCACCGGATCTCTGAACGTTAATGAATAAAATATTCGACCTTGGATTTTTTTCAAATGCATTATAAATTGGTATATTCGCAGTTCGTATAATAATATTGTGAATGTCATTATATTGATATGACCGGTATTAAATAATAATTTGCATGTTTCAACCACAATTAAGTATAAAAAAGTGACATTTAGCATGACATGAGTTGATGTACAACTTCTATGTGCTATGGTGATGACATTGACAACAATCTCGCTGTTAACTAAGAACCGTTTAGCAACCATTGTGCCGATTTGTGAGACAGACAATCATTTTACAAGCGAGGGAGGGAAGGGGGTATAGCTACCTTATTATTTCCACATGTTCTCAAACGTTAATTTTAATGAATTTTATAAATTATTGATTTTTTTACAGTAAATAAAAAAAATGCCAGTCAATGCGTAACGATCTCTACAATTGACTTTGAATCAAGAGATTACGTGTTCTTGACTCAGCTTAACAATACAACTCCAGTCTGGATGGTTTAACGTGCGTGAAAAGTGATACTCTTTAATAGGTAGATTTACAGCAGTCGAAAGAATATTTGATTTGAAAAATATATTTTTCATCGAAGGAAACAATCACTTTGTAGCTTGACATTATAATTTAAATAAAAAATAAATTTTTTTTAAGCCACTTTATTTATACACATATAACAATTCGACCGGTTTCGGTTAAACTTAACCTTCTTCAGGAACGTATATATATAAACTTAAACATATATAAACTCAAAGTTTATATAAATACGTTCCTGAAGAAGGTTAAGTTTAACCGAAACCGGTCGAATTGTTATATGTGTATAAATAAAGTGGCTTAAAAAAAATTATTTTTTATTTAAAATATATTTTTCAATGACGAAACTTTAAGTCTGTAGTATCATCAAATAATCGGTGGTTTTCAGCGCCCTTGGGGTGATTTCTCACAAAAACGGTGCTATACAAATTATCTAAATATTTAAAAAAAAGTTGGTGGAAAATATTTTTTGGCACCACCGCACAGAGAATATTGGAATGGGAAAGGTTTAGAAAGATTTAATAAGTCAACCTTATAATTTAATAATACCAAATTTTTTACTTTATTTTAAACATTCTTTCACTATTTTTTATTAAGACCTGCCCGGTTTTACCTTATGACGGGCATTTTCAGACTGGTACAATTTAAAGTAAATCTATGGTATATATACTAATAATGTCCGGAAAGGATGCTTATTAAGTCTATATCACAGTGAATATCTGTGACTTAGGATTTTGATGATTTTAATAAAACCATAATTTTAACTTTATTCCGTTGGAATAATGTAAAAAAATAGTATTATTAAAATGGTGTTCCACCACGAATTAACGGTTTCAAAAATAGACTAGGGTTTTGTTTTATTTTTGACAGAGGCGGCTTTACATTAAAAAAATTCTTCGGGTAGTTGTATTACCTTCTGGTAGACGGGTTACATAGTGATGATTTAGATGCATCTATGGTTTTTTTTTAAATTTGTATAATTTATATTTTCAGATTATTTTAACTGTTGGCTATTTTTTGATAACACTTTGATTTTCCCGTCTCTGTTTGCATAATATATTTTATAGAAGGTGTATTTAAATTAATGGAGTCCACCTAACTTTTGCAGTTCTGTTAACGTTTGGCTTTTTCTGTGTTACCCACACGTGACCAGCGCGTGACAAATGACTGCGGGGACTACAGACACTAGCGCTGATGTGGCTGGGAAATATTGACGTTTTGAATCTAATTGAGTTAATTCCGGCGCTTGTCACGACAACGAAACTTTATATCGATTCTATCTGGCGCTGGCAGCAGATTGTTTTAAACTGCCGGTTATCCATTCCAAATAAAGTGAATCGGCTTATGTGACAATACTATGACGAGTAGGATTATTATGAAGGGTAATGGGACAACAGCTTTTTCGGCATTCAAGGCCATTGACCTGTCCTTACCTGGAAGTAAAAATCAAACGTACGATCCGAAGGGGGGTGCGTAATTACCCCATGTTTTATTGTTTGTTAAAACGTTTTCATGAAATAATACTAGTTAATTTCTGTGTGTGCAAGGAAGAGCGGAATGAGTCAATAAATGCAGTTGCTCAGGACAGCCAAAATGAAATTAAGGAATTTCGTTTTTTGTATGTAATCATGTCAAATATCACATTTAAAAATAATAATAGCATATTATTTTATTTTCTGACACATCTCATTTTTCCTTAATAAATACGTATCTAAGGAACAATTCTACATACTTAACTGAAAATTTGATATTTTTGCTCATTCCGTTCTTCCTTGTGTATACAGATTTAATATTTATCTAAGATATCGCACAGAATACTCGTTCGGGGTGATATTAGAACCCCCTTTCGAAACGGTAGTGTTAAGACAATTTGATAATGGCCTTAGACACTGAAACACCTATCACACTAAAAATACAACTAAAAACCAACAGAACTTATTAATAACATTAGTAATGTTGATAAAAACAAATTATCAAAAAATAAAATCATTCGAACCATTTTTTTCCCTCACATAATTTAATGTTGAATTCAGTCAAGTAAATGAAACCATCAGATGGCGATAGTAATAAGGCCTATGAGTCGCAGTCCTAGTTAGATAGAACATATTATAAGGGGTATTTGTATAAGCCTTTGCTAGTTAGAGGATTACGAAATAATAATAATAAAAATATTTGGACGATTTGTATAGCGCCGTTTTTGTGAAAAATCACCTCAAGGGCGCTGTACAGATCTGATTTTCGATTATTACATTTTAATTCCTAGTTAAAATAAGAAAATATACAGGAGCATTCTTACCTGGCAGGTCCCATCAGATAGACACACTAATTAACTTAAAGTTATAATTACGAATTTTTTTTTCCGATTAGGGGCATGGGAGCGAAATTTAAAAAAAAATGGACTTTCCGAATTTGTCGTAGAGTACAGGATTTGGTTAAAACTTAAATATCTAAAGGTGATTCGTCGAGAGACAGATAATGTTGAGATTCTTTTAATAAATTTAAGGATTTGAGAGTCTGAAAAGGTAAGTTTAAGAATCCATAACATCATAAACAAAAAAGTTTTAAGTTGATTTTTATTTTTTTGATTTTATGGATTCTTTTGTAGCCCTTTACTAACTAGCTGGGGCTTATTCAAATACCCCCCATAATGTCTATCTGACTAGTACTGCGGCTCATTAAGCCTTATTACTATCACCATCTGATGGTTTTATTTAATTGACTGAGTTTAATTTTACATTAGTGTTTTCTTAGGGGAAAGATAAAAAACCCTAAGCAAAAGTTGATTTTTATGAATCAATAAATTCTTCAGTCATTCAACAATAATAATGTATTCATCACGTCTCTGGGTTTGAGCGCTACTGGCACTGACGACAGTGGACAGCGAGGAGGTGGAGTGGGGGGGTAGGCTGCACGAGAAATGTTTGCTGGAAGAGGGAGGGGGGGCAGTGTCACCTTGAGACGATAATTTCGATATTTTCAATATTTTTTTTATTCACTCCGGTCTGTTTTGTTTTGCTTCATACGGACGGCCGGCAGGTAGGAGACGCGACATGCGGATCCGACCGTAATGCAAACACGCTGCCACCATGGCCACCTTTGTCTGTGCATGTGTGTAGTAACTAAGTATACTAGTGTGTACAATTTATATTACATTGTTTACAGGTCAGCATCCCAGACAATATGTCGAGATGAAAAATCGTCCTGATTCCCGATCTTATTAAAAGATTCCTTCTATTATTTGCAGTAATTTTTATGTTTTTTAATTTTAATTTAAATTGTTATTATTATTATTTTAAATTTAATTAAAATGGAGTTCTACAAAATAAACTTTAAAACCATAATTAAAATTGCAGTAATTTTACGAGAATAATTCTTGCTAAAACATCTTAGGACATTTCTTTTACAGCACAGTTTTTTCACAAAACAAGCATAATTTCAAATAATACTATTATTATTTTTTTTAATTTATAAACTGTCAATTTGTGGTGGAACTCTATTTTAATGATTTAATAATACCAAGTTTTTTACTATTTTTTTACCGGTTTCGCCCTATAACAGACATCTTTAGACTGCAATTATTTTAAGCAAAGCATACTATTAGTAAATTGTACTAGTCTGAAGATGCCCGTAAGGTGAAACCGGAGAGTCTTGATAAAAATGGAGGAATAATGTTTAAAAAAGTGGTATTATTAAATCATTAATACTATTATTACTTTCATCTGGTAGTCTGCGTATGCAGCGAATCGCTCCGGAGCCCGACTGCAGATCGCCAACGAACAAACGACAGGTCACATCGGCTACTTTAAGCAACTCTAGTCGACGTGAGTTGTCGTTTCTCGATTCCAAATTACCGACATTGTCGATAAAATCTATATCAATGTTTCGTTTTAAGGCCCCTGATAATTTCAACCGGTCGGTGGCTGAGTGGGCAAACGCGTCCAATTCCCACCCGGGCGTCGTGCGTTCAATTCCTCTGCTGGCTAAGTCTTCCATAACTGCACAAGCAACATCTTCCGCTTCTTATGATGGCAGTAGGAGTTTTTCAAATACTGTGAAGTTATTCGTAACCCGGGAATTCTCGTCTTTCTTTTTAATAATAAGATAAGAAATAAGAATAGTTTAATTGGGACTTGGAGAAGATGGACGGAGAGAAGAGTGTCGAAAGAAATATATGGCTCGCAAGTGAATGAAAGAAGTCGGAGATGCCACGAGAAGACAAGATGAAAAATAACAACAATATGAAGCAAGAAAGAGTGTGTGCTAAGACAGAGTTGTGTGACCATCCACCCTCTCTGCCTATTCCTCTTCCCCGCGGGGAAGACGAGATGTTTATTGAATTCGACCGGTTAGCAGCTGAGTGGACAATCGCGTCGGATTCCCACCCCGGCGTCGTGGATCCAATTCTCAGACCAATAATATACAGGAGAGAGCGCTGCTGTAGTCAGTTTTTATGAGGTTTGCCGGACTCTGCTATACCCGGGCATGGCTAGGACTAGGGCTAGAGTATTTATATATCAATTCATAGCACATGTCGACATAATGTTTTTGTTTATTCGTACAATCACTTTTTCACAGTATTGTAATATAATAACAAAATATAGCATGTAACCTAATAAACCATTGAGTTATGTTAATTTATTTCGCGTATTATAACGTGTGGGCGGAGTGAACGGAGACGAGGGACACGAAGAACATTCTAATAATACTTTAAAGCGGTGTGATAATTTGGGGGATTTGGTTGTCTCTTTCTTTCTCATGGTGAACGACGTAAAAACCCGGAGAAAGTGATTTATCCCAAATTTGTATAGGTTGGGTAAAGAGAATTAGCTCTCTCTCTATATATTGTAACTTCAAGGTTTAATTCCTCTGCTAGTCCTTCATCATAGCACAAGCAACATCTTCCGCTTATTATGATGTCAGTAGGAGTTTTACAAATGTTGTCAGGTTATTCGTAACTCGAGAACATTTGTCTTTCTATGTAAAAAAAAAATATGTTGCTCTTAATTTGGTCTAATTAAATCTTTGTTAAACTGAAAAAATCTTCCAGTAAAATCATTATTTATATTTTTTCAATAATTAATAAACAAATAATATGTGTGATTCTTAAGTGTTGCCATATAACACACTTGTGCAAAAACGCACATGGAACATACATGAGACAAAAGCGCACATTAAAATTTACACCAAGTGTTTACAGCCCAATGGACGTGTGCACTGTGCACATGTGCACGTGTACACGTGTGTGTATTGACGTTTTTGAAGAAGTCGTAAATCAATATTGTAATTAACCTCAGTGGGACATGGTCCCATTGTTGTCAAAGGCTGCAATCGATTACAGATTATGTGATTAATTATTTTGATAGGACGATCCAACATGTTAATTAAATACTTCAAAGGGACCCTTGTCGCTATAGATACATGCTTGGTGCTTAGTTTGTGGATTCCTAGGAACCGATCATTGGTGCTACTGGTGGCATCTTTACTTAGCCATTCCATTAGTATTCACTGCTTGTATCTGTAGATAGTAACTCTCTCTACTGTTGTCTGTTTTTTTCAGGTTCCTCCGTGGACCTACACCAGAAACGGATCCAAAGCTAAAATTGCGGTACTCTGTCATAATATGATAAAAATTGCTTTGACTACAGTTTTAGGGCCATTTTGTTTGCGTTTTGAGGTGTTAAGGCGTATTGCGTTTTCTCCCCCTTCTGTCAATGTTTCGGATTGCCTAGCAGTGTTTCTCATAAGGGCAGCAATGTTATTTACTTACTCTATTGGCTATGAGAAACTTAATTCATACCTGTTTTATGGCCCCTTGTGTTCTTATGTTCACCCCACTACTTGTTTTGTTTTTTAGTTTTAATTATTTTTTATTAGTTACTTTTACATTAAACTTTACAGAGTATCTAATTATAATTCATATTATTTTTTACTTAATAATCATTTTATGACTTTCATACTACTTGATTTTACTACTGTATTTTAAATGGTTCTTACGGGCTATTTTAAATTTATCACAATTAGAAAACACTTTGTGGGTTGGCATGATTAATTAAATACAAACACACGTTGTTTTAATCCACTTTTATTTTGTTATATGTCAACTAGTTTCGATTCAGCAGAATTTTCATCGGGACTTAAAAATATACTGAGTATATAAGTCTTGATGAAGATTCTGCTGAATCGAAACTAGTTGACATATACCAAAATAAAAGTGGATTAAAACAACGTGTGTTTTTATTTAATTATTTTTAATTTATTAACTGGCATAATTTGAATAGTTTCCGGCAGCGCATTATAAAATTTCATCCCTTTATAAAGTAAGCTATTTTGTGATATTTCATGTGAGAACACTGGGTTCATTTTAATCCAATTTACGTGATCTTATGTCAGCAGTTTGAAATTTTCAACTATTCATAAAGGTCTGGCTTTCTTCTTCTGAAAAAAAACAGTTTCTTCTTTGATTTTGATTTGAGATATAGTGAGCCTGCATAGTTACATCAAATGAGCATTCGTTGAAATAAGACCGATTAAACTTTTGCTACGCTTCCAATGGATTTAAAACTGCGGTAGAGCAAATGACAAACTAACAATTGAATTTTTGAAACGATTTCTTCAATGTAGAATGGAAGGCAAATTAGCTATCACGCCTAAACATCAACTAACATGCCCAATCCGTGTGGAATAAGGTTGTTCTTTTCAGACCTTATGTTCAATACACATGGCATACCTAAAAAAATATTTCATATAAAACTAATCCGTAAATTCACGCAATCGAGCAGCATTCATCCAACAACGCTTTCCCTAATTGGCTGGTTAAAATTTCCATAGAATAGGAAACACCGCGGACGCACCGGCCCGGAGATTCGTTTATCGAGTCGAACAATTGGAACGGAATACAAGTAAGTGTGAGAGAAAATCCTGCCTAGAAAAATACATCTTGGGAAAATTTGCCACCGTACAAAACGAATAGATTACCATAAATTCATAAATAATGTAAAAACACGAACGTTGGGAAGAGAGTGGAAGCCTGTAGCTAAACATTTGATTCAAAATATAACTATTAAATGGGTGGACTTTGATGATATATGCTTAATATGTGTCACTAACTTTTATTTAATTAATATGTGTCATTATTTTCATTCTATAGTATAATAGTTATTAGAAGAAATTGAAGCTTTTCAAATTATGTTTTTTTAAATAACTATTTTATTCTTCTTGTATTGTAGATAGGTTAAGTAAGACTTCAGATCTGTAATGCTGGAACTTCACAAACCTCTCCGTAGCTGGAATAGGTCATCAGCCTTTCGTGTGGTGTTTTTTTTCTTAAGGGATTGTTAGGTTAGGTTAGATTAGGTTAGGTGAATAAAAATACCTGTTGAATAACTTATTTTAAAAATGATATTAATTATGTAACAATGTCAATAAGAATATAATATGAAATGGAAAAAGACACAGAAAAAAAAATTTACAGAGACCTAACCTCGGAACCTCTACTCTTTCCAGGTTTGAATTCTCTGCCAATTGAACTACCGAAACCTTTTTAGAAACCGTCATTCTTAAAAATCATATATTTCTTTTTAATTTTCAATAAGTTATACTCAGCCATCTTTGTATTGATTTGCAAAGCTCTACCCGAGCACAGTTGTACACTTAGATCTAGTAATCTATTAAATTCAACCAAAAACATACAGTAAAAAGTGTAGTTTGAAAACCAGCGCAGCCATTTTAGAACGTATTACCTAAAGTTCCAGTATAAATTTCAAATAGAATTTAAAAGATAACAGTAAAAAACTGTATTCACTTAAAACCTTAGACATTTTTCTAACTACCCGTATACAATTTACAGATAAATCATTTGTAGTATTGATTGTATTAGAAAGCCAAAAAAGTGTGTATTTTTGAGTGCTAACCATAAATAACTTAATTCTTAGTATAAAATATTATTTTCAACAATGGCTCCTCTTTACGTAGATATCAAGTAAATGTAAAACAAATCAAAACTAAAAATATTTTTACTGTCCATAAATATCTCAAGATCTGCTCTATGCACCTCTCCAACGGTTTTTTTTTAAGATTTAGTGGTTTATATGTAAAAATAATAACTAGACGTTTGAGCGGACAGGTGGAATCATGTCCCCGTGTGTAAAGCGAACAGAGAACCAGATAAGTCGAACCGAGAAGTCGGAATCGCTTAGCACAAGTTGTTCAAAAGGCGATATGAATAAAATTAAAGTAGATTTTTTGCCCACTTTTAAGTGCGGTTTAATTTGATGAAATATTTCTTTGTTGAAGTTTTTATTGCAAAAGTCCATGTGAAGCAGCGGGCGCACTAACGGGGCGACTAACTGATGGATCTTTGTGGAAGAGGATTGATGCTTTTCTAGTTATTACCTTCAAACAATACCAGAATGATCATTGACAACAATTTCAATTCACTTGTAGGCTCTCTAGGATCGAGAAAATCTTCACCCTGAAGTTTGGAACAACTCAAGGAAACTGTACTTATACTATGTATCTATTTATACTGGGTTTCAACAGATATTTTTACTTTCGTGAAAACAATTCAGTTATAAAAACGCAGTTATTTTATTATAAAAAAATTACAAATACTCAGAAAAAGTAAATGTAAAATTTAAAATTACAAAAACTCACTCAATCATAAATAACACTAATAGAAGCAAAATACACAAATGATACACAATATAATTAGCCCAATCATTGTTACATATTTTTAAGCAAGAGCAGGATATTTTTACTGAATCTGTACAAACTATTGACAAAAATGTCTACATTAGTACACTTACTAATCGATGTTTTTCAAAACAACGAGGAGCGGTGACTCAGAGGCGAGCACTTCATATAGGCACATAAGCACTACCTACCCTGTCGCACTCGCATCAAAATAGGAACTATATTGGATTAAGTAATGTGAAATTATTGCAAAAAAAAACTACACGTTAAAAAATACGCCCGACGTATAAATAATCGCACAGCCGCAAGTGCCCTACCGATTGACTTAAAAGAACGTGTCAAAAGCGGTAAATACCATACATATCGACGTCAAGGGGAAAATACCTCCCATGTGGTCAACTTTACAAGAATGAGTTAAATATGACATTGCGTAGAGTTTTAATTTGTAGTGAAAGTTTCAATGTTTTTATTGGTGAAAATGCATTATTGCATCTAAAACTACAAAGCGTATTTTTGATGTTTCAAAAAACAATCTACAACTCTCAATAATCAGTTTTTAATTTCCTCCTGAACAATTACATTTTTAACACATGGGAGGTATTTTGCTTTGACGACGATATTTTTGAACGCCGCCAACGTCAGAGTAGTTCATTCTGTGTTCACTAGACTACACATGATAATAATAAAGTTTTATTCCAGAAGGTAAGGTAGGAGTAGTGCAATGCAATATCTTCCATAATTGATACATAGTAGTTATAATGTTAACAAATAAAAATAAACAGAAATTAATGAGAAAAAAAAAATACAATAAAATTAAAATCTACTTAATTTATATTAACTATTAATAATAATAGTAAAAGTTGTATTCCCGAAGGTATGCAGGAGTAATGCAATGCAATACCTTCTATACATAGTAATAATTATATTAACAAAATAAAAATGAACAGAAATTCATTAGAAAAAAAAAAACAAAATAAAATAAAAAATAAAAATAATACAAGTAAAAAATATTAATGGAGGATATTAGGCCTCATTACTGCAAAACGCCATCAAGAGGGAGTCCATCCTGGCAGCGTTAAGATTAATGGGGCCAATAATTTACTCCAATGCGCTTCTATGCTTGAGTTCGGGATCTGACGGGATTCCATGATGAGGTTATTTCTGGAGTTGTTAATCCTTTCCCGCATTCCCTGGTTCTCATAAGGGCTGCAAATCCTGGAACTCGCCCCTCGGTGAACATACCGGGAGCACTGCAGTGCCTGGGAAGACTGAACATCATGCGGTAGGCGTTGCTGTACTGGACCCGAAGCCTTTCCATGCCACTCTTCTTAAAATTGGTCCAGAGCTCGCACGTGTATATGGTAGTACAGAACGCCAGGAAGAGTGTCCTTTTCACTGGTAAACTCTAAGAGTATACTAGAGGTAGCCCAGGCCAAAGCAGTGAAGTCAGTTTTGGACTTGTTTTTGATGATTTTAACGTGACTCGGCGCACTTGGGCGTGGCTAAGACTAAGGCTACGGTATTTATACATCCATTCATATCACATATAGACATAATGTTTTTGTGTATTCGTACAGCCACTTTTTCACAGTATTTTTATCAACAAAAATATAGCATCTAACCTAAAAAACCGTTTAGTTGTGTCAAGTTTAGTGGCATAACAAAAAATGTGGGCGGAGTCCTGCCGTTAACCAGCGAAGATAGCCAGCTTAAGATCATTGCGACAGTATATAGAAGCGGTCCAAGAAATTTGTTGTCTCTTTCTCTCTCATGGTGTACGATGTAAAAACTCGGAAAAAGTGATTTATTACAATTTCGGATGGGTTGGGTAAAACAAATTAGCTATCCCTCCATATATTGTTACTTCAAGGGTGTACTACAGAGCCGAAATCTTCTACTGAGCATGTTTGATTTCACACTGATTGCTCGCCTTTGCCTGTCAATGTCGTCGTCATCCATTAGCTTGCTGGTGATGATAATGATAATACGTATGCTGTGAGCTGTTTCCCGTACGAGTTATTTACTTTGTTAGTGTCTAAGGCAGTGCTTTTACAAAACAAATCCAATAGCAATCAGTAACATTTGTTGGTACCTAAATCTACTATCAATTAATCCGCTGTTTTTCCTACAGCCTACCCTGATCAAAAACTTTGTGTACGCCATTACGTCGTCTCCCATATCTTCTGTTAATCTTCCTCTGAATTATCAGTTGGGTGATCTTGTATTTTTCCCCTTACAATTTTTTTTTTTGTGAGAATGCCGCACAAGAGTCCCATCTGTTCGAAACCAGTGGAACTGTGACATCCCAATTGAAGTGTGCAGTGAGGCTGAAGGGATTAGGGAAAAGTGGAAGATGGGGAAGAGAATTTCTTTATTTCACATTTAATTCACATAAAATATTATATGGAATATTTGCAGCCCGTTCCAGAGTGAAAAACACCGATGAAATGATGATTGCCCTGATGAAAAACCGATGAATTGAATGATAAAATTGACGCTCGACTACGAATCCAGAGGTCACGGGTTCGAACCCGGCGTGCTCAAATAAACTTTATTTAATTAGAATGTGTCATAATACATTTAATTGATATAAAATAAAATATAGTATATTTGTGGCACGTTCCAGGGTGGTAGATACTTTAAGTATCGCCCTGGTGAAAGACCAGCATTCAGAATCAAAACTTTGCTTGAAATGGCTTTAGCCGTGTTTGGTGATCAGATCTGAATAGCCAGGTTCTTCCCAACCTTCCTCTTCCTATCTCCTTCCCCTCCCCACTACTTTAACCCTCATAACATACCCTATTTGGGAATCCCATAGTCTCACTGGCTCTAGACGGTTGGAAGCAATTGAGATTCTTGTGCGGTATTCAAGTAAAAAAAAACACCACCATTCAGAATTGAAACGTTGCTTGGTGACCAGATCTGAATAAACAGGTTCTTCACAATCTTCCTCTTCTCCATCTCCTTCCCTCTCCACTACGTTTAACCTTCCAACATACCCCAATTGGGGATGCCGTAATAATAATAATAATAATTGACTGATTTATGTCGCGCCGTTTTCGTGCCAGTAATATCACCTCAAGGGTAATTTACAATATAGTATCGCTGGCTCTAGACGGTTGGGAGCAGTTGTAACTCTTGTGCGGTATATTTTTATTTATTTTAAATGTTTCCTGTAGAGGATAGGATGTCACCATAACATATGCATTAAGCATGAAAAACACAGACAAACCATCCACCGCTTCTTCCGCATTCAGCCGGCGAGGGTCGTGCGGAAGGCCACCACCATATTGTCTCTAACAAGTATGAAAGGCCTTTCCTCGTTGATTGGCATTGATATTTTTCCTATCATCACCTCATTAAGTGGTGGTGATTAAACACCATATTAATTAAACAGAGATCGAACAAATGTATTTGTTTATGTTCGTGTAAAGTAAATCCATAAATCTGACGCGCTATCTCCGCATTTACGAAAAGATCATTCGCGTAAACCAAGAAACAACATCGTAAAAATAAGAATTACGCTATTCAAAAGGTTTGATGGCAATTAATAACAATGTTTGGATAATTTGTACAGCCTCGTTTTTTGTGAAAAATCACCTCAAGGGCGCTGTTCAAATTTTAATTCCTGGGATCCATCTTATTACTAGGAACATATTATAATCTATGCCATTTTACTAGTTGTTTATATTATGTAAAGATATAATATGTTCCCTGAAGAGACAAAAGCAGTTTTGATCAGTTTTTGTTTCTGCATCGAATGTTCCGACTCTCGTTTGATTCTGAAGACTGTTGTGACCCTTTAGCCATCTAAAATACATTTACTTATAACATTAAAATATATATTTAGCTTTAATATTAAAATATATAATAAAAAAATAATATAATATACATTTACCATTTGGGAGGTTTGACTCAAGCGACACAAGTTTGGAACTTTTTTAGCTTTTTGTCGCTTCAGGTAACTCCGTGAGAGCGTTGGGTTACCTTCGTTTATTTTCTTTTCAAAATCCAACCGGGTACTGAAGACTTATGAATTTTATTGTGAAACAAAAAAAAACTTTTAACTGCTCTTGCGTAAACATCCTAAAATGACGCTTCAGCCCTTCTGCCTTTCCGGCGATGATATAATCTATGGCATTTCAATATTCATTTATATTATATTGTACATAGACAATATGCAGAAGCATATTTACTTGGAAGGTCACTTAAAATACAGGATAAACAAGGGATAAACACTATTATTTTAGTTATTTCTGGTTTGGAGAAAGATACAGTTTTTCACTCAGAAGAGGATATTCGCAAAATTATAGTAAACATTATTTATTTAAATTATTTATATTTTTGTATTGTTCGATTTTAGTGCATGGGAGAAAATTTCAAAATGGGCTTTCTAAATTTGTGTTTCTAAAGTGTTGAAGCACAGGTAGATGTACTGAATCTTTTAAAACTTTTAATTAATCTTTTTCAAATGAAAGGTGCTCTTGGCTACTAACCACATAGTTTAGATTCAACCTTCTTGCTTTTGTGTTTCAACCTTTCTTCTAAATTGGTCTCTCCGAGACACAGGTCCACAATGTATTTATCTTTAAAGAGCCTTCACACGGCATCTTCCGATATAACATGGGATATGAGGCAAACCCCGGTCTCTCCTAATTATATTTGGATAATTTTTACAGCGCCGTTGTTGTGAAAAATCACCTCAAGGGCGCTGTGATATTTGAAGAATTTGTATTCCCTATAAATCACACTTATATGACAAAACATAACTGTTATTACACAAATGTAGAATCTGATAAAATACTAGACTTCTCTCAACTGCGTTTTTACTTAAATGGTACCTCAGATACTTACTGAGTGCTAAGTAGCTACTTAGTAGGTACTACGCAGTTTTTTTTATTATTATTTAGTAACTTCGTAGAAACTATATTTAAATTTTGAGTAAAACCCGTTACGATATAATGTATTATCACTGTTTATACTATCTAATAATAATAATATTTGGATAATTTGCATGGCAAGGTTTTTGTGAAAAATCACCTCAAGGGTGCTGTACAAATCTTAATCTCCAGTTTATATTAATTCCTAGTTTATATAAATAAACAGCAACATACTTATCTGGCAGGTCACTTCTGGCAGGACACAATCACTATATCATATAACTTAGCTGATTTAACCTTTTTTTTTTAGGGCATGAGAGCAAATTTAAAATATAGTATTTCAAAGGTATTTTCAAATTTTTCGTAGTTTGGAACAGATAATGATGAAAATCTTCTAATAAATTTAAGGAATGGGAGTCTGAAATTTTTTTCTTGGTTTGAACAGAAATTCTATTGGGCTTGTTACCCATCTTGATTATGGACATGATTTTCTGAAAAAAGGGGATTTGAGTTTGGCTCTGAACTCTGTCGCGTCTTTCTATTACTCTCAGATCATGTGGTAGTCCATTTGAGGCTTTAGTACCTGACACTCCGAATGTGCGCTCTCCGAACTTGTGTCATCTACTATTACGTTTAATAAATTGAAAAATAAATAAAATAAATAATAAAATACTGACTTTATGAATGAATTACAACCTGCAGCTTAGCATTTTTTTCTGCCAGTAATGGATATTGCATCACATTTGCATAATATATGTACAATTGTGATTGTCAGTCGTGCATTAGATAGCCGCGGTGACGCTTTGGAGCCCGATTTGTTTGCGTTCTCAGAGCTAAAGGTGTCACGGCCGCGTCATGCGGACCGGTGACGTTACGTGATGCAATCCGCCCGTCGAGTCGAGGAAAATGTCTATTATGAATACATTAGAAAACACTGACTTATCGGATATTATTAATAAAGAGTAAATTAGCATTGAAGATGAAGGACTGGTGATCAATCCCAAGCATGGCAATTGTGATGACTTATTATGATAATATTTATGTTTTCAGATCAATGGAAAACTTGTATCATAAAACTATAAAGAAAATATCTGATATTTATAAAAATAATAAACGATTTATTCCAGAAGGTATGCAGGAGTGGTGCAATGGTATACATTCCACAATTGATATTAATATATAAATATACATGGCCTGTTAAAAAGAAAATGTGAATTTTGAATTTTCGCGGGCTGTGTACATTCGATTATCGTTTTTTTTTGTTGTTATGTTGGTACACATATGTTTATCATATGTAAGCCATTTTGGATAAGTGGTTTGTTCTTGAAAACTGGAAAGGTTAGTCACGTTTTTGTGTGTTCTTCGATTTTTTACTTTTGAAAAAAATGGATCAAAGAATAAAATCCATGATTTGTTTTTCCACAACTCCAGGACGCTCATCGTCATTAACATCTTCTCGGCCTTCTGTAAAGCGCTTGTACCTTTAACGCTGACCTTTCCAGTTGTCAAAAACAAACCACTAATCCAAAATGGCTGATAATGCTAACAAATGATAAACATATGTTTACCAACATAACAAAAAAAATCGATAGTTAAATGTACACAGCCCGCGAAAATTCAAAATTCACATTTTGTTTTGGACAGGCCTAGTTCATAAATATTGAAAAAACATAAATTCATAAAAAAATAATGAATATAAATATTTTCGTAGAAAGTAATCACTGTGTGGGTTAACATATTTAATTAAAATGAAATAATAACTTTCTACAAGACCACAAATTTTATATTAATTAAGTGAACTTATGTAGTGCAGTTTTGTGATATTTCACCGCAAGTGCGCTTTATACTACATTAATAAGCTAAAAAGACTAACTAAGAAGGAGAAAATAATATATATTTTTGTTATATGGATACCGCACAAGAGTCTCAACTGCTCCCAACCGTCTAGAGCCAGTGAGACTATGGCATCCCCAAATAGGGTATGTTGTGAGGCTGAAGGTAGTGGGGAGGGGAAGGAGATTGAGAAGAGGAAGGTGGGGAAGTACCTGGCTATTCAGATCTGGTCACCAAACACGACTCAAATCATTTCAAGCAACGTTTTAATTCTGAATGGTGGTCTTTCACCAGGGCGATACTTCGTATCTACTACTCTGGAACGCGCCGCAAAAAAACTTTTTTACCAAGTTTATATGTATTGACACATATTAATTAAATAAAAGTTATTGGCGCACGCCGGGTTTGAACCCGCGACCTTTGGATTCGTGGTCGAGCGTCTTACCACTCGACCATGGAGGCCGTCTTATAATATGTTAGCATTTTAAAACTATCTAAAATCATAAACATTTAAATTATAACAAACGAATGGAGAGAGAAAGAGACATACAATATGAAATAAAAGAAGCAAAACGTCAAATATTTATAACCACACACTATATATTTAACTGTTTACTTTAATTTTGTACCCTGATGATGCTCAGGCTAAGCGAAACCGGTCGGTCGTAAAACATAAATTAAAATCTGTGGTTTTATACAAAATTATAATTTAATTTTAATTAAATGTGTCAAACCACAAAGTGATTGCTTTCGAAAACATAAAATTATTTATGGTTTATAATCACATAACCGAATTCCCCACATGATAACATGATACATACATCAACATGATAACATGATACATACATCAACATGATAACATGATACATACATCAACATGATAACATGATACATACATCAACATGATAACATGATACATACATCAACATGATAACATGATACATACATCAACATGATAACATGATACATACATCAGTAAAAAATATAAGTTCACCCACTTACATATGTAAAGATAAACTTTCGCTGCCTTTCCGATTATTTTCTCTTCGCGCAATCATTTTAATTAATCAGGTGCTATATATATTAGTTAATGTATTCAGTACAGGTTTTTGCCAACTTCGAGAACATTAACTTTACTAACTACATTCTTAAAGCCAATCGCGATCTAAGCAAGAAGAAAATAATTTCATCTTTCAATTACAATACTTCCAACAGGCATTGTTTTTGTGCTTTTAGTTCACTACTTAACCCTTATATAACTCAAGAAAATTACACCTTTTTTAAATTGATATGAAGGTTTCTTTTACAGTATATACTGTCAACCGAATCAATTTTTTAATTTTTTATTTTTTTATTTTAGTTACTTTGTACATTTAAGTTTACAAGTATCTAAATATTTCATGTTCTTTTTGACTAATAATAGTTTAACTTAAACACTACTTATTATTTTGGTTTACATGCATTTTAAATAATTTTTACAGGCTTTTTTAAATTTATTGATAGGCATAATTTTGATGGTTTCCGGCAGCGCATTATACGATTTCACATAACATAACCTAGGTTTATCACTAATTTCCGCGAAAACCTAAACCAGCCTAACTTAACCTGTGTCCTTCATTGATTTTTTTTATTTGCTGAAATCAAAATGTTGGCTATTTGCACATACTCATTTTGACGGATTTTATTTAAGAGTTACCTACGAAAAATGTTCAAGTAAAAAATAATAATAACAAAAGTGAACTTATATAGCGCAGTTTCGTGATATTTCACCTCAAGTGCGCTTCATAGTAAATTACTAAGCCTAATATAACAAGGAGAAAATAATCTATAATATGAATACAAATCAAATTAAAAATAATTATCGCTATCATTAATCATGAGAGTAAAGGTTTCAGATATGGATGTAACAGTGCATGTGTACATCAACAGATTGAAAAAACCATTTATTAGAAGCTAAGGGTGTAAAAATCCAGATGAAAAGAATAAATTCATATTAACAAATTTGTCAACTAACTAACCATCACGCCGTTTAAGGGTAGGCAGAGAGGACGGACCGCCATAGAACTCTCTCTTGGCACACACTCCTTGCTTCATTCACATCCATAAATCGTCTCATACATACAATTCTGTTATTCTGACTCTTCACATGGCCCGATTCGAGTATTTGATTCATTTGATCGCGCCATTTCTTATTCGGGCGTCCCCGACTTTTTCTTCCATTCACTTTCGCATTTTCTTTCAAAATTTTAAAGCAAGGAAAAGGAATAAAATGATACTGTACAAAATTTTTTTTTTTTTTTCCCAAGAAGTTAAAAAACATTCACTCTGGAAATTAAATACACAACAATTAAATATACTCTTATATATACGAGTATATCGAGGTGTATTTAAAATAAAAGGTGAAATTTGAATTATTTTTTTTACTTTTGAAAACAATGGATCACAGAATATGTATTAAATTTTGCATTAAAAATGGAATAAAGTGCTCCAACGCACTTAAAATGTTGACTGTGGCATTTGGCGAGTCTACTATGTCTCAAAAAGTGTTTATAAGTGGTACAAGCGCTTTACAGAAAGCCTAGAAGATGTTAAAAACGATGAGCGTCCTGGAGTTGTGGAAAAACAAATCATGGATTTTATTCCTTGATCCATTTTTTTTTTCAAAAGTAAAAAAATCGAAAAACACACAAAAACGTTACTAACCTTTCCAGTTGTCAAAAACAAACCACTAATCCAAAATGGCTGATAATGCTAACGTATGATAAACATATGTGTACCAACATAACAAAAAAAAAACGATAATCGAATGTGTACAGCCCGCGAAAATTCAAAATTCACATTTTCTTTTGAACAGGCTATGTATATGTATTGTTATGTCTTTACTACTAAATTTTTTCGCATTTTTTAGGATGCTGTGTGAAGTAAACATGTGACAGTGAAACCTATGCTGTGGGAGGGAGAAAAAGTTTCATTACATAAAAGCCACAGTTCATTCTATAGCCAAGATGTCGAACATAAAACGACCCGTTCTCACGTGGTCAATTTGTAAAGCTGTACACAAACGTTCGGCACGTGTTTCCCGGCTAAGGGAAAGAGCTAAGTCACATTTTTACCAAATCCTAACAGCATGCTTACTTTACTGTTTGTTGAAACAAAAAAGAATCGCGTATAATACTTTAGTAATGGGATTTTTTTGTATTTAATGCCAATCTAGTGCGATTCAAGAAAACGGCTTTTTAATATTATAATCGTGAGTTTCTTTGATTCATCCGAGATTTCGTGGAATTCCACCACAAAAATCCGTCAAAAACAGAATAACCAGATTTTCAACGAAACAGGCGGACGCGGGGGGGTGAAGTCGGTCACACGTGTTCAAGGTTTATTTATAGACGTCTAAGAATAATTAAAGCAATAATTGAAGGTTGACTAATACAATATTTGACAATTTCCATAAGGTGGCGACGGCGGTTAAGACGATTCTTTCAAGGTCGAATTTATTTATTTCACGGTTTCGACGAAGCGGTGGACAAAATTTGATAAATTAACACCTGCGTACACCATATTTTCTGAAAATGTTACATAATGATTAGGAATGAGCAGCAAAATAGACTCTACCCGATTTTTCTTTATATTCACACACACTAATTTTAAACCATTTTTACAAAGAAAAAGTAAAGTTAGCCTTTTGCTTAGTATATTTTTTTTATTTAGATGTGTAAATTATTTTTTCACACATAGTAAGAAAAAAAATACATTTCACACTAGCAGAACGAAGCACAAAAGGTTACTATACACGCCTATATATATATAAGTAGATATAAATTGAAATCTCAGTATGTATAAAAATCATAGGTTTTTCTTTATATATTCACCACAAATCCTACACAAAGCGTCAAGATTTGAGGCTTCTTTCAAGGCTTTTGGAAGGTTATTAAAAAAATATTAATATTACCTGGCATACAGTACAAAGCTTGCGAAAACGGAAAAAATACGAAAGAATTATTGATTATTAATCTTTTAAGTAAGTCCAAGCCCGATGTAAGCGTGATGAATAGAATCAGGAAAGGGACGCTTAAATGGTTTGGGCATGTAGAGCGAATGAACGAAGAAAGGAGTGTGAAAAGAATATACAAAGCGAAAATGAATGGAAGAAGAAGTCGGGGACGCTCAAGGAAGACATGACTAGAGTCAGGCTGAAGAGTCGGAATAATAGAATAGTGTGTAAAAGACGATGTATGAATGTGAATGAAGCAAAGAGTGTGAGTCAGGACAGACTTGTATGGCATTCCGTCCTCTATGCCTACCCCTGTGGATAACGGCGTGATGGTTAGTTAGTTAGTTAAGTAAGCCCCTTATTTTTAAAAGACCCGCTACGCAGCCCCAGGATACCCGAAAAAAAATTTGACTGCCAAAACAGACAGTATATCTGGTAACATCCCTTACCTCGGGTGGAAAATGGTGGCAAATGGTGGCAAATGGTGGCAAATGGTGGCAAATGGTGGCAAATGGTAGCAAATGGTGGCAAATGGTGGCAAATGGTGGCAAATGGTAGCAAATGGTGGCAAATTGTGGCAAATGGTGGCAAATGGTGGTAAATGGTGGCAATCGTCAAAATACAGATGGCAAGTGGAAATCTATTTCACTAAGGATTCGACTGGAGTTTTTTTCGGCAATTCGCATCTTCGATCGCTTCACCACCAGTGAGTAGTCAGAATATGGCAATACAACTCTTTGAAAACAATTCTATTTTTGTGTTTTCACACTACAAAATTTTTGGTATTTTCAAAAACTAGATTCATTCCTTCCTTTTGTTAAAAACTACCATGTATAAGCATTATCTTGATGCTTTCAATGAAATTAGGTACGCATTGTCATTGATTCTAGACTTCAGGTGCCCTAGCACGAAACATCGATATTATATAGTGAATACCGCCCTAGAGTCCCAACTGCCGCCTACCGTCTAGAGCCAGTGAGACTATAGCATCCCCAATTGTGGTATGTTGTGAGGTTTAAGGTAGTGGGAGGGAAGAGGGATGGGGAAGAGGAAGATTAGGATGTACCTGGCTATTCAGATCTGGTCACCAAACACGGCTAAAGCCATTTCTAGCAACGTTTCAAATCTGAATGGTGGTCTTTTACCAGGGCGATACTTAGAGTATCTACCACTCTGGAACGTGCCGCAAAAATACTTATTATTATTTTCATATGAATTAAATGTGTTATGACACATATTAATTAAATAAAAGTTATTGGCGCACGCCGGGTTTGAACCCGCGACCTTTGGATTCGTAGTCGAGCGTCTTACCACTCGACCATGGAGGCCGTCAAGCTTATGAAAAGCATAGCCATTTAAAGAATATGTGTGTACGGATGAGATAGCTATACGAACGTCCCACTCTACGGCTTTAATCGGGTATCGCGCCACTAGCCGTGGCTGTCTTCCTCACACTTATGTATTTCTGCATTCGCTATCCCACACCGTTTTTGTGAACCTTTTAACCTTGTGAATAATTGTATTTTTTTATTTGAAACAATAAGTAATTTGTGGGTAATTATGAATGGAAAGAAACTTCACGAGATATTCTTTTTGCTCCCGAATGGTTTTTACACCTCTTAAGGCATTTTTTCTCAGAAAGGAGCTTACAGCGACGCGTTTGTGACAGCTGGTGACAGCTTGTCTATCGAAAGAATGTTTGTGTGATACTAAACGCAGTAAATCTCAAGTATGTCTCGCAGACTCACAGACTTCACGCGCCTTTTCTTAGTAACGCATCTACATTATTTAATTAGTCTAAGTTTTCGAATAACGTATTTCATTTCCACAGTTTGAGAAGCGCCTACACCACTACCTGCTCACGCTTCACGAAGAATCGCTTTGCTTCAAACACAACCACTTTATTGACGTATCTTTTCAACTTGACTCACAAAAACAAATATCGCACCGGCATGCGCTACATCCTAAAACCACCCTTCATAACAACAGCCCAGGAATCAGTTCCCGCTGAAGCGGAATGGATCACTTGCGACCATTGCGACAAGGTCTCGCTACAAACATAGGGATGGGTACTGTTACCGTTGTTACGGGCAAGTGGGATATTGAGCCTTACGGTTTTGATATGTTGGTACAGTGTGTACGAGTGTTGGGACTGTCGTTTGACATTGTTTCGCCTGCGCCGGGCGTCGAGACCGGTTAACAGAGAAGCAATATACCCAGCGGTAGACGGTCGATTTCTTGGAGTAACAATATATGGAGAGAGAGCTAATTCTTTTACCCAACCTATACGAATTCAGGACAAATTACTTTCTCTGGGGTTTTACGTCGTACACCACGAGAAAGAAAGAGGCAACAAAATTTTCCAATTTTTCACACCGCTTATTGTTAGAATGTTCTTCGTGTCCCGTGTATCCGTTGACTCCGGCCACACGTTTTGATATGCGACATAAATGGACATAAGTCAACGGTTTTTTAGGTTTTATGCTATATTTTTGTTTAAAACATTACTGTGAAAATTTTATGAATAAACAAAAACATTATGTCGACATGTGCTATAAATGGATGTATAAATACCCTAGACCTAGTCCTAGCCACGCTCAGGTCTAGCCGAGTCCGGCAAAACTCATCAAAAATGACTACAGCATCGCTCTCTCTTGTATATTAGTGTTTTGAGGTCGATTTCAGTTCCGCAATATATTTAAAAGAGCGAGGAACAAGAGACAATAGTCCAGCAGGACAAGGGCGATGGGCAGAGATTAGTGAGCAGTGAGCAGTGAGCAGTGAGCAGTGAGCAGTGAGCAGTGAGCAGTGAGCAGTGAGCAGTGAGCAGTGAGCAGTGAGCAGTGAGCAGTGAGCAGTGAGCAGTGAGCAGTGAGCAGTGAGCAGTGAGCAGTGAGCAGTGAGCAGTGAGCAGTGAGCAGTGAGCAGTGAGCAGTGAGCAGTGAGCAGTGAGCAGTGAGCAGTGAGCAGTGAGCAGTGAGCAGTGAGCAGTGAGCAGTGAGCAGTGAGCAGTGAGCAGTGAGCAGTGAGCAGTGAGCAGTGAGCAGTGAGCAGTGAGCAGTGAGGCAGTGAGCAGTGAGCAGTGAGCAGTGAGCAGTGAGCAGTGAGCAGTGAGCAGTGAGCAGTGAGCAGGAGCAGTGAGCAGTGAGCAGTGAGCAGTGAGCAGTGAGCAGTGAGCAGTGAGCAGTGAGCAGTGAGCAGTGAGCAGTGAGCAGTGAGCAGTGAGCAGTGAGCAGTGAGCAGTGAGCAGTGAGCAGTGAGCAGTGAGCAGTGAGCAGTGAGCAGTGAGCAGTGAGCAGTGAGCAGTGAGCAGTGAGCAGTGAGCAGTGAGCAGTGAGCAGTGAGCAGTGAGCAGTGAGCAGTGAGCAGTGAGCAGTGAGCAGTGAGCAGTGAGCAGTGAGCAGTGAGCAGTGAGCAGTGAGCAGTGAGCAGTGAGCAGTGAGCAGTGAGCAGTGAGCAGTGAGCAGTGAGCAGTGAGCAGTGAGCAGTGAGCAGTGAGCAGTGAGCAGTGAGCAGTGAGCAGTGAGCAGTGAGCAGTGAGCAGTGAGCAGTGAGCAGTGAGCAGTGAGCAGTGAGCAGTGAGCAGTGAGCAGTGAGCAGTGAGCAGCAGTGAGAGCAGTGAGCAGTGAGCAGTGAGCAGTGAGCAGTGAGCAGTGAGCAGTGAGCAGTGAGCAGTGAGCAGTGAGCAGTGAGCAGTGAGCAGTGAGCAGTGAGCAGTGAGCAGTGAGCAGTGAGCAGTGAGCAGTGAGCAGTGAGCAGTGAGCAGTGAGCAGTGAGCAGTGAGCAGTGAGCAGTGAGCAGTGAGCAGTGAATAGTGAGTGGTGAGTGGTGAGTGGTGAGTAGTGAGTAGTAACTTGGCTCTTCGCATCAATCTTACACTGATTTTTTTCCATCAATTAACTAAATCGGCTCGAATTTGATGTCGCGTTTCCTTGTCAGATTCCAGTGTTAGTTCACAAATAATAATTCTGTATACAAAATGAAGAGAGGGATGAGTCGATAAAATCTAGTTTTGTGTTAAGTATGCAGAGTTGTTCCTTAGATACTTAGGAAAAATTAGATGAGTCGAAAAAATAAAATAATGTGCTTATATGTTTTTCTTCAAGGACATGAGACATTTGGCATAATTTTTTTTAAAAATCCTCAATTTTTTTTTGGATTTTTTTTTTCTCCTGAACATCATCCCTTATTCCTCTTTTCCTTTTGCACACAGAATTGACTAGAATAAGCAATGCAATACACTAATAGATGATAATTGACTACATTAAACAGCAAACATAATAATAGACTAATATATATATATTTATATATATTTATTTTTTTAATGAATCCCGCACAAGAGTCCTAACTGCTCCCAACCGTCTAGAGCCAGTAAGAATATGGCATCCCCAATCGGAGTATGTTGTGAAGCTTAAGATAATGGGGAGGGAATGGAAATGAGGAAGAGGAAGGTTAGGAAGTACCTGGCTATTCAAACCTGGTCAAGCAACGTTTCGATTCTGAATGATGGTCTTTCACCAGGGCGATACTTATAGTATTTACCACTCTGGAACCTGCCGCAAATATAACATATATTATTTAATATAAATTAAATATGTTATGAGGCATATAAAGTAAATAAAAATATTTGCGCACGCCGGGTTTGAACCTTTGAATTCGTAGTCGAGCGTCTGACCACTCGACCATGGAAGCCGTCAAAATAATATAACATACTTATTTCACAGCTGGAAAGCCTGAAATTATTTTTAGAAAAAAATCCGATCATCTAATTGATCATTTAATACTCATAATTTCTCCATACCCTTCAAGACAATATTCATAATATCCCGTTAAAATCTTGACGTAGAAATAAACATTCAAACAAAAAACCTCGTTTATTGCGCTTTTTAATAAAACAATTATTATTCAAGGCGTTTGTACATAGATTCCAGGCTTTGTGCATTGACCCCAAAAAAAGGTTATGACTAATATTATAAAACTGACTTAGAATTATTCGTGCTTATGGCTCACGTTCGCAAGCCATTATTAATATTAATAAGGGACAAACGTTCACACAAATCAAATGAAATACCTGTAGAATCTGTGTACTAACTGTTGGTTTGATATATCAAAGACTTTATATAAATAAACTTTCAAAACATTGTGAAAAAAATTAAATTATTGAAATTGGAGGTCTGTCATTTACCTTGTTGACGTTGTATCTATGTAGGCACATTTAGTAGGAGTTATGTTATGTGAGGTTGCGTTAGGTTAGCGTATTTACTGTAGAATGCGTAGTCTTAATAAAAGTTGCCTTAGCGTTTGTACGACAAACACCGTTAAAGAAGATGAAGGAAATCGGACGTGAGAAACATTAGGGCAGAATGAGGTGTTTACCATTCACCATCAGCTTGTATCTATGGTTTTTATCAATGGCATCGCATAAAATTGTTTACATAAAACGCTTTACATAAGTTGATGCAGCGATGAAATCTCGTCAATTGTTTTCAGATTTTATCTTTAGATGTCAGCGGTAAAGTCCTCCATAAACATTAATAAATGCGCACGATGGCTTCAACATCTAACTAACTAACCATCGATAGGCAGAGAGAATGGACTGCCATAAAACTCTGTCTTGGCACACACTGATTGCTTCATTCACATTCATAAATCTTCTTTGTTATTCTGACTCTTGGCATGGCTCGACTATTTGATTCATTTTATCGTGCCATGTCTTCCTCCGGCGGTCCTGACCCCTTCTTCCTTTCACCATCGCGTCGTATATTATTTGCACACTCCTTTCTTTGTTCATCCGCTCTACATGCCACAACTAGATAACTGATTTATACTTTCATCATATCAGTCTTTAATCTAAACACGCTAACAGAATTGCTTGAGAGTGGTATATGTCCTAAGTGCAGAGACTTGTTAGGACTCCTTAGGACTTCTTGTTAGGACTTGTTAGTACTCCTTATGACTTCTTGTTAGGACTGTTAACAAGTCCTTGCACCCCTGAATTCTTGTATTTCAGTTTTTATAGCATATGTGAACGGTGATCATATAGTTTCGAAGTCCTTAAAACTTGTTATTTTCAGTGATCATCAACTTTTATCTATAGATATCAGCCGTATCGCTCGATGTGTTCTAAATTATTTTAAGTCAAAGCCATGAAATCTTATCATTTGCAACTGTGTATTTATAGATTTTATTGATTAGAGCCAAGGACACAATTGTAAAAACATAATATGACTTCATTAATACAACTCAGGGTGAAAACCAATGACGTTACAAATATGTAGACACGCTGTAGCGCTCTTAAAGTGGCAAGCAAAAGCCACGCTAGTTGGTGTGCTCAATATTTAAGCCGATTTAATACTAAACTAACGCGTCGCTTGAGGTCGTTTACTATATATTTAACCAAATTACAAAAATAAGTGCCAAAATGCCCTAATGTGTGGTGAAAAAGTGTTAAATTACACTACAAAGACTACTAAAAGCCAAGGAATAACATTTAATTTCTAAGTACGCGTAAATTACTGCAGATTACTTATTCTTTTAGACAACACAACTATCTCCAATGTTGACCAGCATAATAACGTCTTCGCGTAAGCGAGTAAGTGAAGTGCTTTCTCATTCTTACCAGAGTATTCAACGCTACTAGAAAATACGGAACGCAGTCGGATACTACATCTGCTTCGTTCATACACACATATTATCTGAATGTCTTTCTTTGTCATACATGACCGATATTTGAATGATGAGTTTACTGGTAACGTAAGTATGTTAGTTACTTGCCACATTTTGTGTCAATATTCTAAGGCTATAACGCTTCTATATATTTGTAACGTCATTGGTGAAAACAATGTATCCCTACGTAATATAAGTACACAGATTAATACGAATCACTACTAGGTCAATCTGTCAAAAACAGTTCTAATTTTAGAATATTTGATTCGAAGGAGCGGCTCGCACAGGCCTCTGAATAATAAAGGACAACCTTGAGTCTGATTCAAAAGAAATCTGGCACTTTTCACTTAAATAAATAAAAATTCTGGAAAGAAAATCGAAAACCTCCTTCGAAAAATTTATCATGCTTGTCATCCATTGTTTCTGAGAAATATTAGTTTCCTTCAAATAAAATTTCCAAAAACTAAAAAAATATTATAGATCGCGAAATTAGAGTTAATGCGATATACGACATGCTGAGGATTGTGCATTAAAAAAGTGAATACCGCAAAAGAGTCCCAACCGTTTAGAGCTAGTGAGAGTATGGCATCCCAAATTGGGTATATTGTGAGGTTGAAGGTAGTGGTTAAGGTAACTAGATGGGAAAGAGGAAGGTTAGAAATTTCCTGGCGGTCAGAGCTGGTCACCAAACACGGCTAAAGCTATTTCAAGCAACGTTTCGATTCTGAATGCTGGTTTTTCACCAAGGCAATACTTAGAGTATCGTCCACTCTGGCACGTGCCGCAAATATACTATATACTATTTTATATGAGAAAAATGTGTTATGACACATGTTAATTAAATGAAATGTAATTGTGCACGCCGGGCTTGAACCCGTGACCTCTGGAGTCGTGGTCGAGCGTCTTACCACTAGACCACGAAAGCCATCAAATTGGTGCATATGTATTCATTTCCGACGGCGATTTTTTTTGTGAAAAGTCACTGAAAAATAATAACTTGCTTTCGTCTACTTATTACTACTAGCGAAGAAAGGACAACATGTGTATCTGTTTGTATTTAAAACATGCTGTATGCAAGCAATGCACCTTTGTGGGTACTGGGCTTGACTCAGCATTCACTACGATACCTATAACAATATTTAATATCTTGATAAACAAGTCTACGTTACTTGAATCGTATAAGAATTAAAAAATTATATTATGTTATTTTAAAACACAAGAGTCATTTCCTTAAGGTAGTACGGCTATGACACACCGATATGACACATTACCGATTGTTGTTGGCCAGAAGGAAATGGAAGAAGAGATGAAAATAATAAATATAAGGAGGTATCTACCGTTTACTTATAATAATATTTGCCATTATTTTGAATTGGATTCTGAACATTGGTTACGAGAATTTACTAACTTAGAATAATATTTTCGGTTCTGGTACAAACTGTAAGTTGTCGAGATTAATTTATATAAAATCAAGATTATTTGGGTCGCTACATTGTATTGAAAGATTTGTCATAAACACAACAACACAATATATAAAACTTTACTTTTTCGTATTCCTGAAAGAACCAAATCGTAACAATTAACCATTAGATCAGAAACGTCAACAACTATCGATGAGGTGAAAAAATCAAAAAAGATTGCGCTTTTGGAGTATCAGGACCTAAACCACAGAATTTGATTATAAAATAACTTGAGGCTCTACTAAAGAAGAACAAACATAAGCTTTATCCTCTTAGAGACCAGAAACGTAGAAACCCACGTGGCAACTTAATCAGGAACATGTCGAAAACATCAAAATTAGCAAACACATTCAAGTACTAAAAAAGTTCCCGTCTTAACCATATCCAGTTCGATGGACCATAGAACAACACATCCACTGAAGACAAAAACCGAAAGAATGGTTTTGTGGGCGTTTTTGTATGCCCGAATTAAGCTTTATTTTATTTTACTTCTTAGGAGTCGAAAGGTCTTATCACACTTCTGGTGATCTTCTGTTCAGTGGGATAGGCCAATGTAGAGATGGTCGATATTCCTGTCCCGGTTAAAAGGAACCGGTTCCATGCCAGTCACTGGAACCGCCGATATTATTTCTCCAAAGAACCGGTTACTTTGGAACCGGTTCTAATTTTTTACAAATAAAAATGGCGAATATCGACTTAAAGCTTTTCGCCGGAAAGGTGCGGTTGCGGTTCTTTTTGTCGAGAAATGAGGGACCACTTCCACAGTTCCAGTGTGTTCCTGGAATATCGCTAGCACCCCCCCCCCTTTCCCCTACAGTGAAATATTAAAAAAAAAATCACAGGAATCTTTTCTTAGTAACAAAAATAAAAACCTGACTTCCAAATATAAAAATCTTCGTCGACACCAGGAGCCGGTTCCAAAAATAACTTGATAAATAACCGGTCCCTTAGCATTGACGCCTGCATGGTCGAGCGGTAAGACGCTCGACTACGAATCCAGAGGTCACGGGTTCAATCCCGGCATGCGCAAATAATATTTATTTAATTAATATGTGTCATTTAATTGATATAAAATAAAATATAGTATATTTGCGGCACGTTCCAGAGTGGTAGATACTCTAAGCATTGCCCTGGTGAAAGACCCCCATTCAGAATTGAAACTTTGCTTGAAATGGCTTTGGCCGTGTTTGGTGACCAGATCTGAATAGCCAGGTACTTCCCAACCTTCCTCTTCCTCATCTCCTTCCTCTCCCCACTACCTTCAGCCTCACAACATACCCCTATTGGGGATGCCATAGTCTCACTGGCTCTAGACGGTTGGGAGCAGTTGAGACTCTTGTGCGGTATTCACGTTAAAAAAATATTTTTGTAAATCACCGGTTACTAGAGCCGCAGTGACACGGTCCACCAAGGTGTAGGTGCACACGGTTACCGGTCGTTCCGCTGTCGGCAGGCCATGTAAGTCCCGGATAAGTCACAAGTCAAGCGTTGGTCGGGTGACGTCATCCAAAACACACGCGACCTGTCACTCATGTCAGGCCGCCATCGACGTGAGACGGAACACGTTATGTTAGATAACGCCGACTTGTTTGGTGTTCATGTTGATTATCCGTTTTGTTGCGTCCATCGTGAATATGTAGATGGCAGATCTGGACTTGATTAAAGAAAAAAGGTGCCAACTCCTTGCACACGAGAGAGCTTGTAACTTGTGATATTAATTCTGTTTTTTTTTAGTAATTTTTTTTTTTTTAACTTTATATATTTATGGTCGAGTGGTAAGACGCTTGACTATGAATCCGGAAGTCGCGGGTTCGAACCCGGCGTGCGCAAATAAATTTAATAAAATTAATGTGTGTCATAACACATTTAAATGATATAAAATATAATATAGTATATTTGCGGCTCGTTCCAGAGTGATAGATACTCCCTGGTGAAAGACCACCATTCAGAATTAAAACGTTGCTTGAAACGGCTTCAGCCGAGTTTGGTGACCAGATCTGAATAGCCAGGTACTTCCCAACCTTCCCCTTCCTCATCTCCTTCCCCTTCCCACTACCTTCAGCCTCACAACATACCCCTATTTGGGATGCCATAGTCTCACTGGCTTTAGATGGCATCCAAAATAGGGGTATGTTGTGAAGCTGAAGGTAGTAGAGAGAGGAAGGAGATGAGGAAGATTGGGAAGTACCTAGCTATTCAGATCTAGTCACCAAACACGGCTAAAGCCATTTCAAGCAACGTTTCAATTCTGAATGGTGGTCCTTCACCAGAGCGATACTTAGAGTATCTACCACTCTGGAAGGTGCCGAAAATATACTATATTTTATTTAAATCAATTAAATTTGTTTTGACACATATTAATTATATAAAATGTAATTACGCACGTCGGGTTCGAACCCGCGACCTCTGGATTCGTAGTCGAGCGTCTTACCACTCGACAATAAATAAATAATTAAAAAACATATTTCATTATTAACTGTTTTTCTTATAATTTTTTTAACCAGTCATCTGTTTGATTATTGGGAAGTACCTGGCTATTCAGATCTGGTCAACAAACACGGCTAAAGTCATTTCAAGCAACGTTTCGATTCTGAATGGTGGTCTTTTACCAGGACGATACTTAGAGTATTTACCACTATTCTTAGAATAGCTCACCGTACGAGAGTTTTTTTTCGCATCAGATATCAGACAAACGGATTTGAAAATATTGTTTTTAATTGCTGTAAAAAAACGTCCCCATCACTGCCTTTTCTCGATTTTTATATGGAAAAATTGTGAAGTCTGAAAACAAGGCCATTCTTTTTTTCTCTCCTTGACAGATTTTCAGATGAATTTCCCCAGAGTCTGTTAACAAAGGCTTTTAAAAACAATCCATCCCCATCTTTCTGGGTCACAGCTCTGTTTATCAGTTACTTTATTTTCCACTGTGGCACTAATGGAATATTTTTTATAAACATTCAGAATTAATAGATTTCCTGGAAAGTGGATCAGCGCGTGACCCAGATGTCTGATAGGTCGCAGTCCAATCGCCGCCTCGCACGGCGGGCGCAGGCCGCCGCGCTCGGAATGTGAGTTCGGGGGAAGCTCGCCCCCGGCGACGGTCCAAGGGTGAAGGTATTGACCTATTGCGGTAAGTGACGGAAAACAATGGAAACTCGTGGAAAAGTTCAGGGTGGTCACACGCAACTTTTTAACAAAAAATGCATAACCATCCTAAATGTAAACTAAAAAATGTGTAACGTATCACCTTTTCTGTATTGAAACAATTTACAGCTCACAGCGTCATTTCCGCAGTGAGATATTATTTTGCAACATGTTTTATCGACATTGTTCGATAAGAAAAAATATTGCGTTAAAAAGCTTTAAGCTTCTGCAAAGTATTATATAACTAGAGTTTTGATCACTCAGTCCGAGTGCTATACATAGTTTATATATATATATACGAGTATAGTTTACTATTACTAATACTTACTTCATTTTTTTCTACCCTAGGTCCGGCAGCACGGGCAACAACCATTATACATTTAAATATATATATATATATATATATATATATATATATATATATATATATATATATATATATATATATATATATATATATATATATATATATATGTTAGTTGTAAGTCACTAGTCATTTGTTAAAAATAAGTCTTAGTTTTAATATTATGTTAATTATGCTGTAAAGCGCCCTTGAGGTGATATTTCTGTTACGAAAACGGCGCTATGTAAATCAGCCAATTATTATTATAATTAAAAACTACTAGTTTATAGTAAAAACAAGGCAGCCAGCTAACTCAGCGGTTAGAGGCCGAGTGGGCAGAAGGGTCGGTTTGCCACCTAGGTATCGCAGGATACAGGATATGCTTTATTTTGTTCTTTTTTTTTATAGTGACTAACGCACAAGAGTCACAACTGCTCCCAACCGTCTAGATCCATTGAGACTATGTCATCTTCAATTAGGGTATGTTGTGAGGCTGGAGATAGAGGGGTGGGGAAGGAGATGGGGAAGAGAAAGATTGGGAAGTATCTGGTTATTCAGATCTGGTCATCATACACGGCTAGAACCATTTCAAACAACGTTTCTATTCTAAATTGTGGTCTTTCACCAGAGCGATAACATGAGTATCTACCACTCTGGAACGTGCCGAAAATAAACCACATATTATTTTATATGAATAAAACGTGCTATGACACATATTATTTAAATAAAAATTATCTGCGCACGCCGGGTTTGAATCCGTGGGCTCTAGATTCGTATTCGAGCGCCTTACCACTTGACCATCTTATTTGGATGAATTCAAATATTGATAAGCTTTCAAGATCTAGCAATTAGGTACGAAGGTCAATGATTTCATATACCATATGACACATGAAAATATGATAAAAAAACTAATCTTTATTATTTACACGAGGCAGGAAACTTGATGGTAACCTTAGCTCTCGCGGAATATTCCAGTTTCATCGCGGATTTCCTTGTAGATAATATTCATACGAAGTTGTTTCTTTAAAAAGTTTATAAAAAGTTTCCATAAAGCTTTTTTTTCTCAAATCGGCTGGAGCGTGCAGATAATTTGCAACGTTTGTCTCGAAGATGGTAAAATACACACAAGTTCGGAAGCTCAAAACATAAAGAGCATTTGGAGACAATACTATTCATTAAAAGTGGAATAGGAATGCGAATTTACTATGATTTACTGTAGTGCAATAGTTAGATTTAGCCTTGGAGAAACAATGTATGGAGAGAGAGAGCCAATTATTTTTACCCAACCGATACAAACTTGCGATAAATCACTTTCTCCGGGTTTTTACGTCGTACACCTTGAGAGAGAAAGAGACAACAAATATAATAAGACACAATGATCTTGGGCTCCTGGGTCCCCGCGGGACTCCGCCCACATTTTTTATTATGCCACTAAAGTTGACACAACTAAACGGTTTTTTAGGTTAGATGCTATACTTTTGTTGATATCAATACTGTGAAAAAGTGGTCATACGAATAAACAAAAACATTTTGTCGATATGTGATATGAATGGTTGTATAAATACCCTAACCTTGGTCTTAGCACGCCCAGGTCCGCCGAGTCAGGTAAAAATCATCAAAAACTGACTACACTGCCTTGGATTGATACCACTCTATATACTCTAAGGATTTAGCTTTTGTGAGTGGTCATTGATTTCAAGTTTAACGTACTAACTAACCATCACGCCATTTTCCCGCAGAGGTAGGCAGAGAGGACGGACCGCCATACAACTCTGTCTCGGAACGCACTTCTTTCTTCATTCACATTCATACATAGTATTTTGTTATTCTGACTCTTCACATGGCCCGACTCGAGTATTTGATTCATTTGATCGTGCCGTGTCTTTCTCGGGCGTTTCCGACATCTTCTTTCATTCACTTTCACGTCATATCTTTTCAAACTCATTTTTTCGTTAATTTGCTCTACGTGCCTAAACTATCTAAACGTCCCTTTCCTGATCCCTTTTATTGCGCTTACATAAGCTCTGTGCTTTTTTTTCTTTGTGTTTTTTAGCGTACGTAAATAAATTTAGCTTAATTAACATGTATTGACGGCCTCCATGGTCGAGTGGTAAGACGCTCTCCTACGAATCCAAAGGTCGCGGGTTCAAACCCGGCGTGCGCCAATAACTTTTATTTAATTAATATGTGTCATAACACATTTAATTCGTATAAAAATAATAACAAGTATATTTGCGGCACGTTCCAGAGTGGTAGATACTCTAAGTATCGCCCTGGTGAAAGACCACCATTCAGAATCGAAACGTTGCTTGAAATGGCTTAAGCCGTGTTTGGTGACCAGATCTGAATAGCCAGGTACTTCCCAACCTTTCTACCCCACTACCTTCAGCCTCACAACATACCCAATTTGGGGATGCCATAGTCTCACTGGCTCTAGACGGTTGGGAGCAGTTGAGACTCTTGTGCGGTATTCATGTAAAAAAAAAAAAAAAAAAAGTATTATTCCGCATTTAAGTAATATAAAATAAAATATGTAAGATACTCCCAATATCGCCTTGATGAAAAACCACCATTCAGAATCGAAACGTAGTGACTAGATTTGAATATATATTTCCCAAACTTTCTCTTCCCAATCTCCTTCTCTTCTCCACTCAAGTCAGCCCCACAACATATCGCAAAGTTGGATGCCATACTCCCACTGGCTCCGGACAGTTGGGATTCTTGTGCAGTATTCACAAAAAAAAATTAACATACGTACTCTATAATTCACGATTCTCAGTCGTAGTAATTTTTTTGTATCTTAATTATACCACAGAGAATAAGCCATTCTTTTTTTAGTACAAAGTTCAATAAACATTAGAAAACAACAATTATTATTATTCAAATAGCTCTTACCTGTATCCATCTTTATCATAATTTGTTTTTTTCATATAAAAAGTGTTTACTTAAAAGTCCAATAAAAAAGTTGGCGGTCAGAACAAAACTGGATTGGCCAATGGTTGCCTATTTGAAAAATCTTGCTCCGATACTACAAAACCAGTTGTTCAACAATAATTTAAAAGGCTGAAATCATTAATATCGAAGTTATATACGATGTATCTTAATGAAAAATACATTTTTAGTTGGTGGTGTATCTTGTCGGTTCATATTTAGAACTTTTTTGTTTGATCTATATCTTAGAGCTGTCAACCGGTCGGCCTTGCCTTATACAACGCGTATGTACAGTGTACCTCAAGGCTCGGTATTGGGGGCGCTTGAAACTGAAAAAATCAACAGGTAAATACACAGCAATCAGTAAAAACGTAAGCCTCAATTCCGCTTGACAAAAATACAATCAAACAAATGAAAAGGTCTTTTATCGGTTGTGAGAATGCTGGAAGTTGCTTTTGAAAGCACCGGTATGAACGTATTTCGTGTTGAAAGGGTGGATTCAATTTATGATACTCGACTTGGCACCTTGTGAAAAGTGCGGTGTTTTGCATAGACGTGATTTAAATCCAGATTTCTTTGTCTATTCACTTTTTACTATTTTAGGGGTTTGGTCAATACTGAGCTAGTCAGGTGTGACAATAAAATGTAGTATTTAGTGGGAATGACCTTTAGGATTATTACCTACCGATGGCATGTTTAGGGTTAACTATTAGAGGCGCAGGTAGTAAATCACATGTGGCTGTGTTGTCCTTTAATGTAATTGGATAACGGAGGCATAACTCTTTTATTATGCCAACTAACGTCATTGTAATTATATCCGTGTTTAATATAGATTTATTAATAAAATCGGGAAAAATGTATTTAATTTCAAGTGTAGTCATCTTGCCTTGACAACCTTTGAGGTAAAGAGGTTCGTGTTCCTATGATGCTCGCGAACATAATGCTGTCGCTGGAAAGGCAAAAAGGTTTAAGCGACACCTTGGTCTAAAATGAGTTAAATATGCAGTTTTTATTAGGTTCTTGTTTTCTGCATCAAATGCTCTGATTAATTTTTATCTAATTAATATGTGTCACAACATTAATAGCGTGGTAGATACTCTAAGTATCTCCCTGGTGAAAGACCACCATTCAAAATCGAAACGACGCTTAAAATAGCTTTAGCCGTGTTTGGTGACCAGATCTGAATAGCCAGGTGCTTCCCAACCTTCCTGTTCCCCATATTTGTTATTATGATTCGTGTCCTGCCAGAAGTGCCTGCCAGGTAAGTATGTTGCTGTATATTTATATAAACTAAGAATTAATATTAAGTAGAAACTAGGATTTGTACAGCGCCCTTGAGGTGATTTTTCACAAAAACGGCACTACACAAATTATCCAAATATTATTATTAATATTATTATTATATCCTTCCTCTCCAAACTACCTTCAACCACAGAACATAACCCAATTGAGGATGCCAGAGTCTCACTGACTCTAGACGGCTGGAAGCAATTGGGACTTTTGTACGGTATTCACTATAAAAAATAATAAAAAATCAAATTAAATTGTTCTTCTAAGTCTGAATCTTGTGGGAAGCCTATTGGAGATCAGAGCCTCGATCTGCAATTCAAATGTTTTTTCAAATGGCCTTTTCTTCCTACCTTCCTTATCCACCTTCCCTGTGCTACTAAAATGCTCGCGACAGCCAATTGCATCACATGTAGAGCTATTGGCCAATAGTGTTTGTTATGGACAGAAATATTATAGTAATGGCACTTAATAATACCAACAGAAGAAAGTATATATATTATTATTTCCAACTTACGGCCTTGGTGGCTAACAGACTAATAAAATATGGCATTTCTATATCACACATTACGTTTATAATAAAAGACCATTTATCAAAAGATAATTATTGTTATTTGATACAGCGCTGTGTTGAAGCATAGTTATATGCGAAACTGATACCTAGGTGAACAGTATTATAAAACAATCATTTTATAATCTTTGAATGTAAAATTCAATCTAACCAATTGTTACTATATTCAATCGCTTGTTGTGAAGAGATCATTTCTTTACACTATTTCTGCTCCTTCGTCAGCTTTCTAGCTTCGAAAAAAGAATTTCTTCCCTCAATTGTTTCTCGTTTATTTTTTTATAATTTCGAGACCTCTCGCTTATTTATGTATTTGTTTATAAACTAAGGGACTATTGTCCAATTACAAAAAAAACACAAAACACGAAATGAAAAAAAAGGGTAGCAGAGAAAGAATAGCACATATATAATATTACAATGAAGCGATAACAAAAAAAAGGACAAAACATACATAAGAAAGAACATTCAAATCAAAGCCAAGGTCAAGTCAAAGTTTTGGTAGAGTCGTAAAGAATGATAGTATAATAGAGGGGCTTAGAAGCAAAGGCAGTAATCTACAAAAACGATTCTGTAGCATTGTTAACTTTAAAACGATTATTATAAATAAACAGAGAACTTTGTTGATTTAATAAAACAAATTTGTAACTTTATTCCACTTTTATTATTTTGACTGGACCGGTTTCAGCCTATGACGGCCATCTTCACACTAGTCTGAAGATGGCCGTCATAGGCTGAAACCGGTCCAGTCAAAATAATAAAAGTGGAATAAAGTTACAAATTTGTTTTATTAAATCATTAAAATGGAATTCCACCACGAATTAACAGTTTCAAAATTAGAAATAATAAGAGAACTTTGTGTTTCAAAATGTTTGTGTAAATTAAACAAGGAACAATCTGAAACAGTACTCTCTGAATGTAACAACATATTTGTGTACATTATCAAAATGTTTGTGTACATTAAACAAGGAACAATTTGAAACAGTACTCTCTGAATGTAACAACATATTTGTGTACATTATCAAAATGTTTGTGTACATTAAACAAGGAACAATTTGAAACAGTACTCTCTGAATGTAACAACATATTTGTGTACATTATCAAAATGTTTGTGTACATTAAACAAGGAACAATTTGAAACAATACTCTCTGAATGTAACAACATATTCATGAAAGAAAAGTGTATAAAACGTTTTATCAACATTTCAAGAAATAATTTAGGATGAAAAAGATTGCTGTCTTTGCTTCTATACCCCCAATAGTACTATAATAGTAGATTGTAATGACAGTACTTAATAGTTAATATAAATTAAGTAGATGTTTATTCCCTAGATGCTTAAAAAATGATTACTAATTTATTTATTTTTACTATCTAACGAGAACGCCGTTTCCCCGCAGAGATAAGCAGAGAAGTTGGATCCTAATACAACTGTGTCTTGGTACGCACCTCTGGCTTCTTTCATATTCATACATACTTTTCTGTTATTCTGACTATTGACTTATCCCGACTCAATTATTTGATTCACTTAATCGTGCCATGACTTCCTCAGACACCCCCGACTTCTTCTACCATTCACTTTCGCGTCATATATCTCCTTACACTCATTTCTGCGTTTACCCAATCCACATGCTCTAACAATTTATGCTTTGCTTTCTTAATCCTATTCAATACGCTTACATCAGCATTGCATTATTTCCGGATTTCCGCATATTCAACACTGTCATGCATGCTTTCAGTAAGAATATATATGGAGAGAGAGCTAAATATTTTTACCCAACCTATACAAATTTACGATAGATTTATTGGTGATTACTTTCTCCGCGTTTTCGCGTCATAAACCGTGTGATAGAAAGGACAAGACAAGTTGTCACATAATATCGCACCACTTTTAGGTATGTAAGCATGTTTTCCGTCTGCTGCGTCTCCAGTGACTCCGCCCACTACGTTTTGCTAAGCGTCATAACTATATAAATAATAACTATATAAAACGGCATAAATATCACCGATAACAGTTTTTTTTGTTGTATTCTCAAATATTGTTTTAAATATATTTCACCATAACGTATGTATCACTACGTGACCAGACCCAATAATAGTTGCCTGGGCAAATTTATTTCAGGAGTCGATCTGTGCAATTGGTTTTTATATTTTCTAAATTAACTATTTATCAGATTTACCATGCAAATTAACCCTAGGGCAATGAGAGTCTAAGAAAATCAATACACAGTCGGGAGGTACTTACTTTCCCGAGTTTGCCTCAGAGCCTCCTTTTAACCACATTCTTGACCGAGCGCTGACTTATTTATTTGAAGGCTGTATTGTGACAGATATTTCGATATTCTCCTATGGGTGGGGGTTATGGGGTAGGTGCTTATGTAAGTCGGGGGAGAGCCAGATAGTGAATAAAACATTTCGATATCAACCGTCTAAAAATACACCAGATACCTGCAATGCTTCAATGCCTGAGCTATATTTATGTAACAGCAATAAAACATAAAATAAATATGTATTGACGATACTTAGACTAAGCGAAACCGGTCAGTCAGTGGTCTTATAAAAATTTATTGTTTCATGTTCATTCATAATATACACAATAAGATACTTCAATATATAATTTTAATTTTAAATTATTTAAAATGGGTACTATTTGTTACCCTTGAAAAATCACGGAATGTAAAGAAAAGAAAAGAAAAATATTAGTTACATTAATCCATCCTTTTCAAATATAAAATAATGTTTGCTAGAATGCATTACAGGTAGGTACTTTATTAGGTAGGTAGGGATTTGAAAAGATTATTTTTTCAATTTGGTAATTTAAGTTTATAATTTGAAAAGTTCACACTCATTCGTACGTACTCACAAAGAAAACGGTCAAAAAGATGATTTAAACCATGCATAAAAATATTTGTTTTAACAGTGGTTGATCATATCTTTTAACAAAATAAAAAATCAATGTTGAAGAGTACACCCATCTACAGTTTTATGACAAAGACATTATCTGTCTTCTTACAAAATTATCAATTGTATTATTGACGTACCTTCTTTGTTGCAACTCATTCAGTTCAACATTTCTTACCGTAGACTTAGAAACAATGAATTACTGTTTCTTAATCATCACTCTACTAATCATGGGTATCATTCTACACTGTCCAGAATGTCGAGACTTGTTAAATCAAGCCATGGTCTTGAAATGTTTGGTACCAGTATGAATGATTTTTGTCATTCTTCACGACTCTACCAAAACCTTGTTCAGGCTTTGACCTGAATGTTCTATTAAATGTATATTTTTGTCCTTTTTTTGTCATCGCTTCATTTAATATGTATGTGCTGTTCGGCAAGTCTTGACATTCTGGACATTGGAGAATGATACTCATAAATGGTATAGTGATGATTGAGGAACAGCAATTCTCTGTTTCTGAGTCTACGGTAAGGAATGTTGAGCTGGATAAGTTGCAACAAGGTGAATTTATAAAACAATTAATATTTTTGTAAATTAAATAAATCAAAGTCTTTCCTACGCTTTTCTAATGAAGACGTTTTCAATGATTGTTCAATTTCATCATATGAATAATTGCCTCTTTCTCGCCCTAATCTCCATGCAATCCGCTTAAGAAGCGATGTTATATGGATTCAATATGATGAATATGAACGGCATTGTTTTTTTGAAATGTTTGGCACCAGTCTTAATGATTTTTTTCATTCTTTACGACTCTACCAAAACCTTGCTCAGGCTTTTACTTGAATGTTTATTTGAATGTGTATTTTTGTCGTTGCTTCGTTTAAATATTATGAATGTGCTGTTCTTTCTCTGGTGCTCTTTTTTCCCGTTTCGTGTTATATATTTTTAAGTAATTGGACAATGGTCCGTTAGTATTTAAACAAGTTAATAAATATGTCTATCGCTTTCTTTCCATACTATTTTATTATTTCATTCAAAGTAAACTATAAGGATGGCGTTGTTGCGAGAAATTTCCGATAAATTAAGCCGAGTGTATAGATTACAGTCAACACGACACGCGTTTTAAATGCATACGTCAATTTGCATTTCACTCCCAAGTGGTTTAATATCCCCGGGCTTACACTTCACACTGATTTAATACATCCAGATAAGTCGGATTATTCTCAACTGACGAGATGTCCTATCCTGTGTGGAAGCCAAGTGGACTTAATATAACAAGGCGTTAATTTAACGCGGAAGTGCGTCGATTCGAGACTCGCCCAACTAGTTTTTTTTTTATCGCAACTTGCGGCAGATTTTCTCAAGCTCGGGCACCTGGGAGTTTAGTCAAGATTAACAAGATTAGTGTAAGATGAATCAGGTAAACATTTACTTGACAAGGAATTATAATATCGGATCTTATACCGGGTTATACAGGGTGGTACTGCAGGTGGAAGTGGTACATTTAATTTATTAATAGAGACGACGTATTCAAGTTGAAAAGTTTATGCGAACATGGCGTCAATTCTTTATCATTACGGGATAAAACTCGATAGAAAAAAAACTTGAATTCAATCGTCGATAAAACTTTATTGATGCGTTTGTGCTAGGGGCCCAGATCTTTTTAATCTATAAAAAAATAATGGAAATGAAATAATAACTTTGTATAAGACCGAAGATTCTATTTTAATTTTTATGACCGACCGGTTTCGCTTAGCCTAAACATCATCAGAGTACAACATTGAAATAAACAAAAAATAAAAAGTTTACAGTTATATATACAACCATTTAAAATAAAATAAGAAAACAGTGAGAAAACAAAAGAATAAAATTTAAAATACAACAAAAGAATAGAGAGAAAGAGACAGATAGTATAAACTGAAAGAGGCAAAACGTTAACTGAGAACGTTATTAGAGAATATTGAGAAATTTTAGTTGATAGGAATTATACCTAATATTGGACTAATGGATAAATACAACTCATTATTAAGAATATTACCATTAATCTTAATGGATTTCTTTATTTCTAGTGCTTTTAAATTATTTTATCTGTTGCTGTGACCATTTTTATGGAGAATATGAGCACCGGTGCTTTTATTGAAGGTGATTATTTTCAATTAGATGATTGGCGAATTCTGAAAATCGTGGTTATTTCAACATATAAGATGTTCTTTGATTCTAACATTCACAATAGGGGTGGTTTTATCCATAAAACATACAGAACAATTACTAAAATCCAATTTATAAATTCCCGAGTGACTTATTTTGTCATTGTTATCCTTAGAATCGTTAGATTACATTCTACAAAAATATAAGCCAATCATTAAAAATAATTGTTTTAATAGAGACTTACCAATTTCACAATAGTAGTGTAACTCAAAACTCGATATTGTCTTTAATTTGTAGCCTTAAATACCTACGTATTAAAAAAAAATACCTACGGACAACAACTGTAGACTTTTTGATTGATTGGGACGATATTTTGAGCGTCATTATTTTTTCCTTCGTTTTCGGCGGAAATATCATTTAAAAGGATTAGCGCAATCGAGGCGAACTATCACAAAACTACGCTATATAAACTCACTGTTATTATTATTACGGCAACATAAACATGCCATGTTTAACATATACCATAGTCGGACAGATGTTTTGACACAACATAGAATGACAAGATGTAAAATGCTATTAAATAAATCATGTGTAAAAATCTCTATATATAAAAACGAATGTTTGTCTGTGCGTCGTTTTGTCTGTTTGTTTTCGATTTTCTCGAAAATCGCTCCACCGATTTCACTTAAAATAGCACAGTTTGTCTTTATTAGTGACGTGAAGGCTTAGAGAGTAGTTTGAATGAAATCAAATATTTAAAACTTTTGCTATAAAGTTTTTAAAATAATATGGAAAACATTAAACCACCATTTTTTTATTTAGGTTAGTTAGCCCATAGATATATAGCTTTAGTTAGCCATAGATGGAAAACACAATTAGGTACCTACTTGAGAAAAAAATAAGAAAAAATAATCTTTCTTTGAGTGGCATTGCAAAGCATGCCGGGTATTTGCTAGTAAAAAATATAAAATTTACCTGTGTTCAAAAAAACTTGACGTTGAAATATTTTATTGTAAAAATAAAGTATTTTTGTTGTTTTTCCATTGTACTGTAATTGAATTTGATATATATTGCACAATAATAAAAATAAATAAACGGGTTGTTGGATAGGTGCATTATTTTTGTACATGAGTGGATTATATTAACAGTACATATTTGTTATCAACCGCGAGTTATCGCACGACACACAATGGAGTGATAATACAGAGTGAGTAAATAACTAGTGATTTTATTTAAAGTTCCTCCCGAGGCGTTGAACCCGTGATAAAGCCTATCATCAAACGGATTACATCATTACAATGGTCCCTTGCGCGGACCGCCGATGACTCAGCACTCTTTTTACTTGTGAAGGCAGAATGGCCATGGCTTTATTTGATGGCGGCCATCATCACTGTCTTAGGAAAACCCCAGAACACAAAACGGGATAATCCAATTGCGGAAATTAGAAGTGTAAGGGTTCTAAATCCTTCCTATTTAGATAGAGCAATTGAATTCTAGGTTTTAGAACTCGTTCTGAAGCATTTTTAGAAAAATCTAAAAAAACAACGAAAACTGCATATCTTGGTTACATGCTACAAGGCAACAAAAACTAAACATTAAAAATCCAAAGGAGGAGTTAACGATCAACAAGATGTAGGACACGAGATTTTCATAGCTGAAGAACATTCTTCAGTGAACAATGTGAACATGTTTTAGGATAAATAGGTTGACAAAAACCTAGCCGGTTTAATATGATTTTTTGTAGAGCCTGCTCGGAGACAATTACAGCATTGATAATCCACCCACTTATACACCTGCGATAAACTTGGCAGAAAATATCAGAACACCTCTTTACAGTTGATATCGGCAATATTTATCCTCATTCATCCTTTAGTGGATCTCATCAGGACCCACATCAGCAAACCTCTTCCTTCAGACCCTTGCTTAACCCGCTTCACAGCATCGCACTGCCGGGTGGTGGTGTAATTCCACTGTATACTCATATACAAGGGAGCTTTTGTTAGGTGTTACATGCATTATGTGAAAAATTGATCACAGTGAAGACGAAGAATAGACCACATGTTATGTTCATTTTTTAATGATGAGCCATGGAAATACTCAATAAGGTGTTTCTTGGCTAATAATACAAACATTGAAAGCATCCGTTCCGAAAAATAATATCCAAATACGAAAGTAAGCGCTCGAGGGATCAACCAGGTGATACTAAACGGTATAATTAAATGATTGTACGAGTATGTATGAAGGCTAGCGCTGCAAGTCAATACATCGTTAAGAATGCAAGTGCGATCAATATGTTATGATCGGATGACTAAGTGTGGCGAATTCGGGATATGCGGTCTGGGAGTGTTATGATCGAAATGATTCACTGCAAGCTTTATATTATCTCGATCCATAACATAGGAACAAAAAACACCAACCAACAAGCCGCGTCCTGTAGCCAAACGGGTACTGAACGACTGTTGACCTCAACACATTTCGGTATTCGCGCGGTAAGTTGTGTTAATTTTAGATTATTTTATATTTTCATTTTTCAAACCGAACGATATACATCAATATATTTGATAGCGGTGATGTTTAGATTGATTAGACCTTTCCTCGTGGAAGATTCTTTCTTATTCTACTCGTTCCCTCTCCTATTGGAGGCTGGCTATCATGTATCACGTAGGTTTCCAAGCCATGAAGTGCTGTGTCTTCTTCTACTTCGTTTTTCACCATCCTTTCAATAATATTTTAATGGTCAAGGCACACGATTTGATTTGCGAGGTTGTGTATACAATTCTGGACTCAGCACGAACATATAGCTTTTACCAGTTAATTGTGTGTTAAGTGTTAGGTTTTGTGACAACATTACTCTATCTATCGTATGGAATATTTACGGAATAAATTTATAAATATTTTATCTTCTTGTTTCCATTGTGCTTGAGAAATACCATTTCGTCCAGATTTTTTATCAAAATAGATTGAAGAGCATCGGGATCATGCATACCACACAGAGACAAAGAGATTTATTGATGTGGTCAGCGTGAAATCACCGAGATCCGATCTGCAAACGCCGAGTCAATGCCTTTTATAGTTTGACACCCAACTTCTCCAAACTGTCCACAAGATTCAGGATTACAACTTTGGCTTCGCGCGGAAACCAGTTTTTTTTCCCAATCATCGGCCAGTTCGAACTTCGGTGCCGTCAAAATGTTCAATTCGAAAACGTGTTGATTTAAATACGGACCGTTTGACACGGAATACGAGTTTGGTTAAACAAACAGAAATATGCTAATGGCTATTACGTGAATATCGGCTAACGTATGAATTACATAAATAGCCGATTCATGATCACAAACTGATCATTGTCGTTTGGTGGGACCGGTTCCTCCGAAAGTTCGAACGATTCGGTAGCAACTCTCTTCTCCCCCATTTCAAATTTTTGTCACTTCTTTTATTACAATTATTAGCTTCGTAGAAAAATCATTGGTAAGAAAATTAAATGATTCACTGATCATGTTTTTGATTGGGTAACAACAAAACTACTTAAGCAATGCGCTTTGCGAAATAATGTACACAAGCTGTAATTGAAAATATTTTTATATTAAAATATCAAAAAGACTATCTTGGAAATTATTGACATACTAGACAAGATAACTGGTACATGTAACATACGTTCACCTAATAATCGTTAAGAGAATACACCACCCTAGAAGTAAATCGGTGATGGGTGTTCCCAGAAAAAAAAGGAAGAGACTTCAAAATAGATCAAAATTCATTTGCATGTGTTCATGTTCTATGGTACATATTCTATTAAATTGCAAAAATATACAATAACCCTTTATTTACAGGTAAGAAAAGTATAAAAACACAATATTTCGCTAAGTATGCGTCAAAATAAATCAAGAATTTACTGACACAGATCCTAAGTCTCTATCCGCTGACTCTTGAGCGACAACTGTGCCAAAACGGTCTAAGGCAAAAAGACTGATGAACACAACGAATATTCGCCGCATGGCGTATAAGAGGAGCGTAGGGTCGAGTTTGCTGTAGCAGGCCTAGAGGGGTGTTTTGTCCGAGGCGTTCATTCGAATTATTTCTAATGAACATTTTAATATAATCTAAAAATATTTTGGAGGATTATGTCGGGAAGCAACTAATTTGTGGCATAGAAAAACGAAATCTGTGCCGCTCGTATTTTGGCTGACAAATATTCGGAAATTTTGAAAATCGAAATACGGAAAGATGTGAATTGTAAACCATTTTGAGGTTAAATACCACAAAACTGCGCCATATAAATATATGTTATTAGCAGTGGCGTGCACAGAGTTCTTGATCAGGATAGGCAGTAGTAAAATCATCGGATTAATCAATAATAGAGATAGATACCGACAGATGTCACTGATTGCTATTGCGTTTGTTCTGTAAATGCACTGCCTAGACACTAACAAAGATACTAATTTAAATAAGCCACTTGAACGCGCGCACAGCTCACAGCATACATTTTTTGTGTAGTCTAGTCCTAGTAAACATATAATAGGGGGCGTTTGGGCATATGTAGTTACTGCTTTTAGCACGTTATAGAAGGATGTCGGTGGGGCGCTCGCGGCGGTGTAATTAGCCGAATTTCGCGCGTATTTCTGAAAGTGTAGCTTTATTTTTTTCAATTATTTCATATCATTTAACTCAATATTATATTATGCATATTTTTATGCGAGTACGGCAAGGTAGGTAGTACTTATGCGCCTTTATAGAATGCACGCCTCTGGTGATTAGTGTTACTGAGGGTAAGTTTTTTATCAATCTAAAATAATAATTACTTACTAAAATAATAATAATAAACCAAAATAATAATTACTTACTTTCCTCGGAGAATATTTGATGTTTTTTTTACAGATTTATCAGAATGAATTCAAATGTGAATCTCTTTATCGCCAAGAACCAAGAACTCCGGACCCAGAGCATAACTGCCTAGCGCTCTGCCACGGAGGTCGTTGTAGTTAGAATTCATCTAAATGATTCATTTAAAAAAATTAAAACAAATGCGGTGAAAAAGAAAATGGTTTAATTTCCAATTGAGTCCTTGGCACATTTCTATCATAATAATTCCCACATCATCGTTTTATCATCGGCCATTATCTGAAGGAGGGGATTGTTATCAAAGAGAAATCAATAACTGTATTCGGCCCTACGCGCGATACGACGATAATCATTCCGCTGATAAAACTCTGTTTTCGTTGTAACAATGACGAAATGAATATACGAAGCCGACATCCGCGATCGTATTTAACAGGCAATGGGGAAAACCGGATTTAGTCAGATAATTCATTAAAAAATAATAGCTATTTGGTGATTGAATTATATAAATTGATGTCAGCGAGCAAATATTCAGTTATATTGGAGATACGAGCCACTATTGAAACAGGTATAAAACTGAAGCAGAACCGATGTTGTTTTTGTTGATTTTGGTTATGGTGCTGGCCGCCTGGTTGTATGTGTTTTAGGAGAAAAAGACAAAGGTGATAGGCAGCAAAAGCTCGACTCGTGATCGTCTAGAATCGAGATAATTTATGCAAGGTTTTTGGCTTGGCTCACATACGTCTCTGAAGACATTCAAAGAATCACTAAGACTAATAACTAGTGGCGTATAACTTATAACTATAGACTTACATCTAAGACTAAATAATATTCTACAAGCATAATATCCCGTGATTTTACAAGACTATGAATTAATATTGGAATGGATTTCTGATGCCATACCTGAATCATGGGATTACAAGGGAACAAATGAGGATATACTGAATGCCTTAGATTATTTCCCTGAAATAAGTAATAACACACTATAACATAATTGAAGCAAGTGGATGAGTTGTAGTTGGATGAGCAACATATTATAACATATTTGGAACAAGTGGATCAGTTGGAGATAGATGAGTATTATACTATAACATACTTGGAGCAAGTGGATCAGTTGGAGATGGACGAGTAATATACTATAACATACTTGGAGCAAGTGGATCAGTTGAAGATGGATGAGTAACATATTTTAACATACTTAGAGCAAGTGGATCAGTTGGAGATGAACGAGTAATATACTATAACATACTTGGAGCAAGTTAATCAGTTGAAGATGGATGAGTAACATACTATAACATACTTGGAGCAAGTGGATCAGTTGGAGATGGATGAGTAACATACTATAACATACTTGGAGCAAGTGGATCAGTTGGAGATGGATGAGTAACATACTATAACATACTTGGAGCAAGTGGATCAGTTGGAGATGGATGAGTAACATACTATAACATACTTGGAGCAAGTGGATCAGTTGGAGATGGATGAGTAACATACTATAACATACTTGGAGCAAGTTAATCAGTTGGAGATGGATGAGTAACATACTATAACATACTTGGAGCAAGTGGATCAGTTGGAGATGGATGAGTAACATACTATAACATACTTGGAGCAAGTGGATCAGTTGGAGATGGATGAGTAACATACTATAACATACTTGGAGCAAGTGGATCAGTTGGAGATGGATGAGTAACATAACATAACGTACTTGGAGCAAGTGGATGGGTTTGTGTATTTAGGATGTATGTTTACGAGAGATGGAAAGGCCGATTAGGATATTAAAAGAAGGGTGAATGCAGGAAACTCCATTAATAAAGGACTGAACGCTGTTGGAGCTTATAAGAAATTGACCAAAGAAGCGAAGGTAGCAGTCCACAATGAAGTGCTTGTACCAACCCTGATGTATGGCAGTGAGCCATAGAACTGGCAGACGAAGAATGAAAGCAAATTGCATGCTGTGGAAATGAGATCCCTGAGACGTATGTGCAGAAATGACCGTGTTAAAAATGTAGATATACGGAAAGAATGCAAGGCTGATGAAGGCTCAAGAAAAGAACGCTTAGATGGTTTGGGCATGTAAAGCGAATGAACTAAGAAAGGAGTGTGAAAAGAATATACGGTGCGAAAGTGAATAGAAGAAGAAGCCGGAGACGCCCGAGGAAGACATGGCACGATCGAGTAAATAAACTACTTGAATCGGGCTACGCTAAGAGTCAGAATAACAGATGAATATGTATGAAACGATGTATGGATGTGAACGAAGCAAGGAGTGTTTGCCAAGACAGAGTTGTATGGCGGTCCGTCCTTTCTGCCTACCCCTGCGGTGGAACAGCGTGATGGTTAGTTAGTTAGTTCATACTCTTGCCTCCACCACCCCCATCAGCCTTAAAACCTACCCGAATTAGAAATGCCAAAGCGCCACTGGCTCCAAACAGCTAGAACGGTATTAATATTTTGTTTTTGTTTTGTTCAAAGAATTTTTTATACTTAGCAATTTAATTAATGAATGGGTATGAAAGAATGAGTAAGTTCTAGGAATCATTGCACCCCCCTTTCGGGGAAATAACGTGATGGTTAGTCTATTAAATAATTAGTAAGATGCTCGTAACAGTTATTCACCTATCTCAATTCCTACCTTCTGTGATCACTATAAAACAATCTGCTTTACATTCGAGGCATTATAACTGGAACATTACCCAACATTACAAATGAATGCACTTACCACTACATGACACAATCATAATTCCTCGTTAGACCAACTGCAATTAACATTTTAAGCCAAGGATTTTGTATCAGTGTGGATATTAGCAGTAAATTATGTCAGCTTGTTTGACATTTTGCCCGGATTACGTCCAGTTTCAGTCAGTTAGCCGCTCGCTACGAAAAGTGCGAATGGCGAGAAAATATAACAACTGATGTACAATGTAGATGCATTATTTTGATGATGTCATGCAGTCAGCTGTGGAGATGATTAGTCAATAGAAATAACTGGATAAACTAATAATCGTACCAGTATTTTAGAAATTAAATCTGCGTGAAGTTTTATATTTACTAGGCGTGAATTTTGTCACGGCAACAGTTTCGTCCCCATCTTCAAATCCATTAGAGCGTATGGAGGTTTACGCACGCAGCGACGTGACATTAGGGTGACTTTTTAGTTCCACCGGCCGGCGAATTTTGAGTGACGAAACGACGTTGGGTAAAAAGAATTAGCTCTCTCTCCATATATTGTTACTTTAAGTATTCAACAATAATGATGTTCTGTATTCAGAGATAAACATTATTACCTAGTGCCTGCTAAGTAGTAGATACTCTGGTGGCTTTGGGCCGATGTTCGCATGCTCAAAACCTAGCGAGTGCAAAACAAAACGTTTTTTTTTTAAAGAAATACAAACATTGCCAGCCTACGAATAATCCGTCAATATTTGAAAAACTCCTACTGCCATCACAATAAGCGGATATGTTTGCTTGTGCAAGGATGTAAGACTTGGGCCAGGCGCGCACATATGACTTTTGTCACGGCAACAGTTTCGTCACCATCAAATCTATTGGAGTGTATGGAGGTCCGCGCACGCAGCGACGTGACATTAGGGTGACTTTTTAGTTCCACCGGCCGGCGACTTTTGAGCGACGAAACTGTCATCGTGTCTGTAGAGAGTACTTTTGTATGGGAACTCGCGCACGGGTGACAAGATGTCATTCGGTGACTCATTCGCCTGTTCGAAATCCACTGCCGGAATGAAAGGGTGACGGGTGACAGTCACTCACCGTGTGCGTGCTCGATTGGAAGACAGTGATAGTGACGAAACTGTTGCCGTGATAAAATTCACCCGTGCGCGCTGGCCTTATAGTTGCAAAACCGAGTCTAGAAGGCGAAATGATGACATTTGAACAAGGTGAAAATCGAGGTATTTTTTTTGTGTTGTGAATTGGAGGAAGACGTTTGATTAAGACATGGTTTACAGCGCCCTTGAGTCGATTGTTCACAAAAACGGCGCTATACAAATGATCCAAGTATTATTACTATTAAAATGGTATCCAAATAAATAATATCAATAATAACAGTGAACTTATATAGCGCAGTTTTGTGATATTTCACCTCAAGTGCATTTCATACTAAATTAATTAAGCTAATAAGAATAACTGACAAGGTGAAAGTAATATATAATATGTTTACAAATTAAAACTATCTAAAATCATGATCGTTAGCATAAACCATGAGAGAAAAAGGTTTAGATATAACAGTGATAAATAAAGATCCAAATACTAAGTTTGGAGATCGCGCTTTCGGAATATCGGAGCCGAAGGTTCGGAATAAATTCTCTCTGGAACTAAGATGTACTACGAGTCCAACAGAATTTTGGTCCGAGCTGAAAACTTACCTCTTCAGACTCTCATATCCTTAAATTCATAAGAAGAGTCTCAACATGATCTGTTTCTCGACGAATCACCTTTAGATATTCAAACTTTAACCAAATTCGGTACTGTACGACAAATTCAGGAAGTCCTTTTTTTTCATACCCTAAAAACGGAAAAAAAAAGTTTAAATTAAAATTATTTTTTAATTAAAATCATGATTATAATTTTAAGTTAATAAGTGTATCTATATAATGGCCTGCCAGGTAACTATGTTCCTTTGTTTTGTTTTTCTTTAAATAAATATTAATATAAAATAGGAATTATTATCAACTTGAAAATAAGATCTGTACAGCGCCCTTGAGGTATTTTTTCATAAAAACGGCGCTATACAAATTATCCAAATATTGTTATTACTTTTAAAGTAAGACAAACATTCCCGGGTTACGAATAACCTGACAATATTTGAAAAATTCCTACTGCCATCATAAGATGCGGAAGATGTTGCTTGTGCAATGATGGAGGACTTAGCCAGCAGAGGAATTGAACGCACGACGCCCAGGTGGGAATCTGACGCGTTCTCTACTCAGCTACCGACTGGTCGATGACACGATCGTTTTAAGAACAGAATAATATATATGAATGTGGATGAAGCATGTAGCATATGCTACATAATAAATGTTCGGTGTTCCATCACCTCTCAGTGGAAAATATAAAATGGCGTACTAACAATGTATTAGATAATTTTAATGAGGGTTCATTCCTGTTCCTTGTGGTATACCGGAACGAGCGATTTTTAGAGTAATACCATTCATTTGATTTCCTGGGCATTTTTTTTTACATCAACTCCGCACAGGAGGCCTTGAGGGAAATAATTTCCCTCAAAGCTTAAATAATCTTTGGGGATGCTGTGTGGAGGGTCTTTTTGAGAAAAAAGAAGGAGCGAACCTGCGTCTTGAAGAGGTATGTTGAGGAAGGGAGGAAACACAGAGGCTTGCAAATCGTTCCACACCCGAGCTGTTAAACATAAAAACGAGTCGTAAATGCGACCCGTTCTCGTGTATTGAATGACAAATGTTGGGCGCGCGTTCGGCGAGTTTCCTGACTATGCGCCGATGGCCAGGGATCAATGACGCAACTCCCTCGGAGCATCTTACATTGAAATACCGGTAGAAAAAGAAGAGTATTTCCATCTGACGTCTTTGCTCCAAAGATTGCAATCGGTGTGATAAGATATGAGAATCTATCAAACATACACTCATTGAAACAAGAGCCGTTGATCATATTTTCTTTCGAGGTCTTGCTCTTTAGATAAATACCACATTTTTTTACTATTTTCTAAAATTGCCTTCTGCTTTCAAAATTAAACCTCCCCTCGGATTCTATTTTCAAATAAATATAATAAGCATCAACAAAATCAAAAAAAATATTTGATCAATCACCCTTATTAATAATAGAAACACTACCTGAAGTAAGTTTTCCGTTGACAGTTTCCGATACCTCTTCAACATTCTCGTATCATCAAAGGATCGAATAATTCTCTTAAGCTAAGTGGCATTTATCCAACAAACTTGACTTAATTATAACTGCCATCAATCATAGCCATTCTCTACCAGGTAGGTAGGTACTCCTATACTACATTAATACTATCTGGACTTTAAGCGCTTACATCGGTGCTTACTTAACTACTCTATACCGATGAAAAGATAAAGCCAACACACACCGATTGGTATTACATACCAGAAACCACTTCATACAAATAATGAGCTACGAATTAAGGAGAAAAAAATCTGTAACGGAATAAAATTGTAAAAAAATTACCATAGATGAAGCAAGTTGAGCGAACTTCTGAAGACTAAATTAATTATTTATCGGTGATTTATTTTTCAATTGGCGAACTAACCTAATTGTTTTTTTTTTAATATTATAAATATACGAATTAAATATTAATTTCGTCAAAAAGAAATAATATTTTTTAATATTTCAGATTTTATTGAATAATTTTATTTTAATTATTTTTTTTACGGCCCTACGTGTTCACAATGGAAACTATTTATTGAAAATGAAACAATAAATCTGTATTTGGTTTTCTTCTCAGTTGACTTTTTGCCTCTTTCATTTGATGAAATCTGTCTCTTACTCTCTGTTCCTTTGTTGTAATTTTTATATAATTCCTTTATTTTCTCACTGTTCTCTTATTTTTACTTTATATTGTGTTCTCCATCTGTATATATATATATATAAATATATATAACCGCACACTTTGTATTTTTGTCTAGTTTAATTTTGTACCCTGTTGATGCTTAGGCTAAGCGAAACCGGTCGGTCTTAGAATAATTTTTAATGTACTAAAATATGTGGTCATATTCAGACCTATTATTTAATTATCATCAAATATATCATACCTCAGAGTGATTGCTTTCTACAAAAATATAGAATATCAATTTAATCAAAAAATTATACTTTTTCTGAGAAGTTTTACAAAAGGTTTCTTCCGTTAGTTTATCATTTTTTTAGTAGTTTTGTTCAGATATTTTCTTACATGCAACGATATCAAATTGGTAGCTTTTTAGAATATGTTTATATACACGGTGTTCGAAAACTCGCGGTCTAGCATAAAAATGTAATCATCTGCAACATATGGAGAACCCAAATAAGCAAAAGTTCGATTTGTGCTTTTTTACACAAAAAAACTTCTAACATTTTCTTTATCGGCGACTTTAGGGTTAAGAAACTGTTGGAGGCGGGTCTATGCTGAAAAACGGATCATAATCTGTTCGTACCGATGCGTGTTTTTTATACCCGTTTCAATGATATTTGCTCGTCAGTACTAATAAAATATTGTTAACCCCGCGGAATGTTTTCAACGGATTTCAATTAACGAGGCATCGTCCAATTACCAATGTCATCTGCATATAATTGACTTAACTTTCATTTCGTTTCAATGTCAAACTCGCAGAGTCGAACTGAAATGATTTTATAATCAGGATGATTTCAAATTTTGCGGTGGTTGTTTAAAAATATATTGTCTAAATCAAAACAGCTTACTAAAATATTGGTGCGTTTTTCACGTTACGAAACTTGTGACTTGCATTGTTACTCTGCCATTTACCAGAATTGGTCAATTTACACCAAAAGATGGCCCCTGCTATGGAGTTGCTGCACTTTCATCGATACCAGCGACCTGATTTCTGAAGAGAATTTTATCTGTGAATGCGATCTACGGCAGTCCAATCGCTGCAATAACGAAGGAGCTCAAATAATAGTTATTTGCCTTTCATCTATCCTTCTTGAGTAAATATTACATTTGGAAGTTGTAATTCCACCCCTTTTACCATATTTTCATGCTTAAAGACATCTATCTACAAGGGTCATCCAGAAAGTAAGTTTACAAGGGCTCCTGTGGCCGGGGATTTTTTTTGTTTCAAGATTGGCGCACCTTGCGTGTAGTGAGATCCTAACGGTCAGTTTATTTGGTCCCGCGGGTTTGTCGGCCATTTTGTTCGGTCACAGTAAATTCTACCGGTGTAGAGGTCGTCGCGCACTCCCGCCACCTCCCGTCTGTGCGAGATCCGGGTGGAATATCAAAACAGCTCGTATTCGAAACACTTCTGGTATTATGAGAATTTCTCTACATGCCATCATTATTAATTGTATGATACTAGTACGATGACCTCTCTACAGTATTCATAAATTGCACTTTACTTTAATAAACTTATTCTCTGCATTTCACATTGTTTCATCTGTCGAATGTTTCGGTTATTTGTTTCAAGCCTACCCCACAATGTTTGGCAATTACACAGATTATCAAGCGTAACAATGTCAAGAGACTTTCTTTATTTATTAATTAATCTTTATGTATGGTATATAAAATGACTGAATATTATTATTTTGGTACCACCGCTATGGTGAGTGCAACAAAGGTTGTTTTGTTTATAAATGGAGCTGAGAAGGCAGGCCGCAATTTTTCAGTCCAAGCCTACCTATTGCTCGGTAAAGACTCATGTCATACTAGTGTTCTATATTTGATCCATGGCTTACTATTTTAGTCTTCCATTTATCTTTAGGACATCTTTCATCTTCTGTGGGCTTTCCATTATTTATCAAGTTGTGCAATATCAGTGACGTGGAAGAAGTTATGTTTATTTTGATTGATTTGTGGCACATACGCATATCCCTAACAATAACAAAACTGCAGTTATTTCAAGAATTCGACCAAATGCAGCTCTGTAAGCCCGATCTTATGGATTATCTTCAACAAACATTGGGAGGAATAATTATTTCCAATGTTTACATCAAGCCACTTGCGCACACAGTATTCATATTAGTCTACCGTGAGTTTATTCCTAAATACTTGCAGAAAGCCAAGTGTGGAGTACACCCACTTATAGATCAACACATTTAGAGCAAATCAGACAATCCATCCACTCACAAGTAATTCACTGAGCACGAAACCCGGCTATTAATTGCCTAATGATTTAGGTTAATTGCTCCGGAGAACGGTGGATAATTTGTTGCTGTCGTGAAATTTGATAAACTGGCCTCTTTTTAAAGAAATAAACATAAGTTTTCCATAAAGTTATTTGTACGCAGTCGTGTAATTTGTTAAATCTAAATGTTTCGCTCCATTTGTTGCGAAAAATTGAGAAATAAATCACGGGACATAATCAGGCTTCAAAAATTTGTTTTACACTTTAGTGTTTTTTCTTCATAGTTACATAGGTGAGCTTATTGCCAGGTAATTTATTCCAACAAACCATGTTTTAATATTGGAATATAAATGAACGTAGCTTTTTCCGCATGGTGTGAATATTATAATAAATAAATGTATTTAAATAGACGGTTATCTTAAAACAAATTACTTAAGAATAATAACGTTAAGTTTATTTAGTTAGGAAAGCGAGGGAAAGGGATAGATAAATAAATTTGGATGGAAATATCATACAAATTTCCATTCATTTCATCTTTAATTTGACATTTGAGAGCACATTCAAGGACAGCTCTTTCCAGTGGTATGACGCAATTTGTGGGGGCTTTCTCATCACTTATGCAAAGAGAGGCGGGAAGTAGTGAAAAACTTATTTCATGTTAGTGGATGAGTTAATTTTGTTGAGGGTATATCAGCGCGCAGCCCTGAGAAACACAAAATTATTGTTAAAATTGGAATTGACTTGAAAGCATTAATGCTTATTTTTTTAAGCTATTTAAGTAATATCAATAATCAACAACACAAATATGAAACAGAAAAAGCCAGAAAATAAAAAAGACAATGGTCACAACCGAGACTTTTTTTAATACGTATTAGTTTAACAGATAATATTACAAAATCAATATATCGTCGCCGGAAAGGCAAAAGGGCTGAAGCGTTATTTTGAGAAGTTTACACTAGAGCACTTAAATGTTTTATTTTTAGAATAAAATTCGGAAGTCTTCAGTACCTGGTTGGATTTAAAAAGAAAGTTAACTCAGGTAACTCAATGCTCTTACTAAGTTATCTGAAGCGACAAAAAGCTAAAAAAAAGTACCAAATTTGTGTCGCTTGAAACAAGCCTTCTTCCAAATAGTAAATATAGTTTAGATGGCTGAAAGGCTACAAAAGTCTTCAAAATCAAACGAGAGTCAGAGCATTCGATGCAGAAAAAAGAACTGATCAAAACTGCATATTTAACTCATTTTTGACTAAAGCGTCATTTCAGCCTTTTTTAAAAAGAAAGACAAACATTCCCGGGTTGCAAATAACCTGACAATATTTGAAAAACTACTACTACCATCATAAGAAGCGGAAAATTGTGCTTGTGCAATGATGGAGGACTTAGCCAGCAGAGGAATTGAACCCACGACGCCCGAGTGGGAATCCGACGCGTTTGTCCACTCAGCTACCGACCGGTCATAATCATATCTTTCCGGTAACAATATGTACGAGTATTCAGGATTCATGGAAGCCAGTCACACTAATACCATATATCCAGTCTGGCAGACCTCTTATCCACAATTACTATCAACTATTTGCTTACAAAGCATCCTTTAGATTTAGATTTTTCGACGCGTAGCTCGCCAAACTGAGAACTCGGACCTGGAGAAACTCATGGTCTCTGGCAAAGTGGAAAGCAGGAGAAGCAGAGAAAGATCGCCGATTTGTTGGAGTGATCAAATACCACAGGCATCTGGAACATCGGGGTCTGAAATGAAAGAGTCTGGAACACTAGAGCAAAGGACAACGGCTCGGAGGGCTATGAAGCAGAGCATGGACAATTACCTCGAGATAATTTCCTCTTGGGGTAAGAATAATCTGGTCGAATTTAATGTTTCAAAGACCTATTCATGTCTGGTTACGACTAAAAGGGGTCATAATGACAATTTGGTCTCCTTCAACGGAAGTAATCGTCCCAAAAAGCCTTCCATTGACATGCTCGGTGTAACCTTAAGTGGCCAGTTTAGGCACGGGGGCTCCATCGAAGCCAGAGTAAAGTTAGCCTTCCAGAAGTTGGGCGTACTGTACAGGACCCACAGATACTTCAATAGTGCACAACTGCTGACCTTTAAATCGCAAGTGCGCCCCACTGTTGAATTTGGCGGCCACTTTTGTTTGGAGCCCCTAAATACCAAAAAAAAAACCCTTGACTATGTGCAGAAGCGGGCGGTCCGTTTGATGTGGATTCTCCTATCTCAACAAACGGATTGCAATCAGTCAGGTGGGAATTCTGTCCTTGTTCTACCGGTATTTCAATGGAAGATGCTCCGAGGAACTTGCGTCATTGATCCCTTCGGCACCGGTACATAGTCGGGAAACTCGCCAAACGCGCGCCCAGCATTTGTACACGGTTGACATTCAATACATGAGAACGGTTCGCTTTTACGACTCGTTTTTATGTTCAACAGCTCGACTGTAGAACGATTTGCCGATTTATTGAACGATTCTGTGTTTCCTCCCTCCTTCAACATTGGCCTCTTCAAGACCCAGGTTCACTCCTTCCTTTCCTCAAAAAGACCTTCCACACAGCATCCCCAAGATGACATAGGCCTTCTGTGTGGAATTAATGTAAAAAAATTAAAGGTGGGCCCACGATCAACAACAATGAGGCAACGATTAGAAGAACTATTGATACCAAAAAAAAAACACCTTTCCTAATGCGTGTAATATAACTACGAGTATCAAATCTTTCAATATTTGATTATTACTATGGCATTATGAAACTTATATAATTTTTTTCTCACATAAAAACTTCAATAATGATATACCAATATTAATCGTATATAACGTATGAGATAAGGTGTGAAATATTATTACATATCGTAAGAAGTTATTCCGACATTCGATTTAACTGCCTTTCCAATGCAAGATTGATCGATATTAATCTCCCATTAATAAATCAATGATTATTAATATCAATAACCCTGAAAAAATGAATTAATAACGTTTTCATTGATAAAAAAGATACCAAAGTAAATAGGTAACTTTCCAATACTATGATAACTTTACGCCTGAATAAATAATACACGATGAATAACAATGAGTGTTTACATTATTTCAACAGTAATACAAAAAAGTGACCTACATTTTAATATAATACAATACACCAACCTTCACCCTAACGTGTGAAATGTGTACGAAATGACTTACATTTTTTTTAAGTAATAGATTACTTAAGTCGTCATCTGATGGACGCTTTTATCAATCGAAACTGAGCGACGGCTAAGAAGATAAAAAGGAGTTATAATCAATTAATTAATTAATTAATTAAATAGTTAGTTCCTACAATTTAAATATGTACATTTTTGATAAATTTTCGAAAAATATGTGGGGGTGTAGGTGGCGCAATTAGAGTCGACATAAACAACACACGATTGTGTGTATTGGTGCATATTCATACACTTCTAACTGTGATTTTTTTGCGAAACGTTACTTGAGAAAAACACCTTTTTTATGCTTAAATTTACTTACAGTGTACACCTTGTTCTAATTGAATATTTGGAAAGTATTTACATTTAGCTATATGTCTTCAATCAATATTAATGTAACGTAATCAAACAAATACAATGTACGTAACACTTATTTTTTCTACTCATTATTTTTCGAAAGGAATGTGTTTTTTTAATGCCGGACAAGAGTCCCGACTGCTTACAACCGTCTGCAGCCAGTGTAACTATGGCATTCGCAATTGGAGTATGTTGTGAGGCTGAAGGTAGTGAGGAAAAGAAGGAGATGGGAAAAAGAGGGTTGGGAGGTACCCTAGTATTCAAATCTGGTCACCAAATCCGACCAAAGCTATTTCAAGCAACTTTTCGATTCTGAACGATAATCTTTCACTCGACCTCTATGGTCAAGTGGCAAGACGCACGACTACGAATTCAAAGGTCGCGGGCGCAAGCCCGGCATGCGCAAATAACATTTATTTATCAATATAAGTACATTTATTTTATCAATATAGACGGATGTAATATATACGGATTTTGCCAAGGCATTCGACCGCGTAGACCATGATATCTTGCTGAGAAAAATGTACAAAATAGGATTCAACCAATCATTACTGACATCATTTTCCTCATATCTAAAAGATAGAAGCCAGTACGTATCAATAAATGGATACGAGTCCGAAAACTTCGCAGCTCTGTCAGGTATTCCACAAGGCTCAAATCTCGGTCCCCTACTGTTTCTTATCTTGATAGACGACATCCAGGATTGCATACGTCACAGTTCGTGCTTATTGTTTGCGGACGATCTCAAACTTTTAAAGGAGATTGAATCGGATGAAGATTTTGACAAACTACAAGCCGACCTAGATGCAATTTCGAACTGGTCGAGAAACAATAATTTAAATTTTAATATTAAAAATGCGTCATTATAACATATAGCCGATCTAAAAATCCTTTTTTTTCAAATATATTATGAATAGTGAAATTTTAACCCGCGTATTTACCATCAAATATCTCGGGGTGGTTTTTGATCCCAGGCTAACGTTTTCGAGTCATATAGTGCAGCTTACTTCAAATTGTTATAAACTTCTTGGTTTTGTAATCAGAAGGTGCAAAAAGTTTAATAACACAAATGCGATGACAGCCCTCTTCAATGGAGTGATCAGAAGCAAGTTGGAGTACGCTAGCACTGTCTGGGCTCCACATCAAACCAATTACATAAATATGTTGGAACAGATTCAAAAAAAATTCCTCAGGTATGTGTACATGCGTTCGCACGGAACATACCCTATGTTCATGCATCACATGGAACTACTCGAGGAGACACATTATCAAAGCTTAGAGGCTAGGCGCAATGCTGGTCTCATGACAATGGGCTTTAAAATTATAAATCACTTAATCGACTGTCCATACCTCTTGGCATGCTACTGCTTATTCGTACCAGAAAAATACTGTCGCAGCAGAAATCATGCCATGTTCAACATACCCTATGGTCGGACAGATGTTTTGGCTCACCATAGCATAACAAGAGGTATAATTCTGTTAAATACATCATCTATATATTTTGATATATTTTCAGATAATTTACAAAAGTTCAAAAAACTTATAAATTTAAAAATTTTATAATTTGAAATTGCTTACTTGTTGTTCCATTGTACTGTTATTGGGTTTATATCTGTTGTACAATAATAAAAAATAAAAATATATGTGTCACAACATATTTAATGCACATAAAATAATATGAAGTATATTTACTGCACGTCCCAGAGTGGTAGATACTCTAAGTATCGCCCTGCTGAAAGACCAACATTCAGAATCGAAACGATGTTTGCTTGAAATCGTTTTAGCCGTTTTGGTGACCAGATCTGAATAGCCAGATACTTCCCAACCTTCTTCTTCGCCATCTCTTTCCCCTCCCTACTACCTCCAGCCTCACCATAGTCTCACTGGCTCTAGACGGTTAGGAGTTCGGACGATTGTGCGGTATTCACTATAAAGAGGGCAATACTGAGAGTGTCACTTGATTGAAGGTGACAATGGTTCTGAAGAGAAAAGCCGTAATAAAAGTTGAAATCTAACATGGTTAGTTTATACCTACATATTGACCAGGGTATGATAAAACAGTTGAGATGGTGTGCGAAGTCAAGTAATCTGGTAGCAGGTTTATAGGAAAAACATTGTTTTGCTTCATGGACAACGTGTTGGCCTTTCTGGAGGTCTAGCGCGACTGCCTTAACCGTCAACATTGACAAGAAAAAGGTTTTCAATATTATCGGTGATTAGTCGACTTTCGCTATCATGCCCGCAGGCGCAATCGGCAATTACTTTTGACAGTTCTAATCGACTAAAAGTTGCTTAGTTTATCGTGACCGTCTGCACTCTTGAAGATGTCCATCTGCTGATGAACAGGATTTTCACAAATTTTGCGCAAAATTCAGAAGTGTTTGGTTATTTTAAACGAACGACGATAAATTCAAAGTTGGACAGTTAGCAGTCAACATAATTATGCATAAAAACAGTTACGCAAAACGAACTCCTTTTACTTTGACGTTTAAATGCGACGAACAGCTGACTACGACATTGATAAAGCGACGGGTCAGTGTTACCATAGAATGGCGAAGTTTTCACCATCATTGATCAAATAATCGATAGCTATATCAAACAAGACAAACTAACGTCGACAACTTAGTTTGTCGCATGGATTCTGCTGAGTTCTCGATATGGCCTTGCTGTACGTAAAACAAAGTACCGTTAAAAGTGAAAAAGCTTATTCAGGAGGTCAAAGCTTTGCAGGTGCCGTATGGCCGTCGAAATTAAATATGTGACTCCAAGTGGCCGGTAATTCGTCTCTCATACTTGGTATTCAAAAGTATTCAATTCAATCTACTTTCACAATTATTATCATAATCAAGGTATTGAATAATTTGAACAAGTTAAGTAGCCATATTCACTCCACGTTCCGAACTAACGGAATGAGCTTGATTGATTATTAAAACTGCCGATTACTATCTGATACTTTGTTTATTGCAAATAGAAAAAAAATCTTTCAAAATACCATAATTATTTATGTTGGCTTTTGCTAACTGACACATTTATTTGAAAGATAAAATCAACCTGTGAGTAATCGAACTAAAGAAATCGTACGAGTATTTAATTCGAATACATTTTTTATATATTACATTTATAGTAAACAATAACTAAACACAAGTAATGATACTTCCATAGTCAGTAATATACATTATAAAAAATAAATAATGAACGACTGAACGCTGTTGACGTAAATAAAAAAAATGTCCAAAGAAGCGAAGCTAACAGTCCACAGAGTGCTTACACCAACGTTGACGTATGGCAGTGCGGCATGGAACTGGCAGAGGAAGGATGAAAGCAAACTGAATGCTGTAGAAATGAGATCCCTGGGGGGTATGTGCGTAAAACCATGTATGATTGTGTTAAAAATGTGGATTCCGGTAAAATTGCAAGACCGATGTAAGTAATGAATAGAATGAAGAATGCGACGCTTAGATGGTTTGGTTATGTAGAGCAAACGAACGAAGAAAGGAGTGAGAAAATAATATATGACGCGAAAGTGAATGGAAGAAGAAGTCAGGGACGCCCGAGGAAGACATGGCACGATCAAGTGATTCAAATACTTGAGTCGGGCTATGTGAAGAGTCAATATAATAGATGAGTATGTATGAGACGATGCATGAATGTGAACGAAGCAAGGAGTGTGTGCCAAGACCGATTTATTTGGCGTTCGTCCTCTCTGCCTACCCCTGCGAGGAAACAGCGTGATGATTAGTTAGTTAGTTAGTAGAAATACATTATCAATAGTATCAAAGAATGGTAGGTTGTGAGATCGCTCTCGAATATATCTTATTTCCGTAATATTAATAATAGATTTCTTTGATTAATTTTCTTCTTTTTTTTCATAACTTAAAAAATAAACCTTTTAATATCCAAAAAAACTAACACCAAACATTTCTATACAAAACCTGGAATGGAAGTTTGTTTTTTGTTGGTTTTCAATCGCTTTTAAACAATGATTTTTATTAATTCCACGTATAACATATGGAATTATTGGATGGGGATCTGCCTCAAACGCCCATATGAAGCAGCTCGTGAAAGCACAAAAAAGTATCATAAAAACAATCCTAAAGGTACCTATAAGAAATTTTTAAAAACTTTAATGTTCCCATCATCACAAAAATTGTTCTACTTAATTTCAAAAGAAAGAGTGAGTACCTTACTCACTAACGCACTTACACTACAAGAACAAAAACCTTAAATAATATTAACATTCCAAGATTGAACACATCTTTTGGACAAAAAAACCACAAGTTCCATGCTGCCAAATTATATAACGCTCTCCCAAATCATATTAGAGATGCCACCAAGATGAAAATGTTCAATAAAAATGTGGATCAATAACCATGAAGACGAGGAAATTATAAAAATTATGAAGTAATCGTAGAACCAGTGACAACAACGCAGCAACCTACAGTCCCCCTCGGAACAGGAATCACTAGTGAGGAGGACTGTGAATAAAATATTATTGTTTTTCAACATACGAGTATGTATCTGTTTTTCAAAATGTTATATTGTAATTAATAAAATATAAAAAATATATATACGAGTATATAATAATCCTATGTACGAGTATATATTCAAAGTTGGCGTTTGTTGATTTTTCATGAATTAATATTTTTAAGCCATAATATTTCTAATGAAAAGAAAAAAAATAATTATGTTTAACACAGATTTTAATTGAATATTTATGACCGACCGGTTTCGCTTAGCCTAAGCATCACCAGGGTACAAAATTAAACTTAACAAAAAATACGAAGTGTGCGGTTATACGGGTATATACATACATAGAGAGAGAGAACACAATATAAAATAAAATAAGAGAACACTGAGAAAACAATAGAATAACATTTAAATTATAACAAAGGAACAGGGAGAAAGAGACCGATAATGTGAAATGGTAAATAAATAAATAATAATAGTATAACAAATAAATTAACATAATATAAAAATTTTCAAAAAAATTTTTATATTATGTTAATTTATTTTTAAAATATTTTTTTTTTTTTTAATTTTCACTAGAGTATTACTATGATCGGTTATTAGCTGAGTGGACGAACGCGTCGGATTCCCATCCGGGCGTCGTGCGTTCAATTCCCTTGCTGTCTAAGTCCTCCATCATTGCACAAGCAATATTTTCCGCTTATTATGATGGCGGTAGGAGTTTTTTTTAAATATTGTCAGGTTATTTGTAACCCGGGAATGTCTGTCTTCCTTTTGATAAAAAAAAAAAAAAACCATCTGATCCAAAATCGTATGGAACTCATAGTCCTATCAGGCCCGTTTTCTGTTTTTTTTTTTTTTTTTTAGTAAAATGTGATTTGAATAATAATAAACTATTTTTCGACGTCTATTTGGCATTTTAGCAACACATAATTATAGACGTATTTTGACACGCATGTACGCAAGTCCCCGTTACGCTAAGGTCATTACAAATATTTATAAGCAGGTGTACTATAATTAATTATATTGTTTAACTCATGATCTAGAGGTAGTCATTACGAATATTAAACGAATTGATAAATTTACGTTTTGTTGTCAGGCATGCATACTTAAAATACGTCAATTTCTCGGGTCAGCTTAATTCAAAGCAAAAAGATCGCTCAATAAAAATCAACGAGGTGTGGCAACTAGGAAACAATGCACAATTATGTTACGTAAGAAGAAAATAATAATTGTGAAATACTCGTAAATGAACAGATAAAAGAACTCTGAAAATATAATTAAAATCAAGACTTTACGCCAGTAAAGTTGTTTGAAGGAAATTACATTAACTTTCACAAATAATTTCAAAATACTTTTGGAAAGACTTTTTCAATATTGATTTAATACCCAATTTTAACTAACCCTCTTTATAATTGGGTAGATTGGTTCCAGCTGTTAGTTTCTAACTCAATCCGTCCGACTACTTGTCGAGTATAATATCCATTATGTTATGACTACGTCAATATTACAGTGTTAGGTTGAGGTGTTTCAAATTTTAGTTACATGTAAAATCGTTGCAATTTAATGATTAACCCAATGACGTTATATATAAAGACACTTTATAGCCTTAGAATATTAACACAAAATATGGCAAGCAAAACACACACGTTACCAGTAAATTCATCATTCAAATATCGGTCATGTATGACATAGATAGACATTCATAGAATATACTCGTATGTGTATGAACGAAACAGATCCGAAGTTCGGACCGCGTTCCATATTCGCTTGAAACAACCTCAAGCGACGCGTGACCGTTTAGTACTAAATCGGCTTAAACACCGATCACACCAACTAGCGTGATTATTGCTTGCCACTTTGAGAGCCCTACAACGTGTCTATAATATATGTAACGTCATTGGATTAACCACATTTTGTGTTTTTTTTACATTTTAGTAGTCCCGTTAAACATCTATTCTAGGCCCGTTTCCGCTTTTGAACAAATAGTGATCAGCTGACAAGTATAACAGTATGACAGTTGTGCTTTGCGGCTGATCACAATTTGTTTTAAGGCTAAAACGGACCGAGAGCTGGCGTTAAACGCGGACCGTTCAAATGTCAAAACAACATGGCTCTTATCGTTGAATTGTGACGATGTCAAATGTGACAAAAGCTTAAAACACACCAACAAAAGAACCCATTGTTTTGTCTAAATCTAGTTGTCTTTAGAAAAAAATTATGCATATTATTTTTTATATATAAATACAAATGTAATATAAACATTAAATTTCGATCAATATACGTATATTTTTATATAAACAATTCGATACAAGGTTTAAAGGTTACCTTTGATGCCGGATAGATCGAGTTTTCAACAATTTTTCTAGTAAATTCAGTCTCAGGGTTATTGTTTTTTTTTAACTACATATACCAACAATACAAGGGTCCAACTAACTGAAACTTGATTTTAAATTTATTATTATCACATCGTCACCAGAAGGGCAAAAGAGCTGAAGCACCATTTTGTGAAGTGTACACCAGAACACTTCACAGTTTTTTGTTTGCTTAACAATAAAATTCATAAGTCTTCAGTAGCTGGTTTGATTTTGAAAAAAAAAAATACTCAATGCTCTCACTAAGTTTCCCGAAGCGACGAAAATCTTAAAAAGTCCCAAACGTATGTCGCTTGAGTCAAGTTTCTCCCAAATAGCAAATATATTTTAGATGGCTGAAGAGCCACAAAAGTATTCAGAATCAAACGAGAGTCAGAGCATTCGATGCAGAAAAGAAACTGATCAAAACTGCATATTTAACTCATTTTTGAACAAAACGTCGCTTTTGCCTTTAAAATATATATTCTTAGAGATCCCCACAATAAAGAACCGGAGTAAATGACTACCTTCCTATTTATGAGGGTCCTATAAGGGTTTGAGCTTGTGATATTTCACAAAAATGGCGCTATAAATATTTTCAAAGTATTATTTATAATTAAAAGCTACAAACAAAAAATGGATAACAATGCTGCCTCTTATTTGACACCAATACAACAGATAATTTTATATTTTAACGAGAGAAAAATTTTCGCCTGTGCCCAAACGACAAACGTTGAAAATATATTATTTGAGAGTGGTGGGTGGGGTTTTTGACCGTTCTCTCATCACTTGAGCAAAGAGAAGACCTACGAGTAGAAAGAGATCAATTAAAATTATAAGGCTGTAGACAGGATTGAAGCTACTAAAACTTTCAAGACTTCTATAACTGTCCAATCGAAAATATTTCCATCACTCAAACATGGATGACTTTTTTAAAAATATTTATTATATTTCTCTTTATTTATAACATTCAACGTTGTTTTTTTTCCTGTAAACCTTACATGAAAATATTTATTTCCTCCCTTTAGTGAAACAGGCATAGTAAAAACCATTGTTATATTTTTTTTATATCATGATTAATAAAAAAAATATACAATGCCTTACCTAAACGCGAGAAAAAAAAGTTAAACATAATGAAAGGTTGTGTTTTTAAAATTGTATTAGACGATCAGGGTATCGGATAAAATGAATTTCGGGGTTGGTAAGTTTTCAGCTAGGCCACTGGATTATTTTTATTATTTTTGCATCTTCTGCGAAACACAATTCAAATTAAATCGAAAAATTCTTATCGTGGCAATGTGTAGAAATGTAACCTTGCCATTTAGTTGCTTGACAAATTTAGTTTGTTTTGCATTGCTACAACTTAAATCTCGATGTTTAGCATGTAGCACTAGTCGGCCAGATTCAACATAAATAATCACACAAACGTATTGATTAAATATAGCATTATTCATTATTTTTTTCCAATTTCAGAAAAGAAAATTCTAATGAAAATGAATAAAAAACATTTTTAATATATTATTGTTGTCTAGAGCCAGTAAGAGTATGACATATTTAATTGGGACATGTTGTGAGGTTGATTTAGTGGGGAGGGAAAAGAGATGGGAAAGGGGAAGGTCACCTAGTTTTTCAGATCTGGTCACCAAACACGGGTGGAGCCATTTGAAACAACGTTTTGATTATGAATGGTGGTATTTCACCAGGGCTATACTAAAAGCATTTACAACTTTAGAACGTGCCGCTAATACACTATTTATTATTTTATATAAATTAAATGTGTTATGACACATTTTTATTAAATTTAATTTATTTGCGCACGCCGGTTTTGAACCCGCGACCTCTGGATTTGTAGTCGAGCGTCTTACCACTCGTCCACGCAGACCGTCAAATGACACACCCTAAAACGTTTCCAACAACTCTCCTGTTGTCCCTTTTTTGCTGAAAACAATAAGTATACGTAAGGAAGACAAAATGCTGTTTCTCAGTGACGTTATTTGAAGACATCACTGTCAGAAACGTATGCATATGCACCAATACACACATTTGTTTGTCGTTTGGATCAACTCTAAAATGCACGACCTATATACAACAGGCACCCACAAATATTTGATCATCTTTGAAAATAGCTCTAAAGCTTTCCTCTTTGTGTAGCCACACGTGGGCACGTGTAAGCTATTTATAGAAAACCACATGAATAACGGTGAAATCTGTCTTCCAGAGGTTTGGATTACTATGAAAATGGGTTATTGAGTTTTACTGAAAAAGTAATAATAGAAGCCTACGTCAACCATCCTAGAGGAAATTCTATTAACATAATGTCGAGGAAAATAATAGACACGTTTCTCTGCTACATAGATACACCAACCATAATAATTGTTGGAAAAATTGGGAGTGACAATCTAAACTAACAAACTAACTAACTATCACGCAGTTTTCCCGAAGAGGTGGGCAGAGAGGACGGACCGCCATACAACTCTGTCTTGGCACACACTCCTTGCTTCATTCCCATCCATAAATAGTCTTCCGTTATTCCGTCTCTTCATATGGCCCGATTCAAGTATTTGATTCACTTGTTATACTTGCTATACTATGTACTCTTACTGTAAAAACCCAATGGGCGTTTATCAAAATAAATAAATAACAAAATCCCAGCCACGCCCATGTCAGGGAAAAATCAACAATCCTGAATACGCAAGCTATCCTTCCCGGAATATTATTGCTCTGAGGTTAATACGATAAGCGTGTGTCGTACATGGTTCGATCAATCGCCGCGTGGGGCGCTAACGTCTGCAAAAAATCTAGTGAATTTTAACTTCTCATAAAATAATGCGAATTGTGTCGGGAGAAGCATGGTGGCAGGTAGATAGGTGGTGGGCAGGTAGGTGGCTATTGCCGGCCAGTGCCGAGTTGATCATTACCTTGGCAACAGAGCACAGAACTAAACCGCGATAAATACCGCGATAGCTTATCTCCGCGGGGTAACGTTTAGCGTGAAGGTGAAATCACGTGCGATTAGCTCAATCATTCTCGGTGCACTAATGAGGCGGGTGATGTGACAATGACAAGAATCCATTTTCGGACAAAAAACAAACATGGATTTTTTTTTTAATATTGGTTATACGTATCATGCTTTGTTCACAATGTCGGAAATTAATATTCTGTAAATAAGTTATTTTTCATCAACTCGCATACATGGCCTGTTCAAAAGAACAGGTGAATTTTGAATTTTCGCAGGCTGTGTACATTCGATTATCGTTTTTTTGTTGTGTTGGTACACATATGTATATCATATGTTAGCATTATCAGTCATTTTGGATTATCGGTTTGTTTTTGACAACTGGAAAGGTTAGTCACGTTTTTGTGTGTTCTTCGATTTTTCACTTTTGAAAAAAATGGATCAAAGAATAAAATTCATGATTTGTTTTTCCACAAATCCTTCCTCTTCGTGACCTTCCTCTTCCTCGTCTTCTTTCCCTCCTTACTACCTACAGCCTGACAAAATAATCATAAATTGGAGATGCTATAGACGGTCGGGATTGGGACGGTTCGTGCGGTATTCACATAAAAATAAAAATAAATTGACTGGTGATTTTGTGTTAACCAGCAGGGTAAAAGCACGACATGTAAAATGTACGAAATTGCGACGAAATCAGTGATTGTCTTGAAATAAGTTGTAGAATAACAAATATCTCCGAAATGAACGCTTAGAAGACAAGAAGAGATTTTAAAGTTAAAGCCATGAACGAAAAATTAGAAAATTCTAGCCATGTTACGAGGAATGACTAATATAAGATCAGACCTAGCAGAGGAAGACGTCGCACTTCACGGTTTGAAAATCGACATATTGGGCTAGAGTTCAGTTTAGCAGAGGTGAAGATTACCCCGCGGATAGCAAAATTCCGACAGGAAAGGCACCAGAAAAAGAATGCGTTAAATGTTGAAAAACGAAGATCCTTGGACGATAGTACATGATGAAATGAAATATTTGCACTTGCTATTTTCAGTTTTTCGTCAATGCTATTAATTTTTTATCTAACTGAACCTGTTTAAAATAATCAGAAACAAAAATTCGACCGGCTAAGTGGACAAACGCGTCGGATTCTCGCCTGGCTTCGTGGGTTCAATTTCTCTGCTAGCGAAGTAGTCATTCCACAAGTAACATCTACCGCTTACTGTAATGGCAGTAGGAGTTTTTAAAAATTGTTAGGTTATTCGTAACCCGGGAATGTTTGTCTTCCTTAAAAGAAATATAATTAATGGATTCATTTGTTTTTTACATAGGCTCCTTCGATGTATTATTGCGAATATTGGTTGAGTTGATTATATTTTGTAAAGCATTAAAACCATTGCCGAAATTACGTCATTGAAGTCACTGGTTACAACTCAAACCGAATTATTGAAATTCGCGGAAACAGTAAGCCTTACATATATTTACAAACTCCGTTAACCTATTAATCAAGTATAACATTATACGTAACAAAGTATTTTCAGTGTACGAGTTAGTAAGGAACCGAAATAGAAAATGGTAAACATTTTCATTGGTGTATTAATGAAATTCAAACGGTATTTGTTGGAGTTCTCGTCAGTCCTTGTTCGTGGAAGTTAAATAGAAGTTGCCAATACATGATGTTGGGAGATGACTCGAAAATAACTGCCGGATTCAGAAGAAGAGAGCTGCCAGAAATCGTCAGAACTGGAGAGATTTTTGAGGTAGACCTTAATCAAAGTCCAGGAAGGTTGAAGAAGTTGGTAGTTATATGTGATACACCAAGACATAGTCCATATAACCACAATCATCGTCAGCAGCCTTAATTTCAATGATAACAGTCCCTCGTTATAGAGGATACTTCAGTTCCTGAAAGTCAAGTTTCTTGAAGACTTCCCGAAAATTGTTTTTGTTTGGCGGCGGATTATAATTAGTTCTGTTGTTAACATTTTTAAAACGTTTTTAGTTTTTTTCCTACTTTCTTAAAATATGAATAGTGCACAAGAATCCCAACTGCCCAGAACCAATAGGGTTTTGCCATCCCCTACTTAGGTTATGTTGTAAACCTGAAGGGTGTAGGAAAGGAAAGATCTGGGAAGAGGGAGGTAAGTACCTAGCTACACTTATCTGATCACATGGTTAATGCCTTAGAGTAACAATGTATGGAAAGAGAGGTAATTGTTTTCACCTAATCTATACAAACTTGCTATAAATCACTTTCTCCGGGCTTTTGCGTCGTACACCATGAGAGAGAAAGAGACAACAAAAATAACACACCGCTTTTATGTACTGTAAGGATGATCTTGGTCTCTCGCGTCTCCGGGGACTCCGCCCACATGTTTTCATATGCGACTAAACTCGACACAACTAAACGGTTTTTTAGGTTAAATGCTATATTTTTGTTGAAAACAATACTGTGAAAAGGTGGTTATACGAATAAAAAAAACATTATGTCGACATGTGCTATGAATGAATGTAATAATACCCTAGCCCTAGTCCTATCCACGCCCAGGTCTGCCAAAAACTGACTACACTGTCTCGAATAGGTACCACTCTGTATACTCTAAGGTTAGTGCCATTTGAAGCAACAACTTATCGCTTATTAATGGTGATATTTACCAGGGCGATACTGAGAGTACCTACCTACCAATCAGAAACGTGCCGCAAACATACAATATCGTCACCGGAAAGACAAAAAGGCTGAAGCGCCATTTTAGGAACTTTACAACAGAGCACTTTAAAGTTTTTTTTACAATAAAATTCATAAGTTTTCTGTACCTGGTTGGATTTTGAAAAAAAAAAGTAAACTCAGGTAACTCAATGCTCTTACTGAGTTACCTGAAGCAACAAAAAGCTAAAAAAGTCCCAATCTTGTGTCGCTTGAGTCAAGCCTTCTCCCAAATAGTAAATATATTTTAGATGGCTGAAAGGCCACAAAAGTCCTCAGATTCAAACGAAAGTCAGAGCACTCGATGTTTAAAAAAGAACTGATCAAAACTGCATATTTTACTCATTTTCGACCACAGTGTCGTTAAAGCCTTTTTGCCTTTTCAGTGACGAAATTATTTTAACATTTAATTGCTCGCACTAGGTTTCAACCCGCGACCTTTGAGTCTAGAGCCAAAGAGCTTTACCGCTCGATTCCACGGTTTAATGAAGAATAATATAGGTAACACATTATTCTCAACCTAATAATGGATTCACTTTTTATTGTTATATTCTTATCTTACACACCATGTAAGCCTCCGACCGACAAAATTAGCAGTCCAACTGATTACGTTATATAATGTGTAATGCCTGGTTTCCCGATCAACGCCGGGTGACTCGGCTAATCAGGCTGAAGAATTTTCATTGGTTTGACCTGTTTTATTTTACATACAATCGCGATATAGTGTAAACAATGCAATGAGCAGATACCTAACAACCTTACACTGCGTGATAATACTTCGGCCGTGTTTGTCAATATTCGGTTTTGTCCATGGAGCCATGAATTCTGCTAATAATTATTCATTACTTCATGTTTATACTCATGGTGCTAAGAATCTCAGAATTACTCGTGACCCTATAAGCTATGGTGATAAATAATAGTATGTTATATCCTTGTTGTAAAAATATACGAGGCCTGTTCAAAAGAAAAGGTGAATTTTGAATTTTCGCAGGCTGTGTACATTTGACTATCGATTTTTTTTGTTGTGTTGGTACACATATGTTTATCATATGTTAGCATTATCAGCCATTTTGGATAAGTGGTTTGTTTTTGACAACTGGATAGGTTAGTCACGTTTTTGTGTATTCTTCGATTCTTTACTTTTGAAAAAAAAATGGATCAAAGAATATGTATTAAATTTTGCGTAAAAAATGGAATAAAGTGCTCCAACACACTTAAAATATTGACTGTGGCATTCGGCGAGTCTACTTTGTCTCAAAAAAGTGTTTATAAGTTTACAAGCGTTTTACAGAAGGCCGAGAAGATGAGCGTCCTGGAGTTGCAACCACGTCAACAAACGAAGAAAACATCGAAACAGTGAAGAAAATGGTTTTGAAAATCGTCGAATCACTATTAAGGAAGTTGCAAAGGATGTTAGCATATCAATCGGCTCATGCCATGCAATTTTTTCGGATGTTTTGGGCATGAAACGTGTGGCAACGAAGTTTGTTCTGAAATTGCTAAATTTTGAGCAAAAGCAACGTCTCATTAGTATCGCTCAGGAGTTGTTGAATGACGTCAACGACGATTCAGATTTGCTCAAAAGGGTCATAACTGGTGATGAAACGTGGGTATATGGTTATGACGTCGAAACCAAGGCCCATTCATCCCAATGGAAGCGGCCAGAAGAGCCAAGACCGAAAAAAGCACGCCAAGTTCGATCAAATGTGAAGGTTTTGCTCACTGTTTTCTTCAATTACAATGGCGTGGTGCATCATGAGTTCTTGCCAGTAGGTCGTACGGTTAATAAGAAATACTACAAGGAAGTTATGCAACGTTTGCGTGAAGAAATACGGCTCAAACGATCGGAATTGTGGAAAAACAAATCATGGATTTTAATAATAATAATAATAATAATAATAAAAGTTTTATTCCGGAAGGTATGCAGGAGTAGTGCAATGCAATACCTTCCATAATTGATATCAATACATTGTAATAATAATAGTAACAAAATAATAATGAACAGAAATTCATAAGAAATAAATAAATAAGTAAATAATAAAATAAAAATATATGAAAATAAAATAATAATAAAAAAAAGTAAAAAATAAATAAAGAATGTAAGTAAGAAAATATTAATGAAGTATATTAGGCCTCATTTCTACAAAACGCCATCAAGAGGGAGTCCATCCTGGCAGCGTTAAGATTGATGGGGCCAATAATTTTGCATCACGATAATGCACCAGCTCACACATCAATGCTTGTTCGTGATTATTTGGCCAAAAATAACACCGTAATCATGCCTCAACCGGTTCCAATTATTTTCACTTTAAAAGCGCTACCGAATAGCACGTGCTTTTTTGGCGAGGAACCGGTTCCAAAAAGAACTGAACAAATAACCGGATAAATTCAAATCTCTTTTTTGCGAGTTGGACCTCAATTGAAGTACTCACTGCGAAGGGTTTATTTTAAAGAACTAGTAATTCGTGAAGCATTCACAGAACATTGAAGTTTTTCCCAACGCTAGTACGAACGTACGTCTTAGCGTAAGCTTTTCAAATTGAAACTGATGTCAATTTAATTTTTCAAATTAAAAATTAAGTACCTTCCTACAATGCATTTTATCAAACATTATTCTCTATTTGAAATGGGTGGATTAAACCAACTAATATTGTTTCTTGCGCACTCAAGTTATATCCCGTGATTTTCACGGAGAACAACTAATACAACCATAAGTTTTTAATACAACATTTTGCTATTTTCGTGGAACGTTAAATCCTATAAATTATTCATAGTTTCAGGGCTATATTTAATGGAGCTACGAATCTTCATGGATATATCAACAACAAAAAAACTCGTGAAGTTTTCATTTATAACATATTTTAAATGCATTTATTTCACCGTGGTCAAGACGTTTATGAAAATAAGCCTCATTTCCTTTGGTCATTTTCCCCAGTTTCAGTGGTAACTACCCATCAACTGCAGCATCTCCATTTTTAAAATGTTGCGAAACGAAACGAAGAAGGAGAATATGTGCATGGTTGGGAAGTACCAGGTTATTATGGAAGTATATTAATTCTTTTTTGGTTCTTTCACCAGGGCGATACTGAAAGTATCTTTAAGTTATCCATGAACTGTTTTTACAGATGATCATTTGGACCTAGTTATGCAGAAAGCGTCCAACCTCAAAAAAAGAAACTAAGAAAAATGATTTGAAAATATGACGATAAAGAAGCATTAAGCCTGATTCACACCAACGTCCGGTTCCGCTCAGTGCCGATATTGTTCCGCAAGAAAACTTATTGATATGGTATGAATATCAATCAAGGAGTATGTGCCAAGACAAATTTGTGTGGCAGTATATCCTTCTGCCCACCCTTGTGATATTTAACTACTTATTTAGTTAAATAATTATTTTGAAGTGTAAAAATACTTACAACGCAGATTTTTTTTTTTTTAAACCATTTTTTTATCACTAAATGATTTTTTAGATAATCAATAGTTAATAAAAATATTATTTAGTGATAAAAAAATGGTTTTTGATTAAAAAAAAATCTGCGATGTTAGTATTTTTACACTTCAAAATAATTATTTAACTAAATAAGTAGTTAAATATCACAAGGGTGGGTAGAAGTATATACTGCCACACAAATTTGTCTTGGCACATACTCCTTGATTGATATTCATACCATATCAATAAGTTTTCTTGCGGAACAATATCGGCACTGAGCGGAACCGGACGTTGGTGTGAATCAGGCTTTAATATGCTTATTTGGCATTAATTTGTAAAATTAATATCAGTGTTTTTTTCTTTATGAGCATTATTATAAATAGGTAATTTATAATCTATCAATGTGTTTATTAAAAAAAATATATATATATATGTTACCCAATATTTTATAATGTTCTTAAACTTCAATTTAAGTTAAATTAAATTAAAATTTAAGCTTGTACCTAGATTGCATGTAGTTGGTAATACATACGCAGGGTGGCTGATGTATTTAACTGCACGAAATGTAGATACAAGAAGGCTATAACATCAAATTTCTTTTATAAATAATCTTTTTATGTATTCAAACACTATTTTTTACTACTCTACAACCGTTCCTTATTTTGCGTGTGCATATAATTCTCATTTTTTCACTGTCAATTGCAAACCTTTCAATGTAAAAGCCCTCTCGGGCGTATACAATAAAATATCTGCAAGGTGCGTTTAGTAAAAAAAAAAACTCAAAATCTATTGCATTTGGAGCTTGAATGTTTTAAGGAGATATAAATCTTGTACTTATTTTTTGAAAAACATGTAAAACTCGATTTTGCAAATTGTGGGTTGGACGCTTTTTGCAAAACTACGTTCATTTTAAAATAGGGTTTGACATGGTTATTTGTCAAAATGACTGTTGAAAAAACATACTTTGAACGGTGCATTTAAAAACTGGACTTTATCAGGTTAATGACCCTCCACCTGAATATTGGCTTAAAACGTAATATTATTTTATGTAGTACCTACTCAGTGTACGCACAGGTGCCTTCCACTTACCTCATTCGATAAAAATATAATTATATGTAACTGGGTATACATGCGCGGATAAGTCTTTTGGATAGACATGCCTAATAAACATTATATTTTGTATCTAATTTTTATTTAGTACTAGTTGTTACCCGTGAAAAATCACAGGATGTAACTTGACTTGCCATGAAGAAATATTATTTTGAATCATCATACTGAATCTGTACAACGTTGTTCCTTACGCGGTATTGCAAGGAAATTAGGGCGATAAAGAGGCGATTATTCATATGATGAAATTGAACAATTATTGAAAATGTCTTCATTAAAAAAGCGCAGGAAGGACTTGGATTTAATTTTCATTTACAAAATTATTAACTGTTTTATTGACTCACCTTATCTGTTGCAACTTATCCAGTTCAACATTCCTTTCCGTAGACTCAAAAACAATGAATTGCTGCTCCTCAATCATCACAATACTAATTAGGGGTGTAATTCTCCAATATCCAGAATGTCAAGACTTGTTAACTCAAGCTATGGTCTTGAAATTTTTGGTAACAGTCTAAATGATTTTTGTCATTCTTTACGACTCTACCAAAACATTGACAGGACCATGGCTTGAATATTCTCTCTTATGTTTATTTTGTCTTATTTTAATCATCGCTTCATTTATCATTATGTATATCCTTCTCTGTTGCTCTTTTTTCCATTTTGTGTTTTATATGTCTTTTTGTAATTGAACTTTAGTCCGTTAATTTATAAATAAATAAATTAGTTGCTTTGATCCACCCATTTCAAATACAGAATAGTGTTTGTTAAAATGCTTTATAGGTATTGGTAGGTAAGGGTTTGAAAATATTGTTTTTTTTTTTTGTAATTTCAAAAGTCAGTTCCAATTACAAAAAGTTCCCACTCGTACGGTCACGCGTATTCACAAAGGTAATTATTGTATTGTGTAATTTTTATTGTATTGTACTGTTATGAACGGTGATCCTAAACTCCCATTACAAGAAAGGGGTAATATTATTTACAATCGACTCTTAACTGTGAATACGAACTACCGGTTATAATAGGTGGGAGCTGCCAAGAGATGGCAAAAGTTGAAAATTTGTTAGTGTCCATAGCTAGATTTTCAAAACGAATTGCTGACTATTTTATTTTTCCACAGAAAGTCAAACATTTCCCAGATTACGCATAACCTAGCAATATTTGTACGCATTAGTGACAAATAAGCACTTCCTACCCTGCCGTACTTGCGTAAAAATATGTACAATATTAGATCGAGTAATATGAAATTTTTGCACAAAATAAATAAACGTTTTCAAAAATACGCGCGAATTTTTACCAATCGCACCGCCGCGAGCGCCACAACGACCTCACTAACTATAACGTGTCAAAAGCAGTAACTAGATATTCTCAAACGCCGCCAACTTCAGAGTAGATTATTATATATTCACTAGACTACACAAAATATGTATTCTGTGAGCTGTTGCCCGTTCAAGTGGCGTGTTGGTATCTTTGTTACTGTCTAAAGCAGTGCTTTTACAGAACAAATCCAATAGCAAACAGCGATATTTGCTGATAAATATAATCTCTATCATCAATTTGTCCCCTCTTCCTACTGCCTACCCTAATCAAAAACTCTGTGCACGCCACTGTTATAAGTGAAAATGTTGCAGGTGCAATAATTGTGACAGGACATAACTAGCAGAGTATTCGCGACGCCTGAGTTGAAACTTGGAACCCGACGCATTTGCTCACTCGGACCTCGAATTCCACTAGGTTACTTCGAATGGATTAAAAATTGGCAATACTGAAGAAATATGAGGGATGCCTACGTTTAAAGGTAGAAAAAGTAGGAAAGTTTTTCAGAAAACCTCAAAGATGAGATATGTACCAAAAAACCATCATTTATATAGTCGCAAACAGGCACATCTCTAACATGTCTAACCTCACCTAACCTCGTTTTGTTTTTTGACCCCATAGGCGAAACACGTAATAAAATGTACCGGCAAAAAAGAACAGTGCTTTGGCTTTCCTGGAAAGTGATACGCCTGCTTGGGTTGTTCAACGCTCGACTACGAATCCAGAGGTCAAGGGTTCAAACCCGGCGTGTGCAAATAAATGTTATTCAATTGATATTTATCATAACACATTTAATTCATATAAAATAACATATATTATATTTGCGGCATGTTCCAGAGTGGTAGATATTCAAAGTACCCCCCTGGTGAAAGACCACCATTCAGAATCGAGACGTTGCGTTGCTCGAAATGGCTTTGTCCGTGTTTGGTGACCAGATCTGAATAGCCAGGTATCTTACAACCTTCCTCTTTCCCATCTCCTTCCCTTCCCCACTACCTTCAGCCTCACAACAAATCCCGATTGGGGGTGACGTATTGGCACTGATTTCAGACGGTTAGGAGCAAATGAGACTCTTGTGCGGTATACACTATAATTTATTTTTTGAAGTGTCGAGAGGCCTAAACTTAGATGATTGGATGGTGTGGAAGTGAACTGTCTATCCTTAGGCAAAAGTATGAAGAATGAAACAATCTATTCAACATGTCGTTTCTCCGCTGGGTTATGCAGTTAGAATCTACCACCACACTGCGCCGGACTAAAACTGTGATAGCCATAATTCATAATCGTCTATTATCTTGACAATGAAGTAAATATGAACAGTGGCCTTACTATTTAACTAGAGCGACCGCAAAATACGTGCACTCGATCACGTCTACGAATGCCGTACACGATTACGCTGACCTCAAATAAGAAAAACATATTTTTCACCCAAAATATTGATTTAAATAACAATATCATCTTACTTGCTTATATTAAGGAAAAAAATCGTTAATCCGATAATTGGATCTCTCTTTCACCAAGTTGTAGCAGAACACTCAGAGCAGAATATACTCGTATATGGAGAGAGAGCTACATATTTTTACCCAACCCATACAAATTTACGATAAATTACTTTCTCCGGGTTTTTACGTCGTAAACCGCGAGAGAGAAAGAGACAAGACAAGTTCTTACATAATATAACACCACTATTCAGTATGTAAGCATGTTTCCTTCTCCCTCGTATCCGGTGACTCCGCCCACTACTTTTGTTATGCGACATAACAGGACAGAACTCAACTGTTTTCTAGGTTAAATCCTATTTTTTGTTCATAACAATACTGTGAAGAAGTGATTATACAAATAAAGAAAACATTATGTCGACATGTGCTATGAATGGATGTATAAATACCCTAGCCCTAGTCCTAGCCACGTCCAAGTGTGACAAAAATCATCAATACTGACTACAGAAGCGCTCCCTTCTAAATATTATTGCTCTGAGAGTAGAACCACTGAAATTTCCACCCACCACTCTAAATCATAATTTCTTTCCCAAACAGTTTTCGAGCTGCCCTTTGATGTAAGGGATGCCTTCTCAAACATTGAGTCAAGTGTATTTTATTTTTATTTTATTCAACACGACCTACAGTCGTCTTTCGGAAGTAAACATCGGACATGTCACCGTGCAGTGATAATACTCCCTCGCAAGGTTATTAGTTATCTATAACGTAATTAAAATTAACAAAAGGCAATAAATTCTTAATATCTACAATATGGCCTCAAATCAGGGGCGCCGCACTCTTATGTGCTACGCTTGCGGTGCACGCAGGCGGTTGAACAAAGGAGCGGCCATAGGAATTGTGTCTGCACCTTTACCATTAAATTTAGAAAATAAGAAAATACCGCACCATCATATGATTTAATCTGTGGAAAAACTACCTGTACTGTACTGTAGTTGAAGCATTTCAATCAACGTTTCTATTCTGAGAAGTACATGGAGTTAACTTACTGGGGAAATACTGAGATAAATCTTACTCCTGGACGATGTGTATTCAATACATTTAAAATCTGTACATAAAAATTTCATGTCTCTGTCACAACCTAATATTTTAGAGTATTTTACTAATTTCGTTTTTTTTAAGATTTTTAAAATTGTTTCAATAATCACCACCAATATACACATTCAAATAAATTTGAATGTGTACTTCAATCAAACAATCAGAGAATGAAGCTAACTTATTTTTAACATAAGAATAAGTCATCGCAAACTCAATAAAAAAACTATATTACGTTTGATCAAACAGCCTTAAACTATCAAATTTACTGAGATTCCGTTAGTATAAAAGTTATAAAGGTGATCCGTTCAAAACCAGTGGTGATTTCTAAACAAAGAAAATGATTTTGAAATTAATTGCCCTTTAAAATTTTTGCATAATATGCTATATTTGTAAATCTCAGTAACAATCCTCAAAATATGAATAGTTTTTTATACGAAAACCAATATCAATTGAGTAGTTACTGCATAGTAAGCATTTGCATCCTAGGAATACGTATTTACCTTATCTTAAGTACTTTCTGCCAGCGCAAGCATTGATGTATCATTTCATAACAGATGAACATTTGGAAATTTCCAAAGCTACCAATATCATATCAAAAAGATAATGAATATTATGGAAATTGCGTGATATATGACTCTCACATAATTAGGTAATATTTATTGATTATGTATGTAGAATGTCTAAAAGATAAGCAAGCTTTTCTAAAGCTAAAATTTGTGGATAAATGTATGTGCCTTAACACTTTCAACAGTCAGTTTCGTTTGCTTTCTTGGCTTAAACGAAGTGAAAGCGTAAACATCTGATAATTATCTAAGGTTTCTTATTATTCAAGGGGTACCAGGACCTTAACCGTGTTTCAGGTGATGATGCTTGAATAGATTTTTTTAATAGAAACTCTTTGATACACAATTTAACACTATAATGTTTATTTTAAATGGGAGGCAAATAACACAAGTAGTTCATTTATTTATAAATAAATTTATAATAGTTCATTTATTTATAATAATAATAATATTAAATTTAATTCAATTGAATTATATAAAATTAAAAACAAGTAGTTCAAATAAACTGTCGACGACCTTCTCATGTGACTTTTATAATAATAATAAATGGATAACTTTTAAAGCGCCGTTTTCGTGGGAAAATCACCTCAAGGGCGCTTATAGTGTATGAAAAAAATATTTCGAGTAATGTTCATGTCAAATTATTTTATTTTTTTCTACAATAACTCCGCAGGCCTCGGGGAAAATAATTTCCTTCTGGGCCTATGTCATCTTTGGGAATGCTGTGTGGAGGGTCTTTTTGAGGAGAGGAAGGAGTGAACCTAGGTCTTAAAGAACTCCATGTTGAAGGAGGGAGGAAACACAGCGGCCGGCAAATCGTTCCATATCTGAGCTATTGAACATAAGAACGAGTCGTAAAAGCGACCCGTTCTCATGCATTAAATGTCGACCGTGTACAAATGTTGGGCGCGCGTTTGGCGAGTTTTGGTAAGACAGGAGAATCTATCAAACGGACCGCCCGTTCTGCACGTAGTGGAAGGTTTTTTCACCCGGGCATCGTGTGTTCAATTCCATTGCTGGCTCCTCCATCATTGCACAATCAACATCTTCCACTTCTTATGATGGCACTGGGATTTTTTCAAATATTGTCAAGTTTTTCGTAATCCAGGAATGTTTTTTTTTTTTCTTTTTTTAAATAGATTTATTTTGGGTAGTGCTAATTTTTCTCCTTAAATGTATATTTACTACGTGCAAAATGCGTAGCTCTATATTACTACACTGATAGGTCATTTCGTATTTTTTTTTCAATACTGCTGCATTTTCTTCTGTACCTCTCATATAAAGATAAATCAAGGTTCTATCCAAAAATGTATACATTAAAGAAGGGTTACGGGTTTCCTGAATAATTTTAATCAGATTTTTTGTAGATTTTTTTTAAATTTCGTATATTTATTTTGATTAAAGAAAAGTGAATACAACGAAACAAATTATTTTCAACCTTTCTTTTTTAAAAAAACCAATTCGTTACGAAGTTTTTAAATAAATTTAAGTTCGAAATTATTTCCTAGCTTTGTACAACGTGCGTGTTATAATCTTTCGCAAAAATAGCTATAAGCTGTTTTAGTGATATAATATTTATCAGAATTATCACTATCTTGATTTGATAGTAAGTACACGGCATTTGAGTATTTTCCATTGATGGAAAACTTACTAGTCTACCTTATTTCAACGATCTTACGTAGTAAGTACACATTTACCTTACATGTTCAAATATTAAACACCTGTAGATGCGAGCATGCACAATGATATAATAATATTGTGTAATTCTTACGTTCTACAGTGGCTACTTAAGCGGATAGCGTGATCGAAAATAGCCAAACATTGTTATCTGATAACCTTCGTTGCAATTAATAGAATGTTATTTACAGTTAATACAATTAACGCGTGTAGTTTTGATACAGTTGTGTAAGCACTTTTTTTTGCTTAATCTTCGGACACAACAGGTAAATAAATTGTACATATTTATTGCATTTAGTTCCCACAGCAATTAATGAGTTTTCATATCAAAGCAAATGTTTCCGTATACTTTTTAGGTCTTATTTTAAAGAAATGAAAAAAACTTTTTATAAGAGCACAGATTTTATTTTAATTTTTATGACCAACCGGTTTATTTTTGTACCCTGATGAATGAATGCTTAGGCTAAGCGAAACCAATCGGTCATAAAAAAATAAGTAATATTTGTGGTCTTATAGTTATTTCTTTCCTTTCTTAAAATATGTCAAACCACAAAGTGATTACTTTCTGCAACAACTTTAAGAGTTTTGGTTTAGAATATAGTCTGTGGCGTTGAATCCTCTCTTTCCACTTCAACCGGTTTCGCTTAGCCTAAGCATTATCAGGGTACAAAATTAAACTAAACAAAAAATAATAAAGTGTGCTGCTATATATACATACAGAAGGAGAACAAAATATAAAATAATATAACAGAACAATAAGAAAATAAAGAATAACATTTAAATATTACAAAGGAACAGAGAGAGAGAGACAGATAATATGAAAGGAAAGAGACAAAACGTCAACTGAGAAGGTTATTAAAGAATATTGATAAATTTTATAAGTTTATGCTGAGAGCTGTTGCCCGTTCAAGTGGTTCGTTTGTGTTGGTATCTTCGTTAGTGTCTAAGGCAGTGCTTTTACAAAAACAAATCCAATAGCAATCGGTAACATCTATTGATACCTATCTCTATTATCAATTGATCTGCTGTTTTTCTTACTACCTACCCCGATTGAAAATTGCATCCCTAAAAATTTCGGTGAGTAAATATGAAGAAAGGGTGGCGGATGAATACACATGAAAATAACATTGCCAAACACGCACCAAACATATTTTTATTTTTTAAATAAAAGTAACTTTGTTTTGACACCACTTTATTAGATACATATACCAACCGGTTTCGGCTCTACCTGAACCTTCTTCAGGGCTGAACAAATATGTATAAATTATTATAATGCAAGTTAACACAAGTATTTTTGAAAGAGGTATGCTATTATAGCCTTCTTGTAACTAGATTCAGTGCAGTTGAATATATCTACTATTTCAGCGATAGAATTATAATTCTGTTTTGATTTAATACAAGGGTGTCAAAACAAAGTTACATTTATTTAAAATTTAATTGTGTCTTTCCACAAAGTGAGTGCTTCATGTAAAAGTAAAATATTTTTATACTCATGAAATTCAATACATGAGAACTGGTCATTATTAATTATTTCCCTCCTCCTGTGTGGAGTTTATTTATTATATGAAGAGTGAAACAAATAAAAATAAAAACCCTGAAATTGATAACCTAACCATAGGCATTATTTAAAGGGTGATACTAAAGTTGCTTTTCAGTGTTTACTATCTCAGGTGAGTACACACAATTGTATGTTAACAGTTCGTCTGAAATGGAAAAGAAGAAAAAACGAGAGGCAGGACTTTTGTTCGGCCGCCGGTGTGCGTTGAAGGAATTACAACTAGTAGTATAAGGCGACCCTGTCTAGAGATCCCATGATATTCTGAATTCATAGACTTTGCTATTTCATTGCATTGACAGATTACTAATGGCCTTGCGGGGAAGGTGTCACCAGGTGTAGCAGGGTAACACTTCCGAGAGTACGCGATGTATGAAGGTTATTATTAACGATACACTTGAATATACAATGTACTGTACATTACATCTCCATCTTGAAATGTCTTAATTAGTTTTTAAAAACAAGGTTTTTGTTTTGTTTTTATAAAATTCAGAAGACTTCAGTACCTGGTTGGATTTTTTTTAATGTTAACTCGGGTAACTCAATGCTGTCACTGAGAAACCTGAAGCGACAAAAAACTAAGAAAGTCTCAAATTTATGTCGATTGAGTCAAGCCTTTTCCCAAATGGTAAATATATATTATATGGCTGAAGGTCCATAAAGTCTTCATAATCAAACGAGAGTCAGAGCTTTCGATGCAGAAAAAAAAACTGACCAAAACTACATAGTTAACTCCTTTTTTATCAAAGTTTCGCTTAAGCCCTTTTGCCTTTCCAGCGACGATATACACAAAAAGCTCTACAGTTGCAAAAGGCAGCCCGCTCACCGCTCACCGGGTAGAAAAGATTATCTCCTCACTAATGCACCCCTAACCTCACCACAGTTGACACAGGAATAGGGACAAATAATACTCCTTGGAACTGTTCAATTTTTTTTACAATTCGATATAACATGACCCTTTGCGTGCATTTTTTAAAATTAAAAATACTCTTTTTTTCTTTGATAAGATCTGACTGTCTCCAATCTTTTTTCACCCACTTTCCTATGTCCATTAAGCTTCACAATATTTTTATATTTTGGCTGGCTTCTCATTCCAATAAACAAGATATTATAAAGTTTGGCAGGCAGCACTCAGGCCTTGTATTTCGGAGTAATTTTCATGAATGCCTTTTAAAAAAAGGAGTAACACGTAACTCACTTTATCTTTAATTGATCGAAGCTACCGTAAAATTAACCACCAGCTGCCTGCATGAACCACAGGTGAGTAGGTCCGTACAGATGAGTTATGAAACAATTCACGAAGATGACGAACGGCTCAGGTATCAAGTGCCAGTCATGTAATATGTATTATTGTCTCTTATCGTGTTATTACTATTGTGACGTAATGTTTCCTGAGAATGGCACGGTAAAATGGGTGACGTTGTAATGACAGCGCCCTTGACATGGCATGCGATCGATACGGCATGTTCACAACTTTGCAATTGTGCATTGTATAGCAGGTTGGTAACATTTCCAAGTTCACATTTTCATTTACTAAATTATTATGTATAATGCTATGCCGTGCACGGAATCAGGGTAGGTAGTAGGAAACAAAGCGAATTATTTCATAATAAAGATAGGTACCAAGAGATGTCACCTATTGCTGTTGCATTTACTTTGTAAAAGTACTGCCTAGTCACTTAAAAGATACTAACACAAACAATCCACTTGAACGCGCACACAGCTCACAACATACATGCAGGCCCGGCCATGAACCAAACGGCGCCTAGCACGGGTAAAATTTTTCACACCCCTTGTCTACCTAACATAAAATTTTCAAAAAAGTTTTTTTTTTACTTCTACGTTTAAGATTCTATGGGACAGAAAAAAGTTAACCAACGAAATTCTGTTCAATAATGATGTACTAAAGACGATTAAATAAATATAAAATCCTTTAAAAAAAACATTTTTTGAAAAAATACTACTTTACGGGCAAAATTCAAGCCTTAGGGTAGGAAATTAGATACCGTTTTCTCAGGCTCCATAGGATCGAAAAAAGTGAAACTTCGGAATTCTGTTAAATTAACAGAATTATTAACTACAATCATCAATTTGAATCATTAATTATCAACAGTGCTAACACATCATTAATAATGATAAACTAAAGACGATTAAATTAAAAAAATCTCCAAAAAGAATTATTTTTTGACAAAATGCAAGCCTTGGGGTTGGAAAATAAATGCGGTTTTCTCAGGCACTATGGGAACGAAAAAAGTAAAACTTCGGAATTTGTTAATAATAGGACACAAAAGACAATTTAACGAGAAAATCCTCTAAAAGAAACTTTTTTTTAAATACCACTTTGCGGGCAAAATGCAAGCCTTAGAAGGTCGGAAATTAGATGCCGTTTTCTCAGGCTCTATGGGGCATAGGTCCGATATCAAAATGAACCTATGGAAAAATGTTGATAATGAATGTAATGATTGATGACTAAAGAAGATTAAATGAAAAAAAAACTCTTAAAGAAACATTTATTAAAAAAATACCACTTTGCAGGCAAAATGCGAGCCTTGGGCTCGGAAATAAGATTTAACGTTTTCTCGGGCTCTATGGGACCGAATCTAGTGAACCTTTAGAATTCTGTTAAAAATAAAAGACTTAGTATGATTAACCTTAAAAAATCTCTAAAAGTAACATTTACCAAAAAAATAACACTTGGCGGGCAAAATGCGAGCCTTGGGGTCGAAAATAAAATGCGGTTTTTCAGGCTCTATGGGACCAAACAAAGTAAAACTTCGGAATTTTTTTGATAGTGGTGAACAAAAGACGATTAATTAAAAAAAATCTCCAAAAGTAACATTTGCCAAAAAAAACACTTTGCGGGCAAAATGCGAACCTTTGGGTCGGAAACTAGAAGCCGTTTCCTCAGATTCTATGGGACTGAATGAAGTGATCTTTCGTGAATCCGTTAAAAATAATGAACTAAAGACGATTAAATAAAAATAACTCTCCTTTTTTCGGGCAAAATCAAAGCCGCAAGGTCGGAAATAAGATGTTGTTTTCTCAGGCTCTATGACCGAAAAAAATAAACCTTTGGATTTCTGTTAATAATGATAGATTTAAGACGATCAAATAAAAAAAAACTCTTAAAAATATCTCTTTAAAACAAAACAACAAAATGTAAGCCTTAGGGTCGGAAATTAGATGCTGTTTTCTCAGGTTCTATGGGACCGAATGAAGTGAACCTTTGGAATTCCGTTAATAATAATAGACTTTATACGATTAACTAAAAAAATACCACTTTACGGGCAAAACGCGAGTCTTGGGGTCGGAAATTAAATTTTGTTTTTTCAAGCTTTATGGGACCGAATGAAGCGAGCCTTCGAAATTCTATTAAGAATGATGCACTAAGGACTATGACATGAAAAACTCCTCCAAAAGCATCTATTTTTTTATACAACTTTACGGATCAAATGCGTGTCTTGGAATCGGAATTTAAATACCGTTTTCTCAGGCTCTATGGGATCGAATTAAGTGAACCTCCGGAGCTCTATTAAAAATGATGCATTAAGGAAGATGAAATGATAAACTACTCTAATAGTAACAATTTGTTTTATTACCACGGCCCGAGCATAATGCGATCCTTTGGGTTAAAAATATGATGTCATTTCTGATATGATGTATTTTAAACAAATAAACAATTTTCCGATAAAAGCAAACGATTACCCACACCCCTGGCAAAAAGTACTCTTCGTGATTCAATCGATGCATATCTTTGACCGGTTAATTAAAACGCGTCGGTTTCCCACTGGGCATAGAGGGTTCAATTCCTCTGCTAGCTTAGTCCTTCATTATTGCACAAGCAACAACTTCGGCTTATTATGATGGCAGTAGGAGTTTTTCAAATATTTTCAGGTTTTTCGTATCCCGGGAATGTTTGTCTTTCTTTTCAAAACGAAAAAATAAAAATATTTGTCAAAAACACGGCTCATCCATACGTTTACATTCGGTAAAATCTCCGGTATTGTTATCTTAATAATTCAATGGACGCCGTGCAACAGTTGGCAAACGGCGTCGAGACGCATTTTTTCTTATCCTGCATTCGGCCGTCAACGCAAGTTGGTTACCGTGGGAATATTTCTTTCTGAGTCTTAAATTGCAAGCCGAAATTTCATTTTTTTATGTAACGCTGGACATGAGTTTTCGAAACCAGTTTGGTGGGGTTATGGCATCTCTACTTAAGGGAATGTGAGGCTGGTGGAAGTGATAGAGTGAAAAAAAAAAACACCAAACATTACTTTTAAAGCGATGTTTCTAATCAAAAGTGTGGGCTTACGATCGAGTGTGAAATTTTATATTGCGTTGTACTCAGAGATACATTATGAAGGTTGCTACTATTGTCTTGAACTATATCAATAGTACTAGTTATGAAAAGTATGATTAGAATAAGTTAATTACAATCGCCAACACAGTGCAAGTTAGTTCCTGGAGTCTAACAATATCCGCCCATAGCGGATCACATAATAACAGCTTGCCCCTGAATAGACCTTGACCACAGCCAAAACTGCCATCTCACCTCCCAGCAAACAGGTGAACAAAATAAAGCAAACAAACAACCATCAACCGAAACGTCTCGCAGGTAGAATCGACCACAAACTCTGCCCAATTTGGGCTTTTGACATTTTATTAAATCGTTATACTTTATGAAACAAATTTTCAATCTCGGGATTAACCTTTATAAGGTCGTCCATATGCGAACTATTTATTTTATTTTAGGGATTTCTGAGAATTTAGGATCTCAATGCGCGTCATGTGTAGGGTAACCTTTGCGGGAATGTTCAAAAGTTTCACCTTGATGATCTGCATGACGATGTTTGCATCGGTTTATGAACGATGGATTTAAAAAAAAAATTAAGAAAGGCATTCATTCCCAGGTTACGAATTACCTGAAAATATTTTAAAATTTCCTACTACCATCACAATATGCGGAAAATGTTGCTTTTACGATGATGGCGGACTAAGCCAGCAGAGGAATTGAACCCACGACGCCCGGCTGGGTGGGAATCCGACGCGTTTGTCCACTCGGCTACCGACCGGTCGGTCAAGATGATAATAACGGTGTTACGTTTTGGATCAACGAGTCGAAACCTGTCAGCAGTCATGTGTTTTGTGACAATTTCTCTATGGAAAAATATCAATGAGTCATATCTATCTATGACTCACTTCAAGATGGCTTTTTATACGGATTCTGGGGTCTAGTGGTAATAAACAAAATACAACACCACATTTTCAGACGTTGATATTTTCCATTTTTTACAGGTTAGTTTAATAAATGCATACGGGATATAATTAAGCCATGTTAATTATTTTTCTCTGTCTTATTGACATTATGTTGTGTTACTTTAATTTATTTTGTATGTATTTATCACTTGGCTTACACTTTTTTATGATATGTCGTTTATTATTTAACATTATCTCCCAATATGTCATTTATTATTTATTATTATTCTTTTATTATTTTCATTATTATTATTATTTATTTATTTTCCATTTTGGTTAAAAATAAATATTAGCGAAAACTTCTTTGGTGAATGCAACACACTTATACGAGTATATTTACTAATCAAAATATGTTTAAAACTATATGGTTCCTCAAATAAATAAATAAAGACTCTCGACTACGACTCCAGAGGTCGCGAGTTCAAACCCGGAGTGCGCAAATAAATTTCATACAATTGATATGTGTCAACACATTTGAATTAATATAAAAATAATATATACCATATTTGTGGCACATTCCAGAGCGTTAGTTACTCCAAATATTGCCCTGGTGAAAGACCTCCATTCAGAATCGAAACGTTGCATGAAATGGCTTCACCCATGTTTGGTAACTAAATTTGAATAGCCAGATACTTCCCAACCTTCCTATTTCTCGTTTCCTTCCCCTCCCCACTATATTAATCATCCCAAAATATTCCAATTGGGAATTCCGTAGTCTCACCGGTTGGAAGCAGTTTGGACTCTTGTGTGGTATAAACTATAACAAAAAAATAAATTAAATATCGATTAGTCAAATCTATCTATGACTCATTTCGAGTGTTGGAAAATTGATTGATGTGGGACTTTCTGGTACAATTCTTGGGTGGACTTCTCTTAATCATGATGTTATTTCAAGAAAATAAACTGTTTTTAGAATTCGTATTACCATGATCAAACATCATCCTATTCTGTATGTGAATCCAGGAAGCTGTTCAAATGACCCATTTTCTCGGATCATCTGCACGTCAGAGATCAATCGGTTTTCCAAGAACGCATTTAAAAATATATTTACTCCGTGCAGTAAACTGTTGTGCTGATAGCCCTTTGAGGTAGAAAAAACATCTTTGGAATTCTCACCTGGAAATTAAAAAAAGGTACTTACATTGGGTATACAAGTTTAGGTATACGCAATAAATTTATGTAAAAATTGATAAAATGTTAGCTCCATATCACTTGAGAAGCTGTTTGAAGGTTATGAAGAGGAATGTGTCTAGAGGAGATTTATGGTGTAGTGGAGATAAAATGCCTGAGATGGGAGGTTTTTCAAGACAAAGTGCAGAGCACAAGAGCGATGCATTCAAATGATCCAATACCGCAAGGGACAATTGTGTACAGGGCAAAATATCAATATAGATTGATATAGATGACCGGTCGGTAGCTGAGTGGACAAACGCGTCGGATTTCCACCCAGGTGTCGTGGGTTTAATTCCTTCTGGCTAAATCCTCCATCATTGCACAAACAACATTTTCCGCTTATTAGAATGGTAGTTGAAGCTATTCAAATATTGTCAGATAATTCGCAACCCGAGAATGTTTGTCATTCTATTTAAAGAAAAAAAGTTTGAGTCAAATGTTTATAAGTGGTACGAGCGCTTTACAGAAGGCCGATAAGATGTTAATGACAATGAGCGTCCTGGAGTTGTGGAAAAACAAATCATGGATTTTATTCTTTGATCCATTTTTATCAAAACTAAAAAATTGAAGAACACACCAAAACGTGACTAACCTTTCCAGTTGTCAAAAACAAACCACCAATCCAAAATGGCTGATATTGCTAGCATATGATAAACATATGTGTACCAACATAACAACAACAATAAAATCAATAATCGAATGTACACAGCCCGCGAAAATCAAAATTCACATTTTTCTTTTGAACAGGCCGTGTTTATCAATATTTGTGTCAATAACTGTATGTTTTCCTAAATAAAATCAAATATTTGTTTATTTTTGAAGACTTGTTAAAGCCCCACAAACAACTTTTGTCAAGGAGCAAAATCATAGTGAGCTAAATCATTTAAAAATATTCTTGCTAACTTTGGTCGTTATTTACGTCCACTGTTACATTTAAAATCCCACTCTCACTTTTTTGCGCCCATCTCGATTACTCCGCTTAGTGTGACCTTTTGCTACACTTTTACTTTGCGAAATTGCACAATTATCACGCTATTCAATGGGCATTCTCAAGCTGTTTACAAAATCTAATCAACGCGTTCGCAAGACCCCCCCAACACGGTAACTCCACCGACATAGAAGAAAATTGTGTGTACAATCAACGGTCTGAGCAGTGAGCACTGCGCGACTGGTGCTTGAATTTTGATTGGCGTCTCGATTATCACTTAGCTGGTATACATATTTTTAGCCACGTAAACGGTATACATTGGTCAAATTAAACCCGGGGTACATTATGTAGTATTGTAGTGTACAAATTGTATAGATAGTTTTTTTTGTATATATACGTTATATGTCTTATTATATATAAAAATGATTCGAAAATTAAATTATTCACTAAATTCATTAAATTATTTTAATTAAAGCTTTTGGAAATATTAAACCACTCCATTTTTTTTTTTATTAAATACCAAAATAAATAAATTTAAAAAACGATCCTGTATCGGACGCTTTGAGCCTCCACCGGCTGCTCATTAGAGTGATAATAAATAATTAAATATGTTTTAGCATTAAGTGTAAATAATAATGTTAAAATTTCATGTTTTGTTGTTCCCGAGCAAATACTGCCCGGGAGCTACGCTTAGCCGGACTCATCTGACGTGCCTACGTCCCACTCCACAACGATCAAATAAATAAATTTTATAAAGACGGCCGAGCCGACCGATTGATTCGGCGTATTTCAAAATCTTATTATTGCGTAATTATGGTTAGAATTCAGTTATCGGTACGATAAATAAAAGTACACAGATCTGACGGCTGAATTCCCTACTACATAATTGTATAAAATAAAAAGTTGTAATTATGTTAATTAAGTTATAAGACAAAACATGTACCACCACCCCTTATGTAACCCCCTAGTAATTTGTAAATTGTAAAACTTTGAGATTAATAAAAAAAATTCATAAAAACGAGCTTTCATTTTTTTCCAGCGGATGCTATTACAGGGCCCAAACCGGTTAAGTAGAATACTCCCAGCATCTCTACCGACATCATCTCTCCTGACTCTAATTTTTCTAAATTCGTTTGGACCATCCGCCTCCCGCCTTTGGAACTTCGACTTGCTGCAACCGACCCAGGCCCGCTGATTGACTGAAGAAACTGGCCCCTCAAAATTTATAGTCAATGTGCTGACAAAACGTCTGGTACAGATCCTTTCTTACAATGTTGTACTGAAAGACAAAAATAATCTCGTATTAGAATATATTATTTGTAATACGTGAACAAAATCAAATAAAATTTACGAAAAAATTTTTTTTTGCATACTATTTAAAAAAATCGTATTAGAATACATTATTTGTAATACGTGAACAAATTAAATGCAGTAAGACTATGGCATCCCCAATTGGGGTATGTTATAAGGCAGAAGGTGGTTGGAAGGGAAAGTAGATAGGGAAGAGGAAGGTCGGGAAACCTGGGTCACTAAACACGGCTAAAAGCCATTTCAAGCAACGTTTTGAAATGGGGAGGTCGATACTAAGGTATCAAAGAGGAAGGTGCCGGAAATACCTTTATATGAATTAAATAAAAGTTATTGGCGCACGCCGGGCTTGAACCCGCGACCTTTGGATTCGTAGTCGAGCGTCTTACCACTCGACCATGGAGGCCGTGCAATCCACCGCAGTAATCGTTGCTCTTCAATTTTCGCCGTTTTTCAATTCGCACCATCAAAAAAGTTACACTTAAGGTAAGCACGGTAGATACTAGTAAATTTTATTTAATTAATAGTGTGTTATTTTACATTTTGCCAATTATAATTAATATGTAGTATATTTGCGGCGCGTTCCAGAGTTATAGATACTTTAAGTATCGCCCTGATGAAAGACCACCATTCAGCATCGAAAAGTTTATTAAAATGGCAATGGACATGTTTGATGACCAGATCTAAATAGTCAGGTACTTCTTAACCTTCTTTTTCCCCATCTCCTTTCCTTTCCCCACTTCCTTGAGCCTCACAACATTTCCCGATTGGGGTTGCCATAGTCTTACTAGTTCTAGACGATTAGGAGCAGTTGAGACTCTTGTGCGGTATTGATCATTTTTTTTTCCTTTTTCTTCAGGTCAAATTTGACCCCAAAAGAAAACTTGCGTACTCGTAACTCTGAAAATTTTCATTGACACCAGACCCGTGTTAGCTTATATTGCAGGGTTGTGTGCAATTGGAAAACACGGGGAAACCGGGTGGGCGAATATGCAACAGCTATTTTATGTTAGGTCAAAGGTGAGTCTGGGCCTTTTTGACCCACGTACACCAGTCGAGGGTTATAGGCGCCTTGTTGATTTGTATAGAATCCGTAGATGATACAAAACGGTGTTCTTATTTTAAATTTCCCGCCCGGCATTCCTCCTGTCACTGCGCCTCACTGGTTTGTTCCCGCGCGGTTCTAAATAGCCACATTACTCAATGCTGCTCTCACTAAAATTAAACGTTAAATGAGATATATAACAAACTGTGGCTCGCATCAAACATAAACGAGTTTTTTCACACTAACACTACACAGGGGGCCCTAGGGGAAATGATTTCCCTGATGTAAAGAAAGAGTAAACCTGGGTCTTGAAGAGGCTCATGTTGTAACAGGGATAAAACACAGAGGCTGGCAAAATCATTACATAGTCGAGTTGTTGAACACAAGAACGAGTCATAAAAGTGACCCGTTCACATGCGTCGACAGCCAACCGTATACAAATGTCAGACGCGCGTTTGACGAGTTTCCCGACTATGCACCGGTGCCGGAGGGATCAATGACGCAAGGTCATCGGAGTATCTTCCATTAAAATACCGGTAGAACAAGAACAGCATTCCCACCTGACGTCTGCGCTCTAAAGATTGCAATCCGTTTGTTTAGATAGGATAATCTGTCGAATAGACCGCTCGTTACTGCACTGAGTCTAGGGTTTTTCTAGGCATTTTGGAGCTCCAGACCAACGGTGGCTGCCAAATTCAACAGAGAGGCGCCCCTGCAATTTGTACAACCTTTGCAATTGTGTAAAATTGGTCTTGTACAGTACGCCCAGCTATAAATAATCTATGATCATCTTAACTCTGGCCTCAATGGAGCCCCTGTGCGGTTACAGTCCAGAACTACATACAAGAGGTAGTCGTTTTGGACTTGTTTTTGATGATTTTAACATGACTCGGCGCAAATGGGCTAAGACCAAGGCCGTTTTTGTGTATTCGTATAGCCACTTTTTCGTCCAGAACTACACTCTAAAAACCGTTTAGTTGTGTTTAGTGGCAAAATATAAAGGTACAGTACCTTAACTGTAAAATAACCAAATCATTATTTTATCAATATCTTCCTGGACAATCAGCAAGATAATCTTACATGTGTCACTCGTATTAGGCTTGTGATGTGACTTCCTGGACAATCAGCAAGATAATCTTACATGTGTCACTCCTTGCGATGTGACTTAAAGCGGTGTTAAGTTAAGCTTGGTCTACCGGTTAATAGCTGAGTGGACAAATGTGTCAGGTTCACCCAGGCGTCGTGGGTTCAATTCCTTTGCTAGCTAAGTCCTGCACCATTACACAAGCAACACCTTCCGCTTTCATTGGTGGTAGTAGGAGTTTTTCAATTGTTTTTCAATCGTTGTTAGGTTTTTCGTAAAGTGGGAATGGTCGTCTTCATTTAAAAAAATACAGAAATATAACGTGAATGTGACTTATAGCGGTTTTCAGTTAAACTTTGTCTACGTTAAACTCTTTAAGTTAAACAGCTGAGTGAACAAATTTATTAGGTTCACCCAGGTGTCGTGGGTTTAATTCATCTGCTAGCTAATTTTTTTTACCATTAAACAAGCAACATATTCCGCTTACATTGATGGTAGTAGGGTTTTTTCAATTGTTATTTGGTTTTTCGTAACGCCGGAATGGTAGTCTTTCCTTTTTTAATACAAAAATTCCATGTGAATTTCTCGATAAGTTTTTGGATTTCTTAAAAGCTGGTTTGGAAGCTTAATTGAGTGGATTGTTGTATTGATGGCAGCACCGATGTGTATTTATAAAGAATTCTGTAAATCTGGTGTTTCGGCGGTCTGGTGCGCACTGCGCCTGCGTGGAGCATTGATAGTTTAATGGCTTTCTGATTCTAATGTTGTAATGGTGTATATTTAGGAGCACCGTGGGCTATTGCTGGCCATTTCAGATGAATAACAGAATCCGGATGAGTGGGCCTCAAGAATTTCCCTTTCAAAACAAACTGATTTAATTACTAGAATACAAGCCGTGTTCACACAAATACTCAAACATTACAAAATCTGTAAGATTGTTGAAAAATAACACATATTTTAAACTCAAACTTTTGTCGACAAATTAATACACCGAACGTCATTTTTCTCTATAGTGAATACCGCACTGCTCCCAAACATCTAGAGCCAGTGAAACTATGGCATGCCCAATCAGGGTATGTTGTAAGGCTTCAGGTAGTGAGGAGAGGAAGGAAATGGGAAAGAAGAACATTTAAAAGTACTCGGCTATTCATATTTGGTCACCAAACATGGCTATAGCCATTTCAAGTGACGTTTCGATTTTGAATCGTGGTTTTCACCAGGGTGATACTTAGAGTATAAACCACTCAAACAAATTCTCAAAATTACATTTTTCAAAGCACCGAACAGATAATTCCAAAACGTGTGATTCATCATACGTCAGCTTATATGAGACATTTCGACTCCTAGGCCCTAAACAGAACGGTGAAATTGTTAATCTGTTCAAAGAAAAAATTCGGTGTTGGAAAATTTTTCAACAATTTTATCAGAACTATGAAAAAAATTACCTACTTTAACACACGAACACCCACACAACGCACTTCTTTGGGTTTGTCTCCTCAGAGGTATAAGTATATACATGGAGAGAGAGCTAGACATTTTTACCCAACCTATACAAATTAACGACAAATCACTTTCTGGGGGTTTTTTTTTAGGCATGTAAGCATGTTCTCCGTCTCCCGCGTCTCTGGCGACTCCGTTCACTGCGTTTTGTTATGCGACATAACAGAACAGAACTCAACAGTTTTATTTTATGTTATACTCTACATTTTTGTTTACAAAAATACTGTGAAAAAATGATTATACAAAAAAAAACATTATGTCGAGACGTGCTACCTGTATGAATGGATCTCTTAATACCTTAGAGAATATAGAGTGGTACCCATCCAAGGCAGTTTAGTCAGTTTTTGGTGATTTTTACCGGACTCGGCGGACCTTGGCGTGGCTAAGACTAAGGTTAGGGTATTTATACATCCATTCATATCACATATCGACAAAATATTTTTGTTTATTCGTATAACCACTTTTTCACAGTATTGTAATCAACAAAAATATAGCATATAACCTTAAAAACCGTTTAGTTGTGACAAGTTTAGTGGTATAATAAAAAAGTGGGTGGAGTCCCGCGGTGATCCAGGAGCCCAAGATCATTGTGACAGTACATAGAAGCGGTGTATTATATTTGTTGTCTCTTTCTCTCTCGTGGTGTACGACGTAAAAACCCGAAGAAAGTGGTTTATCGCAAGTTTGTATAGGTTGGGTAAAAATAATTAGCTCTCTCTCCATAAATTGTTACTCCAAAATTAATACCCTAGCCCTAGCCCTAGCCACGCCCCAGTCAGGCAAATATCATCGATACTGACTACACTAGCGCTCCCTCCTGGTATATTATTGCTCTGATGTATACACGCATTTCTCATAAGTAACATATACTCGTATAAGCTAGAAAACAGTAATTTCGTCATCACAACTCGGCGGCCTCTGTAGCGTAATGTTATACGCATTTGTCTTTGAGTCTTGACGTCGTAGGCTTTACTTACGTCAAGTATCAAATGCTCAATGACATAACAGACCAAATAATTAATAGAATGAAGTGAAGCAAAGCTTGGATGGAACGCTTCGGTGATATTTTTGTGAAAGTAGAAGGAAGAGAGGTTCTCACGGTGAGTTGTGATTTAAAAATATTAATAATTTATTAGAGAATTTGTGCGAGAGTAGTACAATGCACTTCATGTCATAATTGACAATACTCCAGAAATTAACTAAATAACTGTAAGTAAAATATATATATTTTTAAATTGTAATACGTACATGCAAAATAACAAAGAAACGCGACGCCTTGGTGTAGCAGTATTTGGAGAGAGAGCTAATTCTTTTTACCCAACCTATACAAATTTGGGATAAATCACTTTCTCCGGGTTTTTACGTCGTAGACCATGAGAAAGAAAGAGACAGCAAAATTTCTTAAATTATCACACCGCTTTAAAGTATTGTCAAGATGTTTTTCGTGTCCCGCGTCTCCATTAACTCCGCCCACACGTTTTGATATGCGACATAAACGGTTTTTTAGGTTATAATGCTGTATTTTCGTTCATAACAATACTGTGAATAAGTATTCATACGAATAAACAAAAACATTATGTCGACATTTGCCATGAATGGATGTATAAATACCCTGGCCCTAGTCCTAACCACGCCCAGGTCCAGCCGAGTCCGGCAAAACTCATCAAAACTGACTAAAGCAGCGCTCTTTCTTGCATATTATTGATAATAAAATCATTATACTATATTTGCGGCACGTTCCAGAGTGGTAGATACTCTTAGTTTCGCCCTGGTGAAAGACCACCATTCATAATTAAAACGTTGCCAAAAATGGCTTTAAGCGGTGATTGGTGACCGGATCTGAATAGCCATGTGCTTACCAACCTTCCATTTTCCCATCTCATGCCCTTTTCCACCGCCTTCAACCTCACAACATACCCTTATTGGCGATTCCATAGTCTCACTAGCTCTAGACGGTTGGGACTCTTTGGCGATTAAAATTTATTTTTTTTTTAAATGATAACATTTTTTTTTATATATAAATAAAGCACGACGTAAAGAACGAGTAAATCTATAATATTTAGTATATCTGCGGTACGTTCCAAAATGGTAAATACTCTAAGTATCGCCCTGGTGAAAGACCACCATTCAGAATTGAAACGTTGTTGAAAATGGCTTTTAGGCGTGTTTGGTGACCAGATCTGAATAGCCAGGTACTTCCCAACCTTCCTCATCGCCTTCCCCTTGCTTCCCACTACTTTCGACCCTCACGAAATATCCCATTCAGGAATGCCACAGTCTCACTGGCTCTAGACGGTTGGGAGCAGTTGGGTCTCTTGAAATCAAATTAAATTGATCATAAAAAATAAATTTACTAGTCAAATTTGTTCTTATTCTATAATCCTGGAATATTCTGTGAAATATATTTTCACTCTACTCAAAGTGGCCTCCAAGTGGTTCCGAGCTCCGAGGAGCCATTATTCTCGCCATTTTATTTGGCGAGATGTTAAAATTCCAGCTGCACTTCAATTATTGTGTTACCAGTACGTCTTTCCGAATTCTTTGGGATATTAAACCAAGAAAGTACCGTCTTACTTCCAGGGCGGGATCGGGAGGGCGGAGGGTGGAAATGTGCCCCGGGCGATTCACAAATCAGAAAATTTAGCTTTTTACAGTGACGTTACATATATTTATTTATTTATAAATTAACGGACTAAAGTCCAATTACAAAAAATACATTTTAAACACGAAATGGAAAAAAAGAGCGACAGAGAAGGAATAGCATATATATATATATATATATATATATATATATATATATATATATATATATATATATATATATATATATATATATATATAATAATAAATGAAGCGATGACAAAAATAAGGCAAAATAAACATAAGAGAGAACATTCAAGCCATGGTCTAGTCAAAGTTTTGGTAGAGTCGTAAAGAATGACAAAAATCATTTAGACTGCTACCAAAAATTTCAAGACAATGGCTTGAGTTAACAAGTCTTGACATTCTGGACATTGGAGAATTACACCCATAATTAGTTTTGTGATGATTGAGGAACAGCAATTCATTGTTTCTGAGTCTACGGCAAGGAACGTTCAACTGGATAAGTTGCAACAGAGAAGGTGAGTCAATAAAACAATTAATAATTTTGTAAACGAAAATTAAATCAATGTCATAGACACGTTATTGCCTTAGAATATTAGCACAAATGTGGCAAGCACAACACACACGTTACCAGTAAATTCATCATTCAAATATCGGTCATGTATGACAAAGATAGACATTCATAGAATATGTGTGTATGAATGAAACAGATCCAAAGTTCGGACCGCGTTCCATACTTGCTTGAAACGACCTCAAGCGACGCGTGACCGTTTAGTGCTAAATCGGCTTAAACACCGATCACACCAACTAGCGTGATTATTGCTTGCCACTTTGAGAGCGCTTCAACGTGTCTATATATATGTAACGTCATTGGCTTTTTACTTAAAAAAATAAAATCTTGTTACCGTGGTTAAACTCTTTATACTATCAATTTTATTTTTTACTGTGCGTAATTATCATTTTTCTCAGTACGAGTAGGTAATACATAAAAACAATTAATAAATCGTCGACGGAAGAGCGAAAGGGCTGAAACGCCATTTTGGAAAGTTTACGCCAGAGCACTTTAAATTTTTTACTGTTTTACAATAAAATTCATTAGTCTTCAGTAACTGGTTGGATTTTGAACAAAAAAAATACTCGGGTAAATCAATTCTCACGGAGTCGAAGTTTCTCCCAAATGGTAAATATATTTTAGATGGCTGAAGCGCAACAAAAGTCTTCAGAATCAAACGAGAGTCAGAGAATTCGATACGCATTCTCGAGTTACGAATAACCTGACAGTATTTGAAACACTCTCACCACCATCATAATAAGCGGAAAATTTCACTTGTCCAATGATGGAGAACATAGCTAGAAGAAGAATTGAACCCACGACTCCCGTGTGGGAACCCGATGCGTTTGTTCTCTCAGCTACTTACCGGTCTATTTAAAACGCACAATTAAATCTAAAGCCAAACTTTTCAATCATCTTGCCTGAAAACAGTATTTAAATCTTGGTAAACACTCCTAAAGTAAGATTTTTTTTTTTTTTGTTTCATATGTAAAAAACAAACTTGGATAGCGTTTTAATATAATTGACGTAATGAAATAACCAAATGTCATAAATCTTTTTTGGATACACGTTTTTTTATAAATCAATATCAACATAACTTTGAAATTCGTCATTAAATATTTTCAAATGTTCAGTGGATTAAATGAATCCACCCATATAAAAATAAAGTTGCACTATTTGTAATTCACGTGGTTACTTTTTCTTTTCTTTCTTCCAATCCGCTCCTGCCTCGTCCAATAATATATCAGCGTCGCCCCTGTCAGGAGAGGAACAATATTCCTCCGCAGAACGAGAAGGACGATGAACGCCGCGTGTGATGTATTTATGATTCAGACATCATAACTCCGGAGCTGAAGGATTCTTGCCAAGAATAGGCACATCATGTTTGCTAAGTGCTCACTGGTTCATCGGAGAGCAACGAGTTAATTCACCTGGCATTTTAAAGACTTTGCGATTATTTTGTCAAATTACATTTGCATTTAGAATCATGATTAATGTCTGGAAAAAAAATAGTCAGAAAAGATTCATGCGCTACCTTTATATGAGAAAGTAAACGTACTACCCATTTCTGATTTCATTGTTATTTTTGTCTGGAATGCTCGACTTTCGCACCCTGCAAGCCAGTCGAAAAATATTTTTGGGTAAACGTTTTTAGAAGTTGCTATCTGGAGCTATACATAACCCATGCATACTGAAGGAGATCAATTTCTTTGTCCCAAATAATAATATTTGTGCGAGACATCACACTTTGTTTTACACGTCAAAGAGTCGAACGTCCTCATATCAAAATACACCCAGAAATAAGGCGATATAACTACTCAATGAAGCTTTATTGACCATAGACGTCTTTTGGGGAACATATTCACAATTCAACGTTTATCTCGTAACAAGTGTATAAAAGTGAACATAATACCAATATAAATGCATCCCCTCTTATCTCTTTTTTTATGTTTCTAACATTATTTGCATTATTATATTATATATAATACATAAAATGTTACACCACTTCTCAGTTTGTACTCGTATGTATCAGTGCGGTTTAAATAAATGTTTACAGCTTATTTTATTTCATTATGCATGTACCTACACGTTTTTTTTTTAATATAAGTTATCTCTTAAATTATTTGGTGAATTACTGTTTTTGAGATATCTGTTAAATAAATAAATAAAACAGCAACAACCGCCAAGCTTCTATTTTGGAAAAAATGTTTCAAGGTTGTGCTTATACTCGAAGCAAAGTATTGCGGAAGGAACGTGGAGACATAGAAGCAAACAAAAAATATATTCCATGACCTATCAACCCCTCATAGCCAGCAGCATAAAAACCAGTCGACTAGTACAGATTAGTCAAGTTCGCTAAGTGGGAAAGGACTTATAAATTAAGGGAGGTTTATGAAGACAAGGCATACTAAAATAAAACTTCATAGATAACGCGCTGGCCAACTTAGAGAGGCTAGGAGAATAAGATTTGATATATACAAAAATCAATGGGACGTTAAAAATTGAATGGCTTTCTCAGCGAGGCTAAACAATCTACTCTAGCTCTGCAATTTTGTATTATCATCAGAAGGTTTCGAGTAAGCACTTATGGGATATACCATACTAGCAGTATGGACAGGGCAATACAGGGAAATCAAATAAGGGGACGATTTCAAGAAGGAAAAATTCTGGCTGTTAAAATTAGTAATTGTTTATAATATCTCGTCATGATAGTTTCCTCATAAGATGATCTCAGTAAATAGACGTTACCGAGAAAGTCCTTCACTTTGTATCGATTTACAAACGTATTATGTATTGGACCTTGTCTGGCTTTAAACCCTTGGCCTCTGGGTCCAGAACCGATTTAGAAGGTACTTGATTATATTCGTGAAAGATCACTTACTTACTGTATAAATTAAAATATGTTTTCTTCTTCTGCTTCTGATGTCCTCTTCTACCCAGGGCCTGTCCTGTGCAGACACAATTGGAGCAGTCCGCTCTGATAGAACTTAATCACAGTACTTTATATAAATGCTATAAAATGAAAAAAACATACTATTCAAGGAGGGCAATTGAACCCGTAAGTTTTCAGCTGGACGGCGTGGGACGAAAACCCGCGTCTCTCGTCTTATACTTGATACGAGTTGGTACCAGTCTTCGTTTGACTCAAGGTTGGGTCTGCTCCTACCCGCGGTTGGCTATCATTACGTTATGGTCAATCTTCACGGACTTCTCAGACTTCACTCCGTGCAGCTCAGAAGAGAGGGGAATGCCGCCACTCGCTTCTTCAGACTGCTACGAGGCTGTTTTGGGGCGCATAAGTCTCTATGTTCCTGATGATTATCTTAGACAGCGTCTTCATAGATTATTCTATCTTCCTGCCTGTAGGACCAACCTGCCAATGGTTCTGCCGGTGGGGAGGACTATATTGCTCCTGAAAAAATGTCTTCCCATATCAACGTATTCCACGTCAGCGAGGAGAGATTCAGAAGTGAAATCCTTTTGATTCTTGAAAGAACTTCTCCCCATTGACCTGATCATCACCACTGCCTGCATTTAAAAAAAAACTTTTATTGTTGTAAATTGTTCTGATTCTCTTGTTTTGCATATTTATATGGTACCTTAATTTGTATTTATTTTACAAATACAAAATCTAATTTCTTATATGTATTAAATTAATAACAGTTTGTCATGTATAAGAAATTCGATAAAAAAATACAAGTATTAATATTATTCTCTCTACAAACTGCAGTCGACCCTGTGATCTTTAATTAACGTCTTAAGGTATAAGCTATAGTATTTCATACCACGTGGGTACGAAATTAGTAATTTACTTTCGACTATTGGTAGCAATGCCATATTTGAATTGATTCCGTAAATAAGTCCCACGTGTTTGACTTTTACTTATAGACTAATGGCTCTGAGAGCCCCCAATATATTAGAACGACAAATCTATTTCTGTTTCGTTTAGCGTAGGGGATGTATCAGTATTTGTAGATCATAGCTTTTGGTATTTATGGACTAGTAACTGGGGAGGTCCCCAGGAAAGGAAGTGATTTTCAATGAGTAATTACTAGCGCGTGGCAACACGTGTTGACTAGACAGTGTTAAAAAATACTCAAGTATGCTGTGCACTTCGGGTCTTGGGATTAAACCCTGAACGAACAACTGATAAATAAAGCACGAGTATACGGTAGACATAGGCCAAAAGCACAACACTAAGCTCACCTGAGTAAATTGCGTCAAGCCTGTGGTATAGCGACCTATTTGTAAGTCTTGTGAGACTGGACCATTGCTGTTAGTTAAAATGCCTTTTGAAAACACTTTTAGTTTCACTAACCGGTTTCGCCTGTGATTTGGACACTGATATATATTAATTGAAGATTCAATGGAGTGATCAGAAGCAAGTTGGAGTACGCTAGTACTGTCTGAGCTCCACATCAGACCAAATATATAAATATGTTGGAACAGATTCAGAAAAAAATTCTCAGGTATGTTTACATGCGTTCGCACGGAACATACCCTATGTTCATGCATCACATGAAACTACTCAAAGAGATAAATTAACAAAGCTTAGAGACTAGGCACAATGCTGGTCTCGTGAGGTTTTAACATTATAAACCACTTGATCGACTGTCCATACCTCTTGGCATGCTACTGCTTATTCATGCCTGAGAAATACTGCCGCAGTAGAAATCATGCCACGTTTAGTATACTCTATGGTCTGACAGATGTTTTGGCACAGCATAGCATGACAAGAGGAATAATTCTATTAAATAAATCAAGTATATATAAAAATATATGGATATATTTACCCATTTTCAAAAATCTTATAAATATTAAAATGTAATAATTTAAAAATTTTAACTTGTAAAAAATCTATTTTTGTTGTTTTCTGTTGTACTGTAATTGGATTTGGTATCTGTTTTACATTAATAATAAAAAATAAAAATTGCATTGATGATATATAACCTCCGATAAGAGATGGAACAAAATGAAGAAGAAGTAAATAAAATAAAGATCCCCAACTGCTCTCAACCGTCTGATGCTAGTGAGACTATGAAATCCCTAATTGGGGTATGTTGTGAGGCTAAATGAAGTGGCGAGGGGAAGGAGATGGGAAAGAGGAAGGTTGGGAAGTACCTGGATATTCCGATCTGGTCACCAAACTCGGCTTAACCCATTTCAAGCAATGTTCTGATTCTGAATGGTGGTCTTTCACCACTGTCATACTATGAGTATCTACCACTCTGGAACGTGCAGCAAAAATACTTTATGTTTTTTTATGTGAATTAAATGTGAAATAACACATATTAATAAAATTAAAATTATTTGCGCACGACGGGGATTTGAACCCGTGACTTTTGGATTAGTAGTCGAGCGTCTTAACCACCGCGGAGGTCGTCAAATGTTATGAGCTTGAAGTAACAATATATGGAGGGAGAGCTCATTATTTTTACCCGACCTACACAAACTTGCGAAAAATCACTTTCTCCGGGCTTTTACGGCGTACACCATGAGAGAGAAAGAGACAACAAATTTCATAGACCGCTTATGTATACTGTCGCAATGATCTTAAGCTCCTGGTTCACCGCGGGACTCCGCCCACATTTTTTATTATGCCACTAAACTTGACACAACTAAACGGTTTTTGGGTTATATGCTATATTTTTGTTGATAAAAATACTGTGAAAAAGTGGCTATACGAATAAACAAAAACATTACGTCGATATATGATATGAATGGATGTATAAATACCGTAGACTTAGTCTTAGCCACGCCCAGGTGCGCCGAGTCAGGTTAAAATCATCAAAAACAAGTCATAAACTGACTTCATTGCCTTGGATAGATACTACTCTACCAACTCTAAGGTTATGAGTGTATTTTTATTAGTAGAAAAGTTTTTATTGAAAACTCGTTTAAAAATCGTATTTACATGAATGGCTGTCTTTGTCCGTCGCTACGTCGCATCGTTGCTTCAACAATTTATATTTACCGTGTTATTATTCATTTGAAGTGATCTCGAGTCTGATTCAATAATTACTATTGAAAAAATAAAATAAAAAACCATAGGTCATATCATGTTGCGCCGACAGAAAGGAGTAAAGAACAAAAGAGCGGAGATACAAATGCCGCATTAAAAGTTTTTCTAAATCCACTTCTTTCATAAAAGTGACAGCGCCACTCTTCAAGAGGCTGTTGCATCATTCAATGATCAAACGATTTGGAGATGAATAATTACTATTCTTCTTATCTTGAGTCCAGAGATCAGAAACGTGTTGTTTCTGAACGCTGATTCGTTTATTTTTATAAACATGTTTTTTTCTTCAGACACACAGTGCAAAACTTGTTTTTCTCCGCGATTAACCCTCCGTACTTCCTCAGAAGCTTTTCTTAATTCTCCTATCGGTGAGTGGGTATCATCAACGCAACCTTCACCTTGTAGACTGCAGCCTGGATCAATCCAGAGGAACCGGGCTCGTATCAGGAAAGTTTCAAAGTCATGAGATGCAGCGTTTTCTTCTACAATGTCCTTCAAAGGTCTCACGTTAATCTGTTGGATAAACTTGCATCTGTTGTCTCTGCACTCAGTAGCTGCATGACATATTTTTGGGGCTCCATAGTTTGTTTTGTATTTCTAAAAAGATATGCGAAATTCGCTGTATTTTTTTTACAATAGTGAACTTTTTTAGATTATATGACCAGTGTTAGAAGTTTTATAAAGTGTTTCAAATTAAACTTCATATTGTTCACTTATCTTTGCAATTATGACCAGTCAGATGGTAAACAAACATTTTCTTTAGCTAATCAAAAATAAATAAAAAAAACACATGAAATAAAAAGTAGGTACATAAAATTAGATACGAATGTTTTTTTTAATGTTAAAAAAAAAGCATTTAAAAATACATAAAAAAATATGCGTTTTAATTGTTTTTTTTAAATTGAAATTAAGTAGAGTTTGTAAGTAACTTGGTGATGCAATTCCTTTTTTTGTAGCCATATGTTGAAGTCTTTAATAAAAAAAATATAATTATAAAGTTTCCTTTTTGGTATGATGCAACTTTACAACATAATTATTATTAGTGGAAACTTCACTGGCGAATGCAACACACTTATGACTTTCTTTATAAAATTATGTATAAAACTGCATGTTTTCCCAAACAAAATAATAGTTTGGGGACATGTTTACTCTAGTTCTTATAACGACACTTTTATGACTGTACGAAAATGGGTAAATATTACAATTCTACATAATATGTTGAATTCTAAAATTACAAACGGCAGACATTTTTTAAAATTTTGAAGAGAATCTCTTAATGTCCTCGTGAACATCAAAAGATTATATCGGTATTATTTGTAACCTGAAAACTTTGCCGATCTCTGCTTCAGCATCAAGCCTCCGGTCGTGATCTCAACAGATGATCATCTTAATAAATTTCCTAACACCGATCTTACAAACGTTAAAAATGGACATGTGACCTTCTGTTTGTATGCAGCTCTCGGCCGAAAGATTGATCACAATATGATCTGGATCACTCGAGATTTGAATTTCACAATGGCCAAATTATAATAACGCCTAACAAAGCTAAACTAATCATATCTACATAATATACGTACTTAAGAGTAATAGAATCTAGAACAAAGCATTACTTAAATTAAATACGGACTTATCTTTTATTTGGTTCAGCGCCTTTCCATTAATTTATCATAACCAATTTTGGATTTGTAGGATTGAGCAAGAAGCATGTTTATATTATTCTTAAGGCTTGGTTTACAACAGTCTGCTTGCAATTTCTGGAGCATTTAGGCCCTCTGCATACGGAGATACTCAAAAGAAACTAATCACGGACTCAAATTACTTAACAGTCCGCTACGATTTTTGAACCTTTGTAATTAAACGAGAAACCGCACACGGCGCTACCGTCACCAGTCACTATCGCTTTAGTAATTAGTAACCAGTTGGTAGAAAACTTGACCTGTCGACTCGTTTTTGACTTGAGTCTTGAGTCGCCCAGTTTCTCGACCGATTGAATTTTTAATTTTTCTTATATTTATACCGCAAAAGAGTATCAACTGCTCTCAACCGTCAAGAGCCAGTGAGACTATGGCATCCCCAAATACGTTATGTTGTGAGGCTAAAGGTAGTGAGGAGGGGAAGGAGATTGGGAAGAGGAAGGTTGGGAAGTACCTGGCTATTCAGATCTGGTCACCAAACACAGTTAAAGCCATTTCAAGCAACGTTTCGATTCTGAATGGTGGTCTTTCACCAGGGCGATACTTAGAGTATCTACCACTCTGGAACTTGCCGCAAATATACTTTTTATTATTTTCATATGAATTAAATGTGTTATGACACATATTAATTAAATAAAAGTTAATGGCGCACGCCGGGTTTGAACCTGCGACCTTTGGATTCGTAGTCGAGCGTCTTACCACTCGACCATGGAGGCCGTCAGTACAATACATCAACGTTTTTTGTCACATCATTTTATTTTATTAATTATTTTGTAATTTTCATATTTCATTTAATTTTATAACAATTTCAAGTGAATACAAAATTAGTGGGAGAAGTAGAAAAATATCCCGTTTTATATAACACAGAAAACTACCGATTTGGATCTCTTCCGAGTAGCCCGCGTGTGCGGAGGGAGCTGCGTCACTAAAGATTTGGTAACCGGCTAGTAATTTCAATCACAAACAAGTTCTGTTTATTTTGAGTATAATAGATTATATTATTTTGAGTATTGAGTATACCTCGCTGTACTTTTGGCTTTATTTTGTTTTGCATGTAGTTCATGCTTAAAAACATATTCTTTGATGCATAAGTATTGCAGAAGTATTTACAAAAAAATGGAAGTCTTGCAAAGCTTCCAAATGGCAGCTTGTCTGCAGGTTCTACGAAATTATACATTGTTGAGTAAGAAATTATTCAATGGATTATACGTCAGTCGTTGGCTCCCTCATTTTCCTTCAATTCTTTATTATTATTGAAAATCACTAGTACTCAGTAATTTAGTATTCGATTTCCAAACTTATTAGATATTAATGGGACTTTCAGTGCTTTTTTTTTCGTAAATCTATACTAGTGCTTTGTGTAAGCTATCCATTATGGTAATAAACCAGAAGAAACCTTTTATTGGGAGTAAGCTCAACACATATTTCTGAAAATGGAGAAATGTATTACTTTTTCAAATTATTCTAAAATGTTGTCCGATTCCCATATTATGCAATTGTAATCTATTGCAAACAAATTTGTTTTATGACCCCTGCAGAATTTGTTTCCGTTCGTAAAAAAACACTGTCAAAGCCGCCAGAGAATTGCAGATATCTAACCATAGACATAAAATACAAGACACGTCATATTCGTACAAATCTTACGAAAAATGTAGCACCACTAATGTTGCACCACTAAATGTTTCACCCGCATATGAAAAGGATAGCCATTCAAAGAATATGTGTGTGCGGAAGAGATAGCTATATGAAACGTGTTTCGAAGGTATGTCTCGTTGACTTGGCTTAGTGCAACCAGGCGCGTTGTCTCAGTAACGTATCTACATTATTTAATTCATCTAAGCATTTAACAGCAAAAAAACTATTTATTTTCCCTAAACGAAATTTCGAAGGAGAAAGCAAATACAAATTCAAAACGGAAATATTGCTTAAGGGCTCACTAAAATACATTCCGTACAATAATATAGCTCCTAAACTAAATGACAGATTTACTATCCCGCCTATGGAACTACCATGAAATGGTTTTCAACTTTGTTGATTCTTGAAGGCAAACAAATTTGAACTACCCTTTTGCAAACATGAACTTGAGAAAAGAGGCACGCTTTTACTTGTTTCAAAGGAGGCAAGACTAGACAGGAATATGTGTTGATAATGCTTTGCTAAAGAGAAGCCTTAACCTATATTATCAGGTTGTTGTGATTCAGTAACTGTTTTGAAATCCTTCTGTTAAACTCCAATTCTAGAATCGTTTCGGCTTTTTACCATTTTGTGATTTATAAATGTCATGTTGTTATATTTGTCAGCAGATCTTAATTTACTCAAAAGCTGAAACAGGTCTAGGATAGACGTTTAACGGGGAATATTAAAATGTCAGAAAAAACGAAATGCTGCAAATCATAATTTACAATGTCTAATGCGTCGTATGTTTGAAACACCTCAACCCTAACAATATAATATTGGCTTAGTTGATAATGCAGTTGATAATCACAACAGCATGACCGTTGCGCTTATCATGCGATCACTAACTAACTATCTAATTATGACGCCATTTCCCCGCAGGGGTAGACAGAGAAAACAGACCGCCATACAACTCTGTCTTGGCACACACTCCTTGCTTCATACACATTCATACATACTCTTCTGTTATTCTGACTCTTCACATGGCTCGACTGAAGTGTTTGATTCACTTGATCGTGCCATGCCTTCTTCGGGCGCCCCCGACTTTTTTATTAACTTTCGCGTCATATATTATTTTCACACTCCTTTCTTCGTTCATTCGCTTTACATGCCCAAACCATCTAAGCATCCCTTTATTGATCCTATTCATTACGCTTACATCGCTCTTGAAGTGATTTTCCCACGAAAACGGCGCTATAAAAGTTATCCATTTATTATTATTATTATCAGCCATGAATTCTGTCCGGATATTCACATTTTTAACACGGTCATGCATGGTCAGCCAATCAGAATTTGATCAAAAGCTGAAACGAGTCTAGAGTCAGTGTTGCCCATTTAAATTTAGAAAGAAAAAAAACAAAATGGCGCTAGTCATTATGTTGAGACGATGGCGAATGTGACGAAAGTTTGAAACCACCCGCACTTAATCTGGTTCAGTCAACCTCTCCCACCGCTCGTCGGTGAGAATAATTGATCTGTTTTCTGCCGGACCATAAGGAGGCATTATTGTTTAGAAAAGTGAAAGGGTGCCCGTTCCATTGGCCATTACCTCCACCTCTGGTCTACCGCTTCACCTCTCACAACTCGCAACTCCCAGCTCGTGATCCAAGCCATTGTCTCTCTTGACATACAAAGCTGTCCGAAATATTACAAATGAACGTTTTTTTTTAAATTAATAAGTTCTTAATGTTGTCACCTCACCAAAAATACAGGATCTGGCAAATGAGCTGACCATCGAGAGTACTGAGGTGATGGGAAGACCCTAAAATGTATGTATACCGCACAAGAGTCCCCACTGCTCCCAACCGTCTAGAGCCTGTGAGAATATGGCAGCCCCAATTGGTGAGGGTGAAAGTAATGAGGAGGAGAAGTATATGGGGAAGAGGAAGGTCAGGAATTACCCGGCTATTCAGCTCAGGTCACCAAGCACGGCTAAACCCATTTCAAGCAATATTTCGATTTTGAATGGTGATCTTTTACCAGGGTGATGCTTAGAGTATCTACCCCTCTGGAACGTGCCGCAAATAAACTATATATAATTTAATTATTTACTAATTAAATATGCGATCACACATATTGATTGAATTAAAAATATTTGCAAACGCTGGGTTTAAACCCGCAACCTCTGGATTCGTGGTCGAGAGTCTTACTCTCGACCACGGAGGCTGTCAAGCCTCTGCTCGAAAACTACCTATCTATCCCGTATTACGATGACTGCCTTAGAATAGGGGTAACCTTAGGTTAGGGGTCAGTCAGATCGAGTTCGATTCCTGACGACGTCTAAAATATAATATACGAGTAGTAAATTCACGTGCGGCAGTCACACGATTTTGGGAGATTTTGATGGCGGGAGCGCGCGACGACCTCTCCATCAGAAGAATGTACTGTGACTGGACAAAATGACCGACAAACACGCGGGACCAAACAAACTGACTGTTAAGATCCCCCTACACGCCAGGTGTGCCATCTTCGAAACAAAAAAATTCCCCAGGCCTCAGGAGCCCTTATAACCTTACTTTCTGGATGACCCTTGTACATCTTGTGCAAACAGGAAAACGGTGTATATTTTTGCCAAAGTCTTACCTATTGATCAATTAACTTAGTGGTTCAAAGCAGTCGCTTTATTAGTAGAAGGTCACAGAGCTGAAATACCGGATGCCAACGAATAAAAAAAGTTTTCCCCTGGCAGAAACTCTTCTTCGATCTACCTTACCAATTTCTGTTGCTGTTTTTTCTTTTCTTTTTATCACATTCCTTACACAATTACTCCATTTCGTTTTATTTTTGCTCGCACGAAAAATATAGAAAAATGTATTTATTTCGTATGTGGTTTATACTATACTGCACTAAACAACATTTTACAAAGATGCGCTTATTCATATTACTTTCTAATATATTGAAGGTCTATCAATAAATATTTGTAATCATTTTTTTAATTATAATGATGTTTCTAATTTGCTGTATCGTCCATCGTCCTCGGAATCAAATTATGTCATAGTACGTGGTATTAAACCCGACTTATTAACGCTTGTTTCTTTGTGTGATTTATGCAGAATTATAGACAATAACCCGTCACGAATCACCACTGGTCAGCAAGCAAATATTTAATGTGAATGAGCTCATGAGGTTTCATCATGGCTGCTTACGCCTTCGGGGACAGTATTCTTTTATAATGCCTAAAACCCGTTGGTATAAACACATCAGATTTATCATCAAAACATTCATTCACACGAGATATTGGTTTTACCCTACCAGGAACTATGTATAATATACACTTTGTAATATTTTTTATTTAAAAAAAATCTAAGCGGTTTTTCCTTCTACTGGGTATATTTATCACAGCAGGTATATTTGGTAAATATTAAAAAAAAATACCGAGAAAAGTTAGTTTGTTAACAACGAGAACAGTCAAGTGTAACAAGCTCAGAGCAATAATATACAAGAGAGAGCGCTGCTGTAGTCAGTTTTGATGAGTTTTGCCGGACTCGGCTATACCTGAGCGTGGCTAGGACTAGGGCTAGGGTATTTATGCATCTATTCATAGCACATGTCGACATACTGTTTTTGTTTATTCGTATAACCACTTTTCACAGTATTGTTATAAACAAAAATATAGCATTTAACTTAAAAAACCGTTGAGTTATGTCCATTTATGTCACATATCAAAAGTGTGGGCGGAGTTGACGGAGACTAAGAACATTATTAAAATACTTTAAAGCGGTGTGATAATTTGGAAAACTTTGTTGTCTCTTTCTTTCTCAGAAAGTGAAAGGTGTGCGACGTAAAAATCCGCAGAAAGTGATTTATCCCAAGTTTATATAGGTTGGGTAAAAAGAATTAGCTCTCTCTACATATATTGTTACTCCAAGCTCAGAGCAATAATATACCCTTTAATAGAAGCTAGAAGGAAGTTTGATGGTCTCTTGAATCTTTTGACACACTTTTCATGACCGTTAATTAATCAAGGTGTTGACAGTTTCAAGATGTGAAAACTCTCTTACTAACGTGCGTTAAAAGAGATTCACTTAGGCAATTACCCTTTCTGCTTCCCGTTCCAACTCTGTGTATATATCTCTGTATATTGTATTTTAGGTTAATTTTAATATTGTCCTGATGATGAAAGGGTGCTTCCAAAATCTGTCAACATAATATTGATAAATAAAAGTGGTTATAAACAATGTTTTAATGTTTTATTTATAAATATGGCAAGCCACAAAGTAAATGCTTTTTACGAGTATGAAATAATTACTTCTTAGTTTCGATTAATTAATTAAATCGACGCATCGGTGTGCGTGGACGTATTGAATTAAATTATTATCAACACCTTTTCTATTTTAACTCATCCGCAGGCAAATGCTAAATGTCGGCATTTAATCAATCTGGGTTATGTATTCAACGAAAAGCTAAAGACGGCCTCAATTCGGTGACGTCACTCGTGATGCAATCGACATTTCGAAGACGGGCTGTCATTTCACATGAGAAACCACGGTGGCCCCCGCGGAATAACAAGGTATTGCTTTGATTATTTGTTTTAAGACGACACGGAACATGATGTGACCTCAGGATCAAAATGCCAGAGTTCCAGCAGTTGAATGGAAGACCACCTTGTACCTAATTACACTGGTACAGCCGCACGCTTCGGCTTCTGTCTCCCGTTTGATTTGTTGTGTCTCATCCAACATCCTTCGTCTTGAAGGATCATGACCTGCGCGAGATGATCGTTTGGTCATTACCTTGGAATCTCTGTTCGCTTCGGCGTTGTTTCCTTCTCTGGGTCAATTCTACTGCCTAAAGTTTCCTTCCTTCGATTCTCCTTCTTCTTATTACGGTGCCCTCTCCGAACGAAAGTCAGTGTAATGTGCCAACCAGCTCAGCACATCTGCAGATCACCCAAGTCACTAAGCATTCTTACAAATCTCTTATTATAATCAAATTGCATCCTTTAATGTTTTTCTGTCTCATAAATTATATCCTAACATCGCTTTCTAAAATTTATTTTAATATGTATTATTCCATAGACCACATGTTTGGACGATACTTTTAGTTTGACATGCAGATATAAAAGCAGAGCATTTTGTAAAAACCTTGAAGTAACAATATATGGAGGGAGAGCTGATTATTTTTACAAATTTCAAAACAAATTTCATAGACCGCTTCTATATACTGTCGCAATGATCTTAAGCTCCTGGTTCACCGCGGGACTCCGCCCACATTTTTTTTTTAATCCCACTAAATTTGACACAACAAAACGGTTTTTTAGGTTATTTGATATATTTTTGTTGATAAAAATACTGTGAAAAAGTGGCTACACGAATAAACAAAAATATTATGTCGAAATGTGATATGAATGGATGTATAAATACCGTAGCCTTAGTCTTAGCCACGCCCAGGTGCGCCGATTCAGGTTGAAATCATAAAAAACAAGTCAAAAAGTACGCCGAGTCAGGTTAAAATCATAAAAAACAAGTCAAAAACTAACTTCACTGCCTTGGATAGATACTACTCTACGTACTGGTAAAAACACTATCCTTACCACATTCCTATTCACATCGCACTCAAACGTTCAGTTAAAGGTTTAATTATAATATTACATAAATTCTTCCAATAAAAAGTATTCAAGAGAAAGTGATTATATTTTATTCATCATCCCCGAAGAAAACCTCGCCTTACCCAAGGAACATTTTGTCAAACATTTAAGTGGTCATTACATTAGCAATGTCCACCGTCAAAGTATCATGTATTCTGCAGCACAAAGAACTGAAAGGATATCCAGATTCAATCGTAAAGTTCCTCAATCATCACAGCTTCCGGTATTGCGATTCCATTTATCTGAGGATGAGTCCAAATTTTTGCGTTTTCTCTTCCTGATGCTGAGAAGGAATGAGTCCCACTTTCCACCCAGGATACCTCTCTTCTATAACCTCCTACTCACAGTTTCAAATTTAATCAACGCAGGTTTTATACATATTTTTGTAGAAAACAATCAATTTGTGCTTTGACGTAACATAATGATAATGAAATAAAGTTAACAATTTTTTTTTTGACCGATTGGTTTTGCTTAGCCTAAGCATCATCAAGGTACAAAATTGAAGTAAACAAAATTAAAAACTGTGCAATATTAGGTATATTTCCTGTAAACTCATAAAAATATATCATTATTCTTCAATCAGTTTCTCAATTGGCGTTTTGCCTCTGTCATTTTTTTTAAGAAAGACAAACATTCCCGAGTTACGAACAATCTGACAATATAAAAAAAAACTCCTGCTTACACTATAATAAGCGGGAGATTTTGCTTGTGCAATGATGGAGGACTTAGCTAGCATAGGAATTGAACCCACGATGCACGGATGGGAATCCGCTCACTTACCTACTAACCGGTCGAATTGTATGTCTCTTTATCTTTGTTCTTTTGTTATAAATTTAAATTTTATTCTATTGTTTGTACTTTTATTTTATTTTATATTGTGTTCTCCCTCTGTGTGTGTATACAACAGCACAATTTGTTTTTTTTTGTTTTATGTTATTTTGTACCCTGATGATGCTTAGGCTAAACGAAGTCGGTCGGTCATAATTTAAAAAAAATAAGACTGTTAAAAAATTAAACTTATTATTTCATTTTTACTAAGCATGTTATAGAATTCAACTGTTAGGTAAATGACATACCTTTTTCACCCCTATTTGTGTCACAACGCAAAGAATAAAACTCGGGCTTTTATAATAGAGTGTGATCATGGTTTTACATGATTGTTTTCACTGATATTCTAACCAGGTAATTACGAAATATCGGTGAAAAAACTTAATACAAAATAATATAGTAAACGAAATAAATACCCAACCGGAATCTGGTGAAGTTAGGTTTGTTAACAATATCACCGATGGTTATGGAAATTATTGGTGGCGTTATGCAAGTTCTAATCTGATTGGAAAGTCATTGATGCAATGGCGATGCAAATAATCGAATTAGTTTACAAAACGCAGAATGACCATCCAGTCGACGAAACTTTCCCATTACATGAAGTGCAACACTTCCCCAAAAGTTACAAATAAAAGTACTCGCGCGTAATCTCTATTGAACAAATTTCTCAGTCCTTTTTAATTGAACTCTCACATTACCAGTCACTTTCTAGTTATTTAGATCAGCATTTTTAAGCATGCGCCAATTTCGGTTACGACAATAATAAGTCAATCGTGATTCTAAACATCGGATTCAAGAAATCGAGAAATTTTCTAATAAATCTTTACCTCCGCGCAAAAAAACTGCGACAGCTGGTAAAGCCTGGCTCTGCTTTTGTGTTTTTTTTTCAGAAGGTGCCTTTGACTGTACAAATTATTTTGTTGGTTAAATTCGAATGAAATGCATCGTTTTGTATTGACTAACGTAATGAGAGACTTAATTTCCCTATTGATGCAATGTTGTCATAAATATCTGCTTGACAGATGCATTAGAACCACCTCAGTATTATCTATTTTTGAGAAATTGTTTCACTTTCTTAGAATGTTCAGATTCTTAGTCCAAACTCATATTATATAAAGAAATAATTTAACAGACAAACCAAAATAATTAAAACTAGAACACCCGACTCTCTTTCATCTGAAGCAATAATTTATTGCTATTAGGTGGTATGTCAGCTTTCAAGTATTTTTATTATTATAAACATACCTGCGCTAAAAAAGAAAACGAGGACGTTTAATAATATAATTCTATTCTATAAAGTGAACGATTGCAAAAATTGTATTGCATCATAAAATGATTTCTACAATAACGCATCGCACGCGATTTTTGCGCACATTAATTCATTATATCAAAAAAACTTTAACTTCTTAATTGGAAATTCAATTATTTACTCCCGGCTTTTTACACAAATATTACAGTGCAAAAATTTTTGTAAAAGACAAGAAAAAATAATATTAAATAAAAGGTACATCCATAGTTAAATAGTTTCAACAATTAATTTGGCTCTATTAAATGAAAAACTTTATTAAATTATACTTATATTGTGATATTGACGTACTAAAAATATCAACGACATCGGAGTATTTGTTTCCCAGATGTTGAATTCGTCGCATGGGAGTGTAATATTGTGAGGTCGAAGCAGAATTATCATAATAATATGGCAGGCAGTGGCGGCTCGTGACTTTTTAGTGTGCTAGAGTGGTAAGATTTAAAATAAAACATCATTGATGTTGTGGTAGCCGAAAACTTGTTTTTATTTTTTTTCTAAATTTCAACTTTTTGTATGAAGATTTTTCAGAAATCCGTGCAGTGCACCACCAAAACTGAAAAATCCTGAAAATCTTCATACAAAAAATAAAATCTTGAAAAAAAATAAAAATCATTTTCGGCTACAACAACACTAACAATGTCGTATTTTTCAATCTAAGCACTCCAGCACACTAAAAACTCACGAGCCGCCACTGATGGCAGGTACTGTTTTGTAACCGTCCTGCCAGGAACATGAAATGCAATTAAGTATAATAGTTCAGAATATTCAATTTCAACGATAATGAAAGTATATTTACAAACACAGTGCCTCATCTTAAAGCAATTAACCAATTACCAATCGGTTGATAAAAATGGATTCAAATTAAAATACTGAAAACCCTGCAAAAACGGCATTTTTTTCCAATACATTCCACACCACTAACAAGTTTATACTTCCCTGGGACCTAAATAGACGAGGTGTATAATGTTTTGATGATTCATCTTAGATAATAGCTAGTGGTTTTAAAAAAATATGTAACTGTGCCAAAGTTGCCGAGAATTTGTCAAACTATCTCTCAAAAGTGTCAAAATATTTGCTGACAAACCATTTGACACTTTTAATGAGTGCAAATTTTTGCTAGTTTATCAGTGAGATGATGTACTGTCTCTATGAATATTATACAAATTCCCGAAGTCACAGTAGTAAATATGTGACAACCCCTCAGATCTTTTATCCCTACACATGACAGTGTAGACTTTTTTTCGTGTGAGTTGCAGGATGATTTTTCTCACAATGTTGTGGATTTAATAACGTAAAAATTGGGAAGTTTAAATGCAGGAGTTAATTAATATTCCGCTGTTGGTTCCGAAGCTGCAATAAAACACCGAATGTATTCTCAGCTTCAGACGAATTTGGAAAATAGTGAACTGAAAAACTAAAAACTATACTACTTGATGGAAGTGTCTAATTATGGATGTGAATAGATTATTGAGATGAAAAGGAAACGGGGAACCATTCACTCACCGATGTAGTTGAAGTGGAAGTTCTTGATTCTTCTTACACAGTTATATTGTTATCAAGACGAATGACAACAAAACACCACACTTTATTTTATGTTACTTCGAGAACAACAACAAACCGACAAACAAGTGATAGACCAACGAACAACGCGAAACACTTTTTACACATTAAACTCTTCTATTTTTCTTTTATTGTTCCATACGGAATTCGATAAAGTGAAATGGCCGGATAGGTAGGAACTGGATGAAAAATATGAAGGTAAAAACCTAACTAATTATCACTTTGAAATCCAACATCCACCCTCCTGCGTTTCAACTGACCAGATCTGAAGAGTCCTTCTCAAAATTATATAGTCACGTTGGCTTCGGGTATTTAGGACTTAAAACCTAAGTGAATATTAGCCATTTCGTTCAACCTCGTACAAAGAATCCATGTCAGAAAATACGCAATTAATTAGCAATGACTTTCTGCAATGAATTTATTAATTTGGCTATTGTTAGTCAACAACTTTTGACATAACAAGTCAGATAAATTCTTAATCTCATTGGAAAATTATAATAAAATAGCAAAAGGGATTTCAAAATCATATTTTCAAATAATGAAGGGACGAGTGAAGTGCATCGCGTAGGAATTTTATGCTCAATCTAAACCAATAAATCATCAATGCCATGACTTCCTGGATGAAGCCCCGCTCACCCCCCCCCTCCCATTTTTTTAATCTTTTCCGCGTATGGATGGTATGGCAATTCATTACCCCTTGCATACCTGCTGGAAGATTGTGTTATTTTGAAAAAGCATCAGTACCTGGCCTTATTTAGGTATTTTTGTTTACTTCTAAAACTGACCAGGCACCAGGTGACTGTCTGAGCTATCATGGCCAGTTCCTACCACACACGGTTAACAGTCACAACCTTCTCTTCGTATGAAAGCACCAGACCTGAGCCGAGCGGCGCCTGGCGCAAATTAATTTTTTGGCGCCGGTTGTCAAAACCTAAATTTAAACACCAACATTTTCAAACGTCTTTTTTTCTACGTCTAATAAAATATCGTATTGTAATAATAGATATCTTCGCTATTTTTTGCGTGAACCCATGAGTATTTTTCACAAAAATCATCACTTTTACGCAAAATTTCATCATTGTTAACCACTCGTTTTTGGCAGGTTTCCCCCCTAACGAATTACACTTTTAAAGTGTAAATGTTTTGTTCTGTTAAATTTTCAGAGTTTTTATTTTATATTATATTTCACGCCTTGACAATACGCCACCAGGAGCGGACTGCTCCAATTGCGCCTGAACAGGAGCAGCCCTGGAAACCACGATAACTCCATTTGTTTATCGGCATTATGTTTCCATTCCAACACACCTTCTAAATATCAACCAACACAATGTCGTAATCCCAATATGGATTATGGATCAAATCTTAGCCAGCTCTGGTCTTAATTATATCTCGTGGACTGGCGTAGTTTATAGCGTATTTTGTTGGCATGCATTGAACTGTATTATTATTAATATTATTACAAAATCGTGCATTTCTCAAGAGCAAAGCGTTAAGACAGACCAGAGACTTGTGATAAATACTTTCTATTGTGACCGCGCCGGTGAATTATTGTTGCTTTTCGAATGGTACTAAAATCGGCTTGACCGATTGCCATCAGATCTTTGTGTGTCAAAACTAAAACGTTACACATGACGGCATCTATAGCTTAGTGGTAAACGTATTTGACTTTTGGTCAAGAGGTTACGGATTCGGTTTTTTCCCAACGCAAATACATTAATTTGGGTCATTTCTTGAAAAGGTACAGTAATACTTCAGGCCCTGCAATTTTCTCGTTATTAGTTTGTTAGGTTATTAGTTTGATGTGAGGTACATTTTAAAAGCTGTCTTCAGAAACGATGATCAAAATTTTAATATCAATTATTTTTCTTATTTTTTCTTAGTGTGATCTGAAACCCATCGCTTCAATAAGGCGCTCAAGGGTTTCAGTCCATTGCAGACCCAGTCTTTATTCCAGAAGTCGCGGGTTCAAATCTTGGCGTACGCAAATAAGTTACAAATTTCATTCATTTAAAATAATAGTATTACTCTGGTGAAAGACTACCATTCAGAATCGAAACGTTGCTTGAAATGGCTTTAGCCGTATTGAGCGGCATGATACGAATAGCCAAGTACTTCCCAACTTTTAACCTCACAACATACCCCGATCGGGGATTCTATAGTCTCACTGGCTCCAGAAGGTTTGGAGCAGTTGGGACTCTTGTGCGGAATTCTCAAAAAAAAAGCTGCTCATCTCGACACAGGATTACCCCAGTGAGGTGAGGGGCTCATGTTTTGCTTTTGTTTTATAATTTTGAGAATAAAAAACATTGTCGAACAAACAAAGCTTCCCATCGACATACAAGTGTGTAATAAAGAAGCACAATAAAATTAGTTAGTGAGAAGTATGTACACATAGGGAAGATTTTTTTTTAAAGATTACGAAATTCAAGGTACCTACTGCTAAGTAGGAGCAGAGAAGAAAAATATGATGGTAGACCACCAGTAAAATTGTATAAAATATTGCAGAGTTAGTGGCAGTTATATATATTCGGAAAGATGGTTTAAAAGTGTTACTTATTGTTATAAAGTAGTAATAAATAGGTTACAATTGGCAAAAAAGACAAAATTATATATCGTCGTCAGAAAGGCAAAAAGGCTGAAGCGTCATTTTGGTTTTTTTGTTGTTGTTTTACAATAAATTCATTAATCTTCAGTACCTAGTTGGATTTTAAAACAAAATGTTAACTCGATGCTTTCACTAAGTTACTTTGAAGCGACAAAAAGCTAAAAAAGTCTCAAACTTGTGTCGCTTGAGTCAAGCCTTCTCCCAAATGTTAAATATATTTTACATGGCTGAAGGGCCACAAAAGTCTTCAGAATCAAACGAAAGTCAGAGCATTCGATGCAGAAAAAAGAACCGATCCAAACTGCACATTTAACTCATTTTCGACCACAGTGTCGCTTAACCCCTTTTGCCTCTCCAGTGACGATATTATAAACTATTATAAATAAATAACTAAAAACATTAATTATTGTACTATAACGACATATAATCCTACAACTACACCAATATTCAGCTAAAAAATAATTAAATCGGTTCTACCTATGCAACATGTACAAATTTCGAAAAACAAGTTGGCAACAATAATTAATTAGTGTGTTCATATTGCTAAGTTACACACTCGCTTACCGTCGACGTATGTGTGTATTTAAGATGACTTAATGGCACTATTTTTCACGACGAACAAAAACATATTTTTACCAACATTACGATAAGTTTGACGTTATTTTGGTTTCGTTAATAAACACAATATACCTCGGTGCACCTAGGAGTAATTAATTGGCTTAATAATAGTATCGCTTTGATTGTGTAAACATGATTAATAATAGCAAAAATAATAATAATAATATTAGGATAATTTGTAAAGCGCAGCTTTTGTGAAAAATTAACTCAAGGGCGCCGTAAAAATTGTAAATCCAAGGTTTCATCTTATTACCAACTACGTAATATAATATGTGGCATATCAATATTTATTTATATTCTGCACAGAGATAATATATTTTTTATTTTTTTTTTAAAGAAAGACAAGCATTCCCGGGTTACAAATAACCTGACAATATTTGAAAAACTCTTACAGCCATCATAAGAAGCGGAAGATGTTGCTTGTGTAACGATGGAGGACTTAGCCAGCAGAGGAATTGAACGCACTACGCCCGGGTGGGAATCCGACGCGTTTGTCCACTCAGCTACCGACCGGTCGTGTACAGAAGCATACTTACCTGGCAGGTCACTTCAAATAAACACAGTTATTTTTGGTATTTCTAGTTTGGAGAAATACACAGTTTTGCACTCAGAGGACACAATGTTCTTCCTCAATCAACACTCAACTGATTATGGTCACTAGTCTTCATTTTTCCGAATGTGGAGACTGGTCAAATTAAGTAAAAATCTTCATTTTTTTTGTGTAAGCCCACATGATTATTATCTGTCATTAAGCTAGGTACTAAATAATTATTTTGATTGTTATGACTTCTGTTATGACCAGGTTTTGACGTGACTCGCCACTTCTACTATATTATGTTTACTTTGTTATTGTACCTAGTCTTTGCTTGATTCGTATTCGTATATTATTCTATACTTTTATATTAGAGTATTCTTCTAAGTTCGTGTTAATGATGTTTTTAATTGGACAAATGATATGGATAAATGATATTTGCAAAATCAATGGAATATGTGCGGTAAAACTATGTATGACCGTGTTAAAAATCTGGATAGCCGGAAAGAATGCAAGGCTGACGTAAGCGTAATGAATAAAATCAAGAATGGGACGCTTGGATGGTGGATGGTTTAAGCATGAAGAGCGAATGAACGATAAAAGGAGTGGGAAAACAATAATGACGCGAAAGTGAATGGAAAAAGAAGACGGGGACGCCCGAGGAAGACATGGCGCGATCAAGTGAACCAAATACTTGAGTCGGACCATGTGAACAGTCAGAATTACAGAAGAGTATGTATGAGACGATGTATGAATGTGAATAAAGCAAAAAGTATGAAGAGTAAGTATATGCCAATACAGAGTTGTATGGCAGGTCGTCCTTTCTGCCTACCCCTGCGGGAGAAACGGCGTGATGATTAGTTAGTAACGCCAAATGTAATGTTGGGCGTCAATTGTAACCTAGCCTCTCTATCGCAGGAAAAAAAATTACGTGAGTCGGGCAATGTCGAGAGTCAGAATAAAATATGAAAATTTATATGTTGATGTATGAATGTAAATGAAGCAAAGAGTGTATGCCAAGAAAGAATTGTATGGCGGTTGGTCCTTTCTGCGTGATGGTTAGTTAGTTAGTGAATTATATAATAATAAAACAAAACAAAATTAATGATATTTGCAAAATTATAGTTGGTATTTATTTTTTTAGGGCATACGAGTAAATTTTAACATTGGGCTTTATGAATTTGTAGACCAGTACAAACTAGGATTTGATTAAAATTTTAACATTTAAAAATAATACGAAATTGATTTTATGGATTCTTTCGTAATCCTCTGCTAACTAGCTGGGGCTTGTTCAAATACCGTTTTTATCCTACAGCTTTTTGTCGCTTTAGTCAACTCAGTGAGAGCATTGAGTTACCCAAGTCAACTTCTTTTTCTTAATCTAGCCAGGTACTGAAGACATGTGAATTTCATTGTAAAACAATTTCAATACTGCGCCATTTTAGGAAGCTTACAATGAAATTCATTAAATTTCATTGTAAATCTTCCTAAAATGGCGCTTCAGCCCTTTGCCGTTCCGACGACGATATAATTTTTATAATGAACGTAGTTATGCAGAATGCATCCAACCCCCCAAAAAATGTATTTCTTATGTTATCCTACATTTTATAATGTTTTTAAATATCTGCAATGTGCGTTAGTAAAAATAATAATTACTAAAAATCTATTGCAGTTGGAGCTTGAATGTTTTCAGTAGATATGAATCTCGAATTTATCTGTAGGAAAACATGTAAAACTCAATTTTGGTAAAATTGTGGGTTGGACGCTTTCTGCATAACTACGTCCTATTATCCTGCTACCGAGAGCTCCGTTGTAAACTTCGTGTTTTTATTTTTCATTCGCTGTTTATGAGAAAGAGAGAGAGAGAGGTTGTAACGGATCTATCAGTAGTTTATCTATCAGTAGAGTGATAATTATTTACGTTTTACCTACAAAATGAAACAAATAAAAAACCTCTCTGATAAAACGAAATGACGCAAGTTTTACATCCTTATAACAAAAACAGATAAGGCATCAATCTACTTCTGTTGATCGAATGGTTTTTTAACACTTTCACGCCTTCGTAAAAAAATTATTTAAATTACTCTAACTTTAGAAATAGGCAAGTGACACAACTTAAACAGCGATTAGATCATTACGCTGTTTCACCGTAAGAGTATGAGATGGACCGCCTCACAGCTCTTTCTTGGCACACAGTACTTGCTTAATTTTCGTTTATAAATCGTCTGCTACATACTCTTCTGTAAAAATAACCCAACTCAGAGATATTTGACTGTCTTTTTGCGGCATCCACTTAAATCAAAATTATGTCAAACTTGAATATTGCACTTTAAAGACATTTAAGACTCATTTTTTTTAAATTAAATTATTTTTGTAAATAAAACAGGTAAGCTTTGTTTATAACCACATTTATTATTCAATATTATTTATTGTTTTGTTGACTCACCTTCTCTGTTGTAACTTATCCAGTTCAACATTCCTTTCCGTAGACTCAGAAACAATGAATTGCTGTTCCTCAATCATCACAATACTAATTATGGGTATAATTTTCCAATGTCCAGAATATCCAGACTTGTTAACTCAAGCCATGGTCTTTAAATTTTTGGTAGCATTCCAAATCATTTTTAACATCTTTACGACTCTACCAAAACTTTGACTAGACCATGGCTTCAATGTTCTCTCTTATGTTTATTTGGTCCTATTTTTGTCATCGCTTCATTTATTATTATGTATGCGCTATTCTTTCTCTGTTGCTCTTTTTTTCATTTCGTGGTTAATATGTTTTTTGTAATTGGACTTTAGTCCGTCAATTTATAAATAAATAAATATTATGTCGACCGGTTTCGGAAGCACCCTTCCATCATCAGGACAATATTAACCTAAAATACAAAATACTGAGAGATATATATATATTTAGGAGTTGGAATTAAAAAAGAGAAAGAGGGAAATTGAGGGGATAATGGAAAAACAGATCGGTTTACTGGAAGTATATCTAGGAAAAGACTGTAAGATAAATTAATTTGATTGTGCAAAATACTATATTTACTATTTAATAATTTCTTATGTGTAATATCTTATTTCGAATATGTAAATTATTTTGACCAAGCTTTCATTCCGCACAGTTATTTAAAGCTCTAAACCTTAGAAAACTTTATTACAAAAAATATCCAAATGTTCTTCATGTTTAAAATACATAGTAAAGATGCAAAAAAATTAAGTCTGCTCCCAATCGTCTATAGCCAGTGGGACTAGGATATCCCCAATTGGGGTATGTTGGGATGTTGAAGGTAGTGGGGAAGAGAAAGAGATGAGGGTGAGAAACGTTGGGAAGTACCTGGCTATTCACCTCAGATAAAAAAAAAACGATTGCGTCGACCAAGTTTAAAAAATATATAACTACTTACTTCTCCCAACCGTCTTGAGTCAGTGAAACCATGGCATCCCCAATTAGGGTATGTTATAAGGCATAAGGTACTGGGTATGGGCAAGAGGAGGGTTGGAAAGTACCTAGCTAGTCAGATTTGGTCACCAAATACGGCTATAGCTATTTCAAGTAACGTTTCGATTCCGAATGGTTGTCTTTCGCCAGGGCGATACTTTAGGTATCTACCACTCTATCTTTCTACCATTTTCACAGATTTACTTATTTTGGCTTAGACATTGTAGTTGCCGCGCTTTATGTTCTCCCGAAGCTCCTTTCTTCGTCCAGTCACTTCACTCTGCTCTCTCCCGACATTACTTGCACTAATGGTGAACACTGGCTGGCTGTTCAAATCACTGTCCGAATGAGAAGAAAACGAAGCAAAGCACAATGTCCAACTCCTAAAAAAAATCGTCAGTCCCTCAATTTTTTTATTATTTTTGTTGGTGGACATGAAGGTGTTACGTGTACAAAGAACGTGCAAAATCCATTAGAATCAATTAAAAACTTCGATGATTGTAATAAAATTAAAATGTTGGCAACATTTCACGGTCACCCACAGTGAATACTGTAGAAGGAGCAGACTGTAGACAGTAAGGAGGTTGGCTGACACCGACAGTCCGAACCGAGCCGGTGTCAATCCACGTACCAGTACCTACTCCAAGTGATGCCCATAAATCTCAGCTTAATGTTGCGCCAGAGATTGCCAAACTAACCCACTAACAACAAAAACACATTTCAAAATGTGAGATACTGGGATATTTCTTCGCCGGAAAGGCAACAGGGCTGAAGCGCCATATTGGGAAGTTTATACCAGAGCACATTACGGTTTTTTTGTTTTTGTTCTACTCTAATAAAATTCGGGCGGAGGAATAAAAGAAGGGTGAATGCAGGAAACTTCATTAATGGTGGACTGAACGCTGGTGGCGCAAATAAGAAATTGTCCAAAGAAGCGAAGCCAGCAGTTCACAATAGAGTGCTTATACCAACCCTGATGTATGGCAGTGAGGCATGGAACAGTCAAAGGAAGGATGCAAGTAGACTGAATGCGGCGGAAATCAGACCCCTGAGACGTATGTGCGGTAAAACCATGTATGACCGTACTAAAAATGTGGATATCCGGAAAGAATGCAAGGCTGATGAGAGCGTAATAAATAGGATCAAGAAAGGGACGCTTAGATGGTTTGGGCATGTAGAGCGAATAAACGAAGAAAGGTGTGTGAAAAGAATATATGATGCGAAAGTGAATGGAAGAAGAATTCGAGGAGGCCCGAGAAAGACATGGCACGATCAAGTAAATCAGATACTTGAATCGGGTCATGTAAAGAGTCAGAATAACAGAATAGTATGTATGCATGCGAATGAAGCAAGGAGTGTGTGCCAAGACAGAGTTATATGGCGATCCGTCCTCTCTGCCTACCCCTGCGGAGAAACGGCGTGATGGTTTTTAGTTAGTTTCAATAAAATTCATTAGTCTTAGTTACCGTACCAGTTGGATTTAAAAAAAAAAGTTAACTCGGGTTACTAAATGCACTTACAGAGTTACCTTTACCCAAGCTAGTAAAGTTCCAAGCTAGTGTCGCTTGAGGCAAGCCTTCTCCCAAATGATAATTATATTTTAGATGGCTGAAGGGCCACAAAAGATTTCGGAATCACACAAGAGTAAGAGCATTCGACGCAGAAAAAAAAACTGATCAAAACTGCATATTTCACTCATTTTTGACCAAAGTATCGCTTAAGCCCTTTTACCTTACCAGCGACGATATGATCAGGAAACCATCAGAAGAATTTTTATCCTCAATGTTGATAAAGGCTATTCCAGGTGTATGGGGTCGTTGGCACTGGCGTGCACAGAGTTTTTGATCAGGGTGGGCAGTATGAAAAACAGTGGAATAATTTATAATGGATATAGGCACCAACAAATATCATTGATTGTTTTTGATTTTTTTTTTAAAGCACTGCCTAGACACTAAGAAAGATAGAAAAATAAACGAGCCATCGCCTTTAAGTATTAAAAGTAAAGGTTTTAGATTAAATTTATTTGAGCAATTAGAAATAAACAAAAAATAAATAATAGCCAAATATAACGTTAATCAATAATCAAACAAAAAATATTTATTATATTAATTAATTAAATAATATTTCAATAATTATTAAAAAAAATTAAAAACATAAGAGCTTTAAGGTTAATTCTAATTTAATAACAATAATTTCATCTCTACACCTTAATATGTTCAAGAAAATAAATTTAAAAATACTTAATAATGATAAAACGCTAAACAATATAATTTCGTAATATAATTTAATAAATTAACAAGAAAAGTACTTAACAAATAGATTCACACAATTAATTTCATAAACAAACGGCAAATCACATTATTAAACAATCAAGAAAAAACTGCATTTAAAAACAATAGTTTGTAATCACTAATGGGGAAAGAAGATGTTAAAGTTAAGTACCTCACAAAACAAAAAAAAAGCAAGATAATTTGGTTTTTACCGTAAATCATGTAAATAAATTAATTCGTTTCCATGTGGCCCACATTTTGATAATGACCTTAAACGCTTAAACAGCTATCACTAAAATAAAAATAGCAGACGTAAATAATAAATTTCTCACTAAATCCACAATTCGATAATACTGATCTCGCGCTTTATTATTATTTTGGACTTTGGAGTCACATTAAACACTTTTAATTTAGCAGCAATAACGTATTTGCAACTTTTTCACAATTCTTAGCAACAACCGAAAAACAAAGTCGTGCTGTCAAATGAATGTCATATTTATAAAAAGATTTGAATGATAAACAACGTTTAATATCGAACTACCTACCTGACCGATGTCGTTTGTATCCGCTTTGTCCAAATGTTGAGAAACTTGGGCGATCGGTGGTCACATTAAGGCGACATTCCAATTAGCATAGTGTCCGCGGATCCGGTTATTTTGTGAACACACCGGTCGCCCTCAAACGATATCGTGGACTTACCAACTTTTAGTTGCCGCCGGCTTTAGGGCCGAACGCCATACCTCCTGGTCTGGTGGTGACAATCTAACAACCGGCGACATTTTGGCCAAGAAATAATTTTAAAAATTGACGGTTTATTCAAGGCACTATCTAGGTATATAATATGTGCTCGGGTAGAGCTTTTGATACCATACAAAGATGGCAGCATCGGGAGAAAAAAAATCAAATGAAGAATGAGATCGATTTAAAAAGCCGGTTTCTTATAAGGTTTCGGTAGCTGAATTGGAAGAAAGTTTTGAGTTCGAGTCTCGGTCGCGACTGTTAATTTTTTTTCTGTTTGATAAGTGCGTTGAGGATTATTAATATTATTTCAATTATTAAGATATAAGAAATATTTCAACCATTGATATCTTAGAGTATACAAGAGGTAGCCCAAGCCAAGGCAGTGAAGTCAGCTTTGGACTTGTTTTTGATGATTTTAACATGACTCGGCGCAAATGGGCGTGGCTAAGACTAAGGTTACGGTATTTATACATCCATTCATATCACATATCGACATAATGTTTTTGTGTATTCGTATAGCCACTTTTTCACAGTATTTTTATCAACAAAAATATAGCATCTAACCTAAAAAACCGTTTAGTTGTGTCAAGTTTAGTGGCAAAATAAAAAATGAGGGCGGAGTCCCGCCGTTAACCAGCGAAAATAGCCAGCTTAAGATCATTACGACAGTATATAGAAGCGTTCCAAGAAATTTGTTGTCTCTTTCTCTCTCATGGTGTACGATGTAAAAACTCGGAAAAAGTGATTAATTACAATTTCGGATGGGTTGGGTAAAACAAATTAGCTATCCCTCCATATATTGTTGCTTCAAGATTGATATCGACGCTGGAGTTTGCGACCGGGTCAAATGTTACCAACGTTAGAAACCTGTGACACTTAATAATAATAATAATATTTGGATAATTTGTATGGCGCCGTTTTTCTGAAATATCACCTCAAGGGCGCTGTACAAATTTTAATTTCTACTTAATATTAATTCTTAGTGTATATAAATATACAGCAACATGCTTACCTGGCAAGTCACTTCTGGCAGGACACAATCACCATATCATAATAACGTAAAATTTAGCTGATTCTTACATATATTTTTATTTTTATTTGTTTTTTAATTATTTAATTATTATTTTTTTTATTATTTACACTCATAATAAAAATAACAACATTGTCACTGTTGTAGGGCTGAACCTGTAACATTTTGTGCCCAGTGCAAAGAGTTCAAATGAAAACCATAAAAACTCATTCGAAATCCGAATATATATATTTTTTTAATGGTTTTAGTTGTGTTTAGTGACCTAATTTGAACAGCCGGGTACCTCTCAACTTTCTTCTTTTCCATATCCACTACCTTAAGCCTCACAAAATATCCCGACGAAAAGAATAATCAAAACCTAGAGGTGTCCGCCGAAGACGTGCAAATACCTTTTACATACAGTAATAATTCCCTTCAGTCCACATTTAATACTCCACTTTCCCCAAATTGCACTTGAGGTGAACTATTATAAAACTGCGCTATATAAATTTACTGTTATTATTATATACAATACGACTTTGCTTACAGGTTACAAATCGAGTGATTTTAGCTTTTCCTTTGGATATAAATTTGTAGTGTTCAAATTACACCTTCTTTAATTTGCTTTCTTTTCACTATCCTTTGCCCTAGCACGTTAAATTTGTCAGGAAAGATGATAAATAGGTTTGTATGACATAATTTCAAGTTTTGTTAATGTATTGACGTTTCCAATATCTGGTTTTTCAAAATTTTCTTCACGAATATATGTTCCTACGTGTTAAGATTGTAACAGTTTACACGTAATATTTTTTTCTGTCTTAAGGGTCAGCACCCAAATACACACTTTTGGTTTGCTACTACAAGCAAAACTATAAATTCTTTAGCTGTCAATTCTATACGGGTAGTTATGAAAATGTCTAAGGTTTTCAGTGAATACAATTCTAAAACAGTAATCTTTTTTCATTCTTTATGAAATGCATACTGGAATTTAAGGTAAACTACACATTGAAAATTTGCAGATAAATCATTTTTAGTATTGCTTGTATTGAAATGCTACAAAGTGACGTTTAACGTCATTCTTGGGTGTTGGCCCTTAAGATGCACCTGGTTGTGTTATCGAGAGTTAGATGGCATTAATAAATATAACAAATATTTTACGTAATTGTTAAGTCGCCATAATAAACATTGCTATGTCTTTCCAAGTTTAATTTGGATAAATGACTAGAGATGATCGATATTCTTGTCTCGGTTAAAAGGAACCAGTTCCAAGCCGGTCACTGGAACCGTCGATTTTTTTCTCTGAGGAACCGGTTCCTTTTTTTTGGCAAATAAAAATCCATATCATTTGTCCGAGGAACCGTTTTTTTGTTGATTTGCCAGTACTTTTTTAGAGGAGGAACTTTTGTCGATTTGCTAGTACTTTTTGATTTCAAATCTCTATCGACTAGTACTTTTTTTGGGGAGGAAGTTTTGTCGATTTACTAATATTTTTCGATTTTAATATACAAAATCCCCTTGGTGGAACTTTTTTGGCACCAGGAACCGGTTCCAAAACTAAATAACCGGTTCCTCGCCGGTCACCGGTAACTGGACCATCTCTATAAATGACCCTAACGCTATTTACGATTTCCGACCTGGTTACACGTTCCATCTGCACCCGTGCTAGATCCGGCGCTGCACAGGTGACACTTGTAGCCACTCAATTATCACCAAATTTACACACGTGAGGCGCTTTGCCAATGAAAACAACATGAACACTATGGGTGTGACACTTTAACAAGCAACATGTCACCAATGTTCCGGGCTACGACAGTTGGGTAAACTTTTTATGATGAATATTAAAAAGCAGTGACACTTCGCCTAGTTGAATATCAACATTGTTACAGATGTCTGACACTGTCATGTGTTGAGTTAATTATCAGCAATTTGACAGCTTTGCCAATGAAAATATCAAAAAAATTCTTGGTTTCACACTTCAGCAAGTCAATAATAATAATAACAGTAAATGTATACAGCGTAGTCTTGTGAAAGATCACCTTAAGGGCGTTTTACATTAAATAACCTATATAAATAGTATATAATACTGAAAAAATAATACAAAACAGATTTACATGTAAATTCAAACCAAGTATTTTAAATCATGATTGTTATCACAAATCATAAAACTGTCCAGATATGAGTATAAAAGTACACGTTTGCGTCGATAGGTTAAAAAACAGTTTACTATAAACTAATGGCTTAAAAATTTATAGTTTGTTTAAATGTAAACAAATTTTCTAAATCAAAAAAAGGGGAATAATATTTAAGATTGTGTTTGTACTTTAAAACGTCAATATCACAGTATAATAAGGTAACGATTTTTAGATAACAAATGCAAACAGTGTGCATATAACAAATAAATATTCAATGACAATAAGTACATAATTCTCAGTAAACAGCTTACTTACTTTTCCCTGATGTGTGGCAGTGAGGCTTAGAACTGGGAGAGGAAGGATGAAACTAGACTGAATGCTGTAGAAATGAGATCCCTGAGGTGTATGTGCGGTAAAACCAAGTTTGACCCTGTTAAAAATGTGAATATCCGAAAAGAATGCAAGGCTGATGTAAGCGTAATGGATAGGATCAAGAAAGGGACGCTGGTTTTGGCATGTAGAGCGAAAGAACGAAGAAAGGAGTGTGAAAATAATATATGACGTGAAAGTGAATGGAAAAAGATTCGGGGACGCCAGAGGAAGACATGGCACGATCAAGTGAATCAAATACTTGAGTCGGGATATGTGAAGAAAAAAAATCCATGGCTCATGACGGAAATGATATTACACAACAAAACAGGTGCGTTAAGCTAGAAACTCCGGATAAAAAACATTGTGCAAATTTTATAACGCAAGAGCCTATCGGTTAAGAGTATGCGCTACGACAAAAAGGTTCTCAACGTCATAGTTTAGATTGAATTGAATATTATTTTCATGAATCAATGATGCGAAAGTGAATGGAAGAAGAAATCGGGGACGCCCGAGGAAGACATGGATCACGATCAAGTGAATTAAATACACGAGTCGGGTCATGTGAAGGGTCAGAATAACCGAAGATTTTGTATGAGACTGTGTATGAATGTAAATGAAGTGAGGAGTGTATGCCAAGATAGATTTTTATGGCGGTCCGTCCTCTCTACCTACCCCTGGGGGAAACGGCGTGATGGTTAGTTAGTTAGTCAGTTACTTAGAATAACAAGGATACAAGTAAGGATAAAACCTAAGCTAAGGACGTTGAAAAGAAAGTAAATAATAGCAATATTAGAGACAGTAATATTTTATCAAATATATAATGATTTTTTATGGGAGAATGCCACTTTACGTAGTAGAATATAAAACATTGATACAGGTGTCTGACACCTAAGCAAGTCAATTATCACAAACTTCACAGCATTGCCAATGCATATTATAACTTTTCTATTGGTACCACACTGCATCGAGCCAATGACGCCAATATTACGAACTTTGACAGTTCACTAAAGGCTTATTTTACAGGAGAGTGAAACTTCACCTGGTCGAGTATCAACATTATTACGGGCGAGTGACACTTAAACAAGCAAATTGTCACTAGAGTTACAGCTTTGCCGATAATAATATGATGACTACTGTAGCGGTGTCACACTTTACCAAGTCAGAGTCTTTTACAGTTGATCAAACATAATATTTGATCAATTTTAACGGAATGTCAAGCATATGAGCAGGCTATTTTTTTAAATAAAGACAAACAATTCCTGGTTACGAACAACACTACAATATTTTGAAAGCTCTTATAACCATTATCGGAATGGCTCCGGCTTATTTATCGGAATTGTGTATTCCTGAATATTCCAATTCGCGACAGTCAACTCTTAGATCGGCAATGTCATCGGCTATCGGAAGGTTGAAAGAACCAAAGCGCACACCAGACACTAAGTTCGGAGAGCGCGCCTTCGGAGTGTCAGGTCCTAAAGCCTGGAATGGACAACCACATGATATGAGAGTAATAAAAGACTCGACAGAGTTCAGAGCCAAACTCAAAACTCATTTGTTCACAAAATCATGTAACAAGCCCAATAGAATCAAGAAAACTTTTCAGACTCTCATTCCTTAAATTCATTAGAAGATTATCACCATTATCTGTTCTTCACTACGAAAAATTAAAAATACCTCCGATATACTTTATTTTAAATATGCTCTTATGCCCTAAAAATGAAAAAATAATAATAAAGAAAAAAATAAATATATATATATGTGTAATAATTCTTAGATATATGTATGTAAGAATCAGCTTAATTTTAAGTTGTTATGATATGGTGATTGTGTTCTGCCAAAAGTGACCCACCAGGTAAGTATGTTGCTGTATATTTATATAAACTAAGAATTGATATTGAGTAGAAATTAAGATTTGAACAGCGCCCTTGAGGTGATTTTTCACAAAAACGGCGCTATACAAATTATCCAAATATTATTATTATTATTATTATTAAAAGCGAATATTTTTGCGTGTGCAATGAAGATGGATGACTCACCTAGCAAAGGATTGAACCCGCGACACTGGGTGGGAAACCCACGCTTCGAACCGCTCTACCAACTTACCGATGAAACTATCAGCAGTTTTACAGCTGTTCAAGTGAAAATAATACGACCCCACCAATGTCGTACTCTATCAATTCAATTTCACTGAGACCAATGTTGTAGTCTTTGACAGTTGCGCAAACATGATGATTTTTACAGCCAGTTCACTAAGGCCACCAAAGACATAACTTATAGGTCGTGTCTTTTATAGGTCGTGTATTTTTGGAAAAATTGAACAAACATTTTCAAAAACCAAAATTATTTTTTGAACGGAAAATCAATTTAATTTTCCTGTATGGGACCCAGGAGTCGAAAGATCATCAGTTCATCAACTTTCAAAACGGAATAGATCACACTTCTAGAGATTATCCATTCAGTGGCTAAGGTGAAGTGACTTGAGCAAGTTTACTTTTGCAAATATTACACCATCGCCTATGAAAACTACAATAAAAGTGTCGCCAATATTACAGACTAAAAGTCAGTAGAGGTAACATTTGACAGAGAAAATGTGTTTTATTTTACCGGCGTGACACCAGGCGAACGTCAACATTGTTACAGGACACGGAGTGACACGACCAACAAACACTATCTATTTTATAATTAATGTTTCAAGGCGTTTGAGATACTTGCAATGAAACCTGTTACTTACACTCTGGTAGAATGTTACCAAGTAGACGTATTTTTGACGCCCAAGGCTGATTCACACCAACGTCCGGTTCCGCTCAGTGCCGATATTGTTCCGCAAGAGAGCTTATTGATATGGTAAGAATATCAATCAAGAAGTATGTGCCAAGACAAAGTTGTATGGCAGTATATCTTTCTGCCCACCCTTGTGATATTTAACCACTTAGTTAAATAATTATTTTGAATTGTAAAAATACTAACATCGCAGATTTTTTTTTTTTAAACCATTTTTTTTATCACTAAATAATGTTTTTATTAATTATTAATGATTAAAAATATTATTTAGTGATAAAAAAATGGTTTAAAAAAAAAAATCTCCGTTGTAAGTATTTTTACACTTCAAAATAATTATTTAACTAAATAAATAGTTAAATATCACAAGGGTGGGCAGAATGATATACTGCCACACAAATTTGTCTTGGCACATACTCCTTAATTGATATTCATACCATATCAATAAGTTCTCTTGCGGAACAATATCGGCACTGAGCGGAACCGGACGTTGGTGTGAATCAGCCTTTAAACGTCAAAACGATGAGTAGGAATCAATTTTTTTTCAAGAACATTACAAAATTTCCGCTATCCACTATTCAAGTATGTTTTAATGAATCAAATTGTCTTAATGACGCAGACAATTCCATGGTAAATTTTCTGAAAATCCCATGCATGGGTTAATCATATTAACGCCATCTCCGAGGCACTTCAGCGCAAGGTAAATATTTCCGCATTGACAAGTGCACTCTTTTAGAGCATTTTTCCACCACCACAAATTTTATTGTTTTTTAAAGAAAGATAAACATTCCCGGGTTACGGATAACCTGACAATATTTGAAAAACTCCTAAGTCTTACCCTTAGATGAATTAAATTATGTAGATACGTTACTGAGACAACGCGCCTGGTTGCACTAAACAAAGTCAACCAGACATACCTTCGAAACACGCTTCATATAGCTATCTCTTCCGCACACACATATTCTTTGAATGGCTATCCTTTTCATACGCGGGTAAAACATTTTAGTGGTGCAACATTAGTGGTGCTGAATTTTTCGTAAGATTTGTATGAATATGAAGTGTCTTGCATTTTATGTCTATGGTCCTACTCATGATAAGCGGAAGATGTGCTTGTGTAATGATAGAGGACTTAGCTAGCAGAGGAATTGAACCTACGATGCTCGGGTGGGAATCCGACGCGTTTATCCACTCAGCTAATAACCGGTCAAAATATTAATTATTTTGTGTTAGATTACAACGTAGTGTGCTCTAAGGTTTAAACTTCATTATAAATACAAACATGGGAATCTTATGGCGTAGACTACGCAATTCCAACAATATTATCATCTTGGAGTAACAATATATGGAGAGAGAGAGAGAGCTAATTATTTTTACCCAACCTACACAAATTTGGGATAAATAACTTTCTCCGGGTTTTTACGTCGTATACCATGAGAAAGAAAGAGACAGAAAATTTTCCCAAATTATCACACCGCTTTGAAGTATTGTAAACATGTTCTTCGTGTCCCGCGTATCCATTGACTCCGTCAACATATTTTGAAATGCGACATAAATGAATATAAATCAACGATTTTTTTTGTTTTATGCTTTTTTAGCTTATTATAATACTGTGAAAATAGGTAATACGGATAAATAAAAACATTATACCGACATGTGCTGTGAATGGATTTATAAATACCCTAGCCCTAGTCCTAGCCACGCCCAGGTATACCCGAGTCTAGCAAAACTCATCAAAACTGACTACAGCAGCGCTCTCTCTTGAATATTATTGCTCTGAGATTATCACCAATGCAATGGCTACCTGGACGGAGTCCATCTTAAAACTTTCTGGAAACAAAAGACCGTTAAATGTCCTAAAAAATGTTTTTTTTTAGTTTTGCTCACTAACTAACTACCACGCCTTTTCTCCGCAGGGGTAGGCAGAGAGGATGCACCGCCATACAACTCTGTCTCGGCACACACTCCTTGCTTTATGCACATTCATACATCATCTCATAAATTTTCTTATTTTATTCCGACTCTCGACATTGCCCTACTCAAGTATTTTTTTTAAGAAAAACAAACATTCCCTGGTTACGAATAACCTGACACTCCTACAACTCCTACCATCACAATAAGCGGAAAATTTCGCTTGTACAATGATGGAAGACTTAGCCAGCAGAGGAATCGAACCCACCACGCCCGGGTGAGAATCCGACGCGTTTGTCCACTCAGCTGCCAACCGGTCAAATTCGATTCACTTGATCGTGCCATGTCTTCCTCGGGCGTCCCCGACTTATTCTACCATTCACTTTCGCGTCATACATTCACCTCGCACTCCTTTCTTCGTTCATCCGCCCCACATGCCCAATCCATCTAAGCATCCCATTCATTACGCTTACATCAGCCTTGCATTCATTTCAGATATCCACATTTTTAACACCGTCATAAATGAATCTACGCACATATACCTCGGGATCACATCTCTAAACTTGATTACGTAATATGCATTACATACGAGTATGTATGTATATTTTTTAAATCATGTGAAAATTACCATTAATGGAGATAGGTGTTGTATTTCACTACTTCTACATACCTCATGAATAAATTAGTACGATGTATCTGTTGGTGATTTTATTGCATGTTTTATCTCCAGTGTTTGTGGTCAATAGGTTAACAAATTGCGCACAGGTGTTTAGAGCGGACAGGTACAGCGGAGGATCTTTTTTGCTCTTTTTCGTACAACTTTCATTAATGACGGAGGTGATTTTTTGAGGTGGAATAGGCGATCAATCCTGATGATATAATTTATTTCCCTTTCGGAATAAAATATATCTTACTGGCTTTAAATGCAGGTTGCGAAATAACCGTTTCCTTTTCTTCTCAATCAATATTTTTTGCGCATTAAATTAAATATGTGCCGCTCGACATTGGTACAGTTTCGATCAAACTTTTTCCAGAGAGGAGGGTATTTCGTATAGGTAATTACTTTCGTTACCACCATGGTGCATAACCTGAAATCAGTTTCGAAATATAGCTGCAGAGAGGTGGCCACAGTAGCTTCCGACTTCCGTTGATTGGACAGAGAATAATGGCGGAAAGTAAATTAAAGTGCAACTTGTCACCCCTTTCTCAATCTGATAGTGTTAACCTCTAGTGTGCCAGAGGTGCCAATAGTCACCGGCAATTCATAATTATATTTACAGGAGTTTTTATCCTTTAAAATCTGTTTTATGCATATTTAAATGGACCATAATCGCTTGTCAACAAAACAATCAATACATAGATATATTTTGCATCGAATTAAGTTTGGTATAAGTGGAGTAAAAATGAAGACGGCCTCCATGGTCTAGTGGTAAGACGTTCGACTACGAATCGAAAGGTCGCGGGTTCAAACCCGGCGTGCGCAAATAACTTTTATTCAATTAATATGTGTCATAACATATTTAATTCATACAAAAATTAAAAAAAGTATATTTGCGGCTACCACCACTAGACCACCATTCAGAATCCAAACGTTGCTTGAAATGGCTTAAGCCGTGTTTGGTGACCAGAACTGAAATAACAAAGTACTTCCCAACCTTCCTCTTCCCAATCTCCTTCTCCCCGCACTACCTTCAGATTCACAACATACCCTATTTGGGGATACCATAGTCTCACTGGCTCTAGACGGTTGGGAGCAGTTGAGACACTTGGGCGATATTCATATAAAAAAATTAAAAGTCTGCTTACGTCAATGCGGCAGAAAAATATCGATTTTCAAAGTGACATTACGAGTACTGTTTAGAGGAAAACCTCATGCAATTATTTTAATTAATAATAAAGCCAACACCCAAAACAGCTTACTATATAAAGGAATGAAATCGTAGAATGCGCTGCCGGAAACCATCAAAATTATGCCTATCAATAAATTTAAAAAAGCCTGTAAAAATTATTTAAAATGCATGTAAACCAAAATAATAAGGAGTGTTTAAGTTAAAATATTATTAGTCAAAAAGAAAATGAAATAATTAGATACTTGTAAACTTAAATGTACAAAGTAACTAATATAAAATAAATAAATAAATTTGGAAGTAAATTTATTCACAAAATTTGATATTTCACAAATTCCTGTGTTTTAGACATATTTCAGTTTTTTGTTTTTCTGTTTTCAAGACGAAAATAATGTACCGTCTTTTAAGCTCCAATGAAACTAAATGAACTTAAGCTTATGGTTTGTGCTAAGAATGATGAACTGCATCAGATTCAATTAAATCCACCATAAGTAAACTTTATGAAAAAAATCATCCATTTAATGGACAAAATGCGGGTCGGAAATTAGTTACTGTTTTCTCGGGCTCCATGGGACCGAAAGAAGTGAACCTTTAGATTTCTGTTTGAAATAATTAAAAATAATGATAATTAATTGAAAAAAATTCGACAAAATAAACTTTTTTTTAATTCCACTTTGCGGACAAAATGCGAGCCTTGGGGTCGGAAATTAGATGCCGTTTTCTCGAGTTAATGGGACCGAATGAAGTAAACCTATGAAATTTTTATAAGAATAATGAACTAATGACGATTAAGTGAAAAAATCATTCAAAAGTAATATTTGTTATAAAAAACGCCTTTTATGAGTATTCTAAAAAAATAACATTTATTGAAAATTGCCACTTAGCGGACAAAATGCGTGCATTGGAGTTAAAAATTTTATGTCGTTTCCTCAGCCTCTATGGGATCGAATGAAGTAAACCTTTGGAATTCGGGCAAAAATAATTAACTAATGACGATTACATAAAAAAATCTATCAAAAGTAACATTTGTTTTAAAAAATCTCTTTTGTGGGTAAAATGCGTTTTTTTTTCAATTCGAATATGCAAATACAAATATGACAATTGAAAAATAAATAAAAAAGAATAACAAAACAAAACGTCGACGTGATTCACAAATTTTAAAATGATGTAAGCAGTTGAATTTTTTTGTATTGTTTCTATATCCTAACCCAACATCTAAATCCAGTACCTTTGTAAAAATATTTTTTATGCTACTTAAAATACGTTTCAAATTCGTGTGCATTCACAATGTGAAGAAAAAATCCTCGAAATGGCTAGTTTTTTCTGAAAGAAAGCGACAGCACTGTAATTGTGTTCTTTCATTTGAATAAATTTGCTCATATTTCTCTCTAATTTGCACTGTTTGTTGCATCATTTTGTCCTTTTTTTAACACTTAATGTGAATTTTTCCTCAAACAGAAGATAGGTACTAACTCGTATCAAGTATTGAATGAAAGCCGTCGAGCCTGGAAATTGTGGGTTCGATTGCCGTCTATAAATAGTGTGGTTTTTTCATTTTATATTATAATATATTTAAAGGCGATGGGCGCTTTAAATAGCACCATAATTATGTACTATCAGCGCCTTATCAGTTCGCCGCCTAGAGCGGACTGTTCCAATTGCGCCTGCACAGGACCGGCTCTGGGTGCGATGCACATAATTAGTCGAATATGACAGTTTCCTTCAAAGTTATCTACATCAGATGCGTTATAATTTTAACTTTACAATATTTAAAAAAAATAGGTGAGTAATTCAAATCGTGTTTAAAAGAAAAGTCACCCATCACAATTTTTTTTTCCATTTTTTTGTCAACCCTATTAACCTAATATGTTATAATTATGAGCGGCCGACATTTAGAACAAAACCTAGATTACGAAAGTGTTATAACGCTGTTTCTAATAAGCAACCCAAGGCTAAACTGATTCGCCTCCGTATAATCCCAGTTAGCGCAAGAATGCAGCAAAAAAATTGCACTTTTCATAAATCGTGATCTCTGTCGGTCATTATTTGTTTTTTTAACACTAATAATTGTCAGTAACCGTTAGTAATTGCCTTACAAAGACATAATGATAATGTTTTCAAGGATGTAATATTACATTTGTATGTACTGCTATGTGTGCTGATAGTTTACATGCAAATAGGTTGCCAGGAAATGGTCAAATCAAAAAAATATAATATCACGATCTAGCTATCAATTAAAATTGTTATGCAAATTCATGGGTCAATTTGGTAGAAGACGGATTGATATTATGATGTCTTGATGATGGACCCTGCAAAACTGTCCGAAATGTTAGCATAACAAGAGATAGAGTAAAAGCATCACCCTTGTCCTAAGGATCTTCCCCTTAGCTAACTAATCATCATTCCCAATGGGGTAGGTAGAGAGGATGGACCGCCATACAACTCTGTCTTGACAAACACTCCTTGCTTTATTCACATTCATACATCGCCTCATACACACTCTTCTGTTATTCTGACTCTTTACATGGCCCGACTCAAGTATTTGATTCACTTGATCGTTCCTCGACTTCTTCTTCCATTCACTTTCGCAGCATATTTTCTTTTCACGTTCCTTTTGTCGTTCATTCGCACCACATGCCCAAACCATCTAAGCGTCCCGTTCTTGATCCTATTAATTACGCTTCCATCAGCTTTGAATTCTATCCGGATATTTACATCTTTAACACGGTCATACATGGTTTTATCGCATATACTCCTCAGAATGTGGACTGCTAGCTTCGCTTCTTTGTTCAATTTATCTTTACTTTTTAGCAGTTTAAATAGATGGTTTTTCGATATAAAAAATGATAATTTATTTTCAAATTCTAAAGGATTTTTTTTTTAATGATAACCTCATATAAAAAATTCAGCTACGCTTTGATACAGGTGGCCCATGTGATGGAAAAAATTCAACCTTATAGCCACCAGCGTAAGGAGTACATATCCACTCCCGAATTTCAAATTCTTGATTGAATTAAATGCCTTAATCTACCTTGGGCGGCCTACAGCCAGGTGTCACCAGAGAAGAACTTCCAGTTCCGGTTTTTGTAAAGCACCGTTTCGACCATTTTTCTCTTCCACCTGTTGACCTTTATCGGAGTTAAATGTCCCCAGCATTGGTTCATTAGAGTTTGATAGTTTTTTTAAAAACCTCATTTTTATATTCAAATTGTATCTAAACTAAGCTGCAAGAATTTTATTTTTTTTTAAATTACACTTTTTACGTTTTACTGATTCGAGATTATATCGACGCCGGAGAGTCAAAAGGGCTGAAGCGCCATTTCGGGAAGCTTACACCAGAGCAATTTAAAGTTTTTTTTACTATAAAAAGTCTTCAGCACCTGGTTGAATTTTGAAAAAAAATTCGGGTAACTCATGTTTACATTGAATTACCTGAAGCGACAAAAAGCCAAAAAAGTCCTAAGCTTGTGTCGCTTGAGTCAAGCCTTCTTCCAAATTGTACTTTTATTTTAGATGGCTGAAGCGCCACACAGTCTTCAGAATCAAACGAGAGTCAGAGCATTCGATGCAGAAAAAAAAACTGATTAAAACTGGAAGTGTCACACATATCTTTTTTCATATTTTCTTGCAGTCAATAAATCATAAAGACTGCCCACCTCGTAACTAATGCACTGCTTGTCGTTATCGCGTTTACAGGTTGTTCCAATGTGTCTTATCATAGATACTGTCGTGTAAAATGTGTGGGTGGTTGTAAAAGTTTTTTTATGAATTCACTGTTCTTAAATAAAAACTCAATTCCTTATTCAAGTTGAAAAGGTCTAAGAATCTTTTTGTAATTCTCCCACAGTAGCTTTTTTATTATTGGACTTCTGAAAAAGTTTCATCTGACATTATACTACAAACATAAAACAACCTACGATTTAATACCCACAATTAATCTTCTGACCATGCCATTAAAAGCGGAAAATGTTGGCAGTGCAATGATGGAGGACTTAGCCAGCAGAGGAATTGAACGCACGACGCCCGGGTGGGAATCCGATGCGTTCTCCACTCAGCTACCGACCGGTCCAACCAACGGTTTAGGCATGTAGAGCGAATGAACTAAGAAAGAAAAGTGAAAATAATATATGACGTAAAAGTGAATGGAAGAAAAAGTCAGGGACGCCTGAGGAAGACATGACACGATCAAGTAAACCAAATACTTAAGTCGGGCCATGTAAAGAGTCAGAATAACACAACAGTATGTACGAGACGATGTATGAATATGAATTAACCAAGGAGTGTGTGCCAATAAAGAGTTGTATGGCGGGTCGCCCTTTCTGCCTACTCCTGCGGTGAAACCGTTAGTTTAAAATGGTTGGTTAGTGATGCCAAATGTAATGTTGGGCCTCAATTATAACCTAGCCTTTTTATATCTATCTCGATCTATCGGGGGGGGGTATTCTCAGTAGTAAATAATAAAAAATACACACAGTAATCACACTATATAATTACTTACATTAAGGAATCAGTTTTTTTATAAGTGAGAGAGAGAACACTTATTCGAAAATCAGGAAGGTTTGTTTTGCTGAAATTTTCGGTCCTCTTAAACGATGAAGAACGGCCGGGAGGTTAGGTAGATCACCTCCCTGGCGATGGTCATGTCGTCACTGAAGGCCACAATGTCTTCATGTTGGACATGTGGCCGTTTCCACCTGTATAGGGTTTTCTATGGTTTTCCCTATTACCGCGGCGAATGCGGTGGAATTCCTAAACAAAGGCCATAGCCGACCCCCCCCCCCATCCTCACTCAACACGAACACACTTATGTATCTATGCCGTAGTGCTGTGTCGAGAGGGAGAAGACGTTGATGATCCGGTAATTTTCATGCTATTTTTTGTAGGGTTTTTACAAAACATATTTTTCCCTACGTAAACTCCCTGAACTTAAATTCAATAGTCCGTAAATGCATTTTTTTCACCCACATGAGGTAACAAAGTAAGGCGCAATGCGCCGTCCTATTGGTATAAGGGACAAGAGTTAGAGTTAGAATCAGTAACTTTAAATGATTCATCACTTAATGATAAATAAGAATCTAGAAAATAAAAAAGTCATGCCGTAGAGCAGCTTTTAATGCAGCGGCTGGCTTTGTAGTGTGGCATACTGCCTATGGCGGAGAAGGATCCTGGTCGTCTTGTTGTCCCTGACGGTATTGCCGGGCAGCCCGAGCTGTGCGTTTTTCCGAAAGAACAAACACACTTCTCTTTCTTCAGACTTCCTCCAAGAAATTCTGGGTTTGCTATCTACTGGATCGAACCTGACTGTTAATCACTTTATTTTCACCTCTGTGAAAAATCCTTCTCAAGGTCGTTGTCAGGTGTTTTGCGGCTCTTTGCACACCGACTAGATTTAGTCGTCTGCGCCACTTCTCACTAATGACGTCCATGCGTAATAGTGTTGTGCGTGTAAATTTGTGTAGTACTGTAAGTACTTGTACAATGGTTGTATAATTTACTATGTTACATTACGTAAGCAAATGAAAAAGGCGGACACTTCTGCTTAATTTCAAAAAGGTTTGAATATATCCTTAAAATTAGGACGGTAGCTGAATATTATTTTATTTCTTTGGTTTGGTAGATAAAGCTTTTTCATTATGTAATTTTTTCTTGACCTGCACGAATTTCGCATTTTTTTAAATATTATTATATTCCCGGGTTACGAATAACCTGACAATATTTGAAAAACTCCTACTGCCATCATAAGAAGCGGAAGATGTTGCCTATGCAATGATGGAGGACTTGGCCAGCAGAGGAATTGAACGCACGACGCCCGGGTGGGAATCCGACGCGTTTGTCCACTCAGCTACTGGCCGGTCGCTAATTATGATTCAGGCCCCTTCAGGGCCATACCTATAATAATTTATTTCCTGCAAAACGTCATGTAACGTCACGAATTCCCTTTAAAATTATAATACTAAATATTTGTGATAAGTGGTTACTTTATATAATACAAAAATGTCCAATGAATAATAATTATGGTGAATACCGCACAAGAGGCCCAACTGCTCCCAACTAGTACTGGGCGTTAACCATAATTCGAAAAAACGCCAACGCCGTTATCGTTAGCGATTGTTAACTGTTAAATATAACCGTTGAAAATAACGCCGACGTTGACTATTTTTTGGTAAACTACCAATATACTATATTTTATAAATTACATATAAGTACACAAAGCGTCCTTGAGGTGATTTTCCCTCGAAAACGGTGCTATAAAATTTATCTATTTATTATTATTATTAAGTTTAGACGTTGAATTATATGAGCTATTAATGCAAATGCTGTTATTTCTAACAGCTAGATATATTTTGATACAGTACTACTCCCAACCATCTGGAGACTATGACATCCCCAATCGAGTATGTTGTTAGGGTAAAATAACTGATAAGGGGAAGAAGACGAGGATAAGGGAGGTTGGGAAGTACCTCGATATTCAGATCTGGTCACCAAACACGGCTGTCGATATATTTTTGCATAAATGCGGCTTCGTTCAAACATAAACGTATTTGTGTGATTATGCCTTGGTTTTTCTACTTCATTTTAATGAAATAATACGTTTTATTTTTTATTTTTTCTTGTCTATACTTAACATTCATTGTAATTTATACAAATACTCGTATATATATATGTATTTAAAATATATATATATTAATTACAAAATAACATTTTGAAAAACAGTCCTCACTAGGGATTCCTGTTCTGAGGGGAACTGTAGGTTGCTGCGTTGGTATCACTGGTTCTACGATTACTTCATAATCTTTATAATTTCCTCGTCTTCATGGTTATTTGATCCATATTTTTATGTTGCTCTTGAATATTTACATCTCGGTGGCATCTTTAATATGATTTGGGAGAGCATTATATAATTTGGCAGCATGGAGCCTCTAGTTTTTCTGTCCAAAAAATCTGTTCAATCTTGAAAATGTTAATTTTATTTAAGGTTTTTGTTCTTGTAGTGTGAGTGTGTTGGTCAGTACTTACTCTTTCTTTCTTTCTTAGAATTGTTTGCTTGATTTTTTATTTTTATTTTTGACTATTATGTACTTTTCAATACACTTACTCACTTTTATTAATAAATGCATTAAAATAAAAAATAAATAGAAAAGTTTTTCAAATAATTGAATTGAATTAAAGCCATTTCAAGCAACGTTTCGATTCTGAACAGTGGTCTTTCGCCTGGACGATACTATGAGCATCTACCACTGTATTTTTAATCTGTTTTCTTTCTCACGGTCCGCTGGTTTATTACCCCTGTCACCCGGTAGCAGAGAGTATGTGTGCCAGCATTTCACGCACCGCGGTTTTCTCAGGCGTTCAGAAGTGCACAACCGTGCACTAACTGCGGCCCGTGACTGCTCGGACGGGAATATTCTGACTCTGTACACTGCACTTTGCTTACACGGGGCTTAGAAAACGATGAACAATAAATTCGTCAAATATGTTGGTAAAACAACAGATGCACATCACCGTTTATTGCGTTGTGTATCTTTCCCGTCACAGCATTCGAAGCTGAATTATTTATTTTTTTTTATCATTCCAATTTTAACCACTTATACATTATAAGGTTTTATTGTCGTCCAGACGAAACTTAACTAACTAACTAACCTTCACGCCGTTTCTCCGCAGGGGTAGGAAGCGAGGACGGACCGCTACACAACTCTGTTTTGGCACACACTCCTTGCTTCATTCAGATTCATACATCGTATCGTACATACTCTTCTGTATTCTCACTCTACAGTTGACCCAACTCATGTATTTGATTTACTTGATCGTGCCATGTCTTCCTCAGGCATCCCCGACTTCTTCTTCCATTCACTTTTGCATCATATATTCTATTCGCACTTTTTTCTTCGTTTATTCGCTCTACATGTACAAACCATTTAAGCGTCCCTTTATTGATCCTATTCATTACGCTAACATCAGCCTTGCATTCGTTCCGGATGTACATTTTTAAAACGGTCATACGTGGTTTTGCGCACATACGTCTCAAGGATCTTATTTCCACAGCATTCAGTCTACTTTCATCCTTCCTCTACCAGTTCCATGTCTCGCTGCTATACATCAGGTTTGGTATAAGCACTCCATTGTGGACCGTTAGCTTCGCTTCTCTGGACAATTTCTTATTTGCGCCAACAGCCTTCAATCCTCTAATAATAGAGTTTCCTGCATTCACCCTTCTTTCAATATCCTTATCAACCTAGAACATACTTCCTACATACATAAACTCATCCACTTGCTCAAAGTATTCATCATTCACAACTATATTGTACGCTAGACACACGCCAGACAAAGCTTAAGGGAATTAAATACAATAGTTACAAATAGTAATAAAATGTCCAATAAAACAACAACTTAAAATCATCACATATTACAAAAAATTAAACCAAATTATGAAGACGTAAAATAAATACATAAAAGATATTATACTGAGTTGAGTTTTTAGAAAAGATAAACAAAATCCGTATATTTGGATATTCAAACCTTTGTATTCATTGTAGTGTTTATCCAGGAAGTTCTGAACAATCGAACTACGGAACAGCTTTAATTTATTATTGTAAAAGTAAGCATTTTCCAGACAGTTTTCTTATCAAATAACTTACTGTTTGTCTAGAATTCTTTAGAAAAAAATAAGTAGTCGTTGTTTTAAAATTTTATTAAAATTGCGAAGTAATAACACTGAGGACAATTAACCGCATTTTCTTATTTCTTTTTAGGATATTTTTTAAATATTTTTTTTCTAATTATGATTGATTTATTACCACTTCAAATCAGGGCATCGATGATTTAAAATTAGAAAACACTTTTTGATTTGTCAAAATTTGCTGCTGAAGGCTATTCGTTCATAGATAAGTCAAAAGTAAATAAGTTTTGCCTTTTCATCTTCAATGTGCCCATCTCTAAAGATTTTTTACAGATTTAATTTCAACTGAAGAACTGCTCCACACCTCGAACACCTGTTTACTGACAGATGTTTTTCGCCTTTCATGTACAGTTTGGGTGAATAGCACTTGTCGCTCTGTGGCATGTGTCCGAGGTATGCCTTTTTTCATCATATCTTTCAGGAGTTCTTCTGTTTGGTAAGTAAGTTGACCGGTTTTTACTTTGGCTTCGTTTTAAATTACTAAAATGCGATTCTTTCCATACTTACAATTCTTTTTCGAGGATTTTGCACTCCCATGTCCCGGCGTTTGAATTTCAACATAAATGGTAACCTTTCCACGCTTTTCTAAATTGTCGCTTTGTCAACTTCAAAACAGTTCACTTCCTGATTTAATTGCTTAGCTGGTACAAAATCAATATATTGGTGTCCCTGGGTCTTCATGGAATAATGTGCATTCTTTGTTAGTATATTTTAAGCCCAAGCACCCAAAAATGGCGCTAAACGTCACTTTGTAAGTTTCTAATACAAGCAATACTACAAATGATTTATGTGTAAATTTTCTATGGGTAACTAACTACCTAACTAGTAAAATGTCCCTTAAGTTTCCAGTGATTTCATTTTTTTACTACGATCTTTTATATACTATGAAAAACATACTAAAATTTCAGTAAAATGTGCAGTTTGAAAAGAAACCTTCAAAGGCATTTCTAAACGTTTTTTGTACGAGTATTATATATTTATAGTTTTGCTTGTATTAGAAAGCCAAAAAGTGTGTATTTTTGGGTCCTGACCCAAAAAAATAAAAATATTATTCTTAAGTTCCCTGATATTTGAACAAGGAACCGTTTGCGTATTTCACAATTTTTCTGCTAGTTTTTTGTATTCTATTAAATTTTCTATTTCATATAATAAAGTTTGGCATATTAACTACCAAGCCCCGTGTATCTAGATTCAATATATATTCACACTCTAATGAAGAGAAATCAATTCACCTCAATCACACACATTTGTCGATTTGAGATTAACGGCCTTGTGTACCAACTCGCTACTCACAACTCACCACTCAGCAAGTGGCGAGTGGCCTGATTAACATTCATTACACGAGAGACTTGCTTCTGTTGTTTAAATTAAAAGTGCTCAAGAATTCAATCATAGTTTTAGGCGATAACGAGTAGTGTCTCAAACAGAACCAAAATATGATGGCAGTCAGGAATGTTGTGCTGTGAAAGATGATGGCAATCGGGAATGTTGTGCTGTTAAAGATGATGGGAATCAGGAATGTTGTGCTGTGAAAGATGTTGGCAATCAGGAATGTTGTGCTGCTAAAGATGATAGCAATAGTAATGTTGTGCTGTGAAAGATGATAGCAATCAGGAATGTTGTGCTGTGAAAGATGATGGAAATTGGGAATGTTGTGCTGTTAAAGATGATAGCAATCGTAATGTTGTGCTGTGAAAGATGATGGCAATCAGGAATGTTATGCTGTGAAAGATGATGGAAATCGGGAATGTTGTGCTGTTAAAGATGATAGCAATGAGGAGTGTTGTGCTGTGAAAGATGATAACAATCAGGAATGTTGTGCTGTTAAAGATGATGGCAATCAGGCATGTTGTGCTGTGAAATAAAATGTAAAATATAAGATATTTTTAAGGAAGAAAGTTTTAAAGGAGTTTTCTATTTCCCACTAAGTATGATTATAGTCTTGTCAAGCAATGATTAATGTTTGTACATAGTTAAACGGTTTTTATACGACATAATTTATTTATTCATTTGATTTCAAAAACGGTCTCAAAAATATACAGTAATTGACCAACCAATTTAAGAGATGAATAATAGTGATACTAAGGAAATAAATGTAGATAAACACAATTGTTAACATAGTGTAAAAGATTAGAATAAAATATAATAATAGAGATACATGTTTATCTTATAAATAGATCAAATAAAGAATAAATTACGGTAGAAAACATGTAGTTACGTGCATAGTATAACATAAAAAACTGAAACTATGTATTTACATAATAATAATAAATAATCAGTTAAATTCGTCCAGAAGTGCAAAATTAAATATATTTTCCGTAATCTCATAAAATTTCTCATTATTCTTTAATCACTTTCTCAGTTTTGTGCTTCTTTCAATTCATATTATCCGTCTCTTTCTCTCTGTTCCTTTGTTATAATTTAAATGTTATTCTATTGTTTTCTCACTGTTCTTTTATTATATTTTATATTGTGTTCTCCCTCTTTATGTACTCGTAAATACGAGTATAACCGCACACGGTGTATTTTTTGTTTTCTTTAATTTTGTACCCTGATGATGCTCAGGCTAAGCGAAACAGGTCAGTGATAATTTTTTAATTAAATCTGTGGTCTAACACAAAGTTATTGTTTAATTTCATTAAATATGTCAAACCATAAAGTCATTGCTTTCGACGAAAATATATTTAATTACACCCTCAGAACAAGAATATATATGGAGAGAGAGCCAAATACAAATTTAGGATAAATCATTTTCTCCGGGTTTTTACGTCGTAAACCGTGTGAGAGAAAGAGATAAGACAAGTTCTCACACTGCTCCGCTTTTAGGTATGTAAGCATGTTTTCCGTCTCCCGCGTCTCCGGCGACTTCTTCCACAACGTTTTGCTATGCGACATAACGGGACAGAACTCAACGGTTTTTAAGGTTATATCCTATATTTCTGTTTATAACAATACTGTGAAAAATTTGTTATACAAATAAACAAAAACATTATGTCGACATGTGCTATGAATTTATACAACATACTTTAATAAAGGATGCTATAGTCTCACTGGCTTTAGATGGTTGGGAGCAGTTGGGACTCTTGTGCGGTATTCACTGTAAAAAAACTCTAGCGCTCCCTCCTGGTATATTATTGCTCTGAGTTTATACCCCATACATAATAAAATAAGATATAATCCAAAGGAGTTATAAAATATTATATAATGTAAATGAAACGTAAGACGTAGTTAATACATCCAATAAAGAAAACCTAACATACCTTTAGCAGAGTTTCAGTTCTGAACAATTATTGCAGGTCTTTCGTCGAGGGCTCAGGAGAAAACCAATTAACTATGTGCATAAAATATATTAATTAATAACCGCAATAAAAATAATGTTTATTTTATGATCATTATGTTTTTTCTTAAACAACAGTTTTAGAATAATAAACTATTTCTATTAGTTACGGTTGCCTAGTTTTGTATAATAACTAAACTGTTTGATGATGGGTTGTTTTTGTTTCCGCAAAGACGAGCATAGCTTATCAATCTTATCATATTATATCAATGGTAGCACGAATGGTAAAAAATCACTTAAGGTGTTAAAAGTCGTTCTACGTGAAGAATTAAAGTGTACATATAAATAATTAAACGTAGAGGACGTATACGTTTTTTTTTATTAATGTGAGATTTAAATACGTACGTATTTCATCTTCAGTACCTGATTGAAGACTGTTAATAAATTAAAGTGATAATAATGGACGTAGTTATGCAAAAAAACATCCTTAGATGAATTAAATAATGTAGAAACGTTACTGAGACAACGCGCGTGAATGCACTAAACCGAGTCCACGAGACATACCTGAGATTTACTGCGTTTAGTATCACACAAACATTCTTTCGACAGACAAGTTGTCACCAGCTGTCACAAGCAGGCTTCTTTCTGAAAAACCTTAAGAGGTGTAAAAATCATTCGGGGCAAAAACATATCTCATGGAGCTTCTTTCCATTCATAATTACCCCCAAATCACTTATTATTTCAATACAATTATTCACAAGGTTTTTAGCCCTCGAAAATGGCAGATGCAAAAATGTTTGGAAGGCATCCACGGCTAGTTAGGCGATACCCGATAAATAACAGTAGTGTGGGACGTTCGTTCATCCGTACACACATTTTTCTTTGAATATCCTTTTCAGGTGAAACGTAAAACAAAACGAAAGTGCCAGTTAACATTTATATATTCTATTACACAGTTATATCAAGGGCGTATAAAATAAAATAAATAAACAAGAAAAAAAAGTGAACGAAATGAATAGGTACCTGCATGTTACCCTAATTGAGTTTCATTGATTTTAAAATAAGAATCATAATATTATGTCACAACCGAACAATACGATGGGTTGATATTTCCCAAACAATCGGCGACAAACAACAATCGTCGCAATCCCAACAGCGACCGTTGAACAATTGCCCAGTTTTCGCCACCATCCTTGGCCGCTTCCTCCGCGAGCGCACATCCGTGAAACTATTTATCAAACGGTTCAGGGCACCGATACAAACAGACAACATCATCGTGCCTGGTCTACAGTCACTGGTCGTATTCGCATCAGTCAGAGTTTTGCCATTAGCGTGCGTGATACGCAGTAGAATTGTTACGGTACTCTGGACTTCTGTATTGTAAAGAAAGTCACAAACTTGACCAAATGCTAGCCTGACATTAATACCTATACATACATAAAGCCTCTTCTAGAAACTCTCATCTTTATGGCTGATTTGGAGTCATTGTTGGTCATTTATACATCTGCTCACATTCCTTAAGCCAATGCGGGTTTCGCACCCCTAATTGTTTAAACAAATATATAAAGCTAATACCGCACAAGAGTCTCAACTGCTCCCAACCGTCTAGGGCCATTGAGATCTCCATGGCATCCACAGCGTGAGGCTGAAGGTATTAAGGAGGGAAATTATAAAGGGAAGAGGAAGGTAAGGAAGTAGCTGGCTGTTCAGATCTGGTCACCAAACACGGCTAGAGCTATTTCAAGCAATATCTCTACGACGTACCTACCACTCTGGAACGTGCCGCAAGTATATTATATATTATTTTATATAATAATAATAATAATAACAGTGAACTTATATAGCGCAGTTTTGTGATATTTCACCTCAAGTGCGCTTTATGCTAAATTAATTATGCTGATAAGATTAACTAACAAGGAGAAAATAATACATAATATGTATACAAATTAAAACTATCTAAAATAATGATCATTATCATAAATCACGAGAGGAAAGGTTCAGATATGGGTATAACAGTGTATGTGTACATCAACAGATTAAAAAACAATTTACCAGGAGCTAAGGGTATAAAAATTTAGATGAAACATATGAATTCATTTAAACACATTTGTAAAATCAAAGAAAAGGAAAATATGATTGAGGACAGTTAATATGTTGGCACTTAAAACATTGAGATTCAAGTATTATAAGTAAACGATTATAAAAATGCAAACAGTGTAAATATAGCAAGTAACAAAAGAAAATGAATATTTCATGACAATGAGTATATGGTTTTCAGTAGATAGTGAGGACATTGAGTTATAATGATAGAAGAAAGGAGAAAACCGAAACAAAGCAAATTAGGGACGTTTTCTAAGAAATTAAATTTTAAGAAGTTACGTTTTGTATGTGGGATTTTTTAAACAATTTGGTTTTTAAGACTCGTTTGAACTCTGCTAGGTTCTGTATGTTGGCAAGTTTGTGGGAAGCTTATTCCAGATAACTGGACCAGATACACCAAAGCGCGATCATAGTAAACAGGTTTATTTGATCGAGATGGTTCAATTAATCGAACAGCAGTATCTACGTTTGCTGACCTCAAAGTAAGTTGTCTACTATTTAAGGCTTGTCGGACACACAGTTCCGATATATAGGCTGGTGCCATTCCCTGCAGTGCTTTAAAAATTATAAGGCAAATCTTAAACTCTATTCTTTCAGGGTATCGAAGCCAATGAAGGCGATTCAGAAGTGGAGTAATGTGACAATATTTGGACTCACTATATATCATTCTCGCCGCTGCATTGAAGACGGACTGTATTCTGTTGAGTTGTTTCTGAGGGAGGCCAGCATATACACAATAGTCCATACGTGAGACGACAAAGGAATTTATAAGTGATTTAGCCGCATCAGAAGGAAGGTATCTTCTGATTGATTTAATCTGCCTTAGATGGAAAAATCCAGAACTCACAGCCTTTGAGATTTGCGACTCAAGAGATATACAATTGTCAATAATGAAACCGAGAAATTTTATATATTTGGAAGGAATGATATCGGTACCCTGTATTTGTATCGGACTGGAGTCAAGAAGGGCCTGCCTTCCGGGAGAAACTATCCAGATAAATTCTGTTTTGGTCGGGTTAAGTTTGAGTTTATTTACAGACATCCAACTTGAAACTGTATCAATAAAGTCAACTACCTCATTTTTAGAATGTCTTTTCATCCGGTGAGCAAAACTTGAAAATTATACGATCGTCTGCATAGCTTTGTGAATCAGAGTGAATGAGGTATTCAAGACGATTCGTATACAGAATGAAGAGAATGGGACCTAAGACGGAACCTTGGGGAACTCCAAATTCAATTGGAGTTTCAGGTGAAGTAAATTTATTGAAAGTTACTGAGCCTACTCGTCCAGACAGGTAAGATTTCATCCATTGGAGTACCTCACCCCGAACGCCAAATTCGGTATCAAGCACATTTAGAAGGATGCTGTGATCCACCGTATCGAAAGCCGCACTCATGTCAAGGATAGACACCAACCCTAATTTACCGGTTTCCATGCCAACAATCAGATCTGAAATGACCCGCAAAAGGACAGTCTCTGTTGAATGAAACTGTCTGTATGCCGATTGATTTTTCGCAAACAAACCAGCAGAGTTCAAATACGCCACCTTAGCAACGATTTTCTCTATCAATTTCGCTAAAAACGGTAAGTTGGATATAGGCCTGTAGTTATCCGCATTGTCAGCATCAACATTTTGTTTTTTTAAGATAGGAGTTATTAGTGATTTTTTAAGTATGCCCGGTACAAGTGAATTTTTTAGTGACTTCTGGACAATGATGGTAATAACAGGCGCTAAATCTGGAAGACACTTTTTTAAAAGCCATGAATTAAATGTTAATTAATTAAATATGAATATAATGTGCTATGACACATATCGATTAAATCAAATTTATTTACGCACGCCGGGTTTGAGCCCGCGACCTCTGGATTCGTGTCGAGCGTCTCTCTCATCTTCTCGAGAGAGAGTTGTATGGAGGTCCACCCTCTCTGCCTCCCTGTGGGAAAATGGCGTGTTGGTTAGTTAGTTAGTTCCTCAGAGCAATCATATACAAGAGAGAGCGCTGTAGGGAGAGCTGTAGTCAGTTTTTACAAAGTTTGCCTGACTCGGCTAGACCTGGGCGTGGCTTGGACTAATGCTAGGGTATTTAAACATCCATTCATGGCTCACGTCAATATAATGTTTTTGTTTATTCGTATTAGCACTTTTTCACAGTATTGTTAAAAAAAAATGTAACCCAATAAACCGTTGAGTTTATGTCAATTTATTTCGCGTATCATAACGTGTGGACAGGAGTCAACGGAGACGCGGGACATGAAAAACATTCTAATAATACTTTAAAGCAGTGTGATAATTCGGGAAAATTTGTTGTCTCTTTCTTTCTCATGGTGAACGCAACGTAAAAACCCAAAGAAAGTGATTTATCCCAAATCTATATAGGTTGGGTAAAAATAAATTAGCTCTCTCTCCATTTATTGTTACTTCAAGGTTAGTTCATTCATTTAAAACAGAGGCAGGCTTTATAAATCGAAAAGCATGTTCCGTCATATATTTGACCGGTCGGTAGCTGAGTAGACAAACTCGTCGGATTCCCACCCGCGCGTCGTGGGTTCAATTTCTCTGCTGGCTAAGTTCTTCATCATTGTACAAGCAACATTTTCCGCTTATTATGATGGCAGTAGTTTTCAAATATTTTCAGGTTATTCGTTACCGGGGAATGTTTGTCTTTCTTTAAAAATATTATTTTTTAATCCTGGTTAGCGATTAAATTTTCCTATCCAACAGTTTCCCTCTGCCTACAAGAAGATATCTTCATCCGCCAATCGATGTTGCGTAAATCGCATTACCGTGTATTATTTTGTATTCTCGTTGACGGATCGTGGACACATTCTAGGATAAACATGAACACCACTGCAATTACATGAACTGATAATTACACACTGTTTATTTACTGGTTATTGATACGCTATCACGATGTGATTAAATTGTCGGATATCTCTTGGAAATAATTTAGTTTTGACAGCAATAGACGCAGCTTGTAAAAGTAATACATTCTTAAATGTAAATAAAGAAATCAAGGATTTTACTGCAACATTCTTGTGGTACTGCTTACACTGTATGCTGATGTTCAATGGAAATGAAATAATAACTTTGTTTAAGACTACAAATTTTATTTTATTTTTAATAATCGACCGGTTTCGCTTAGCCTAAGCATCATCAGGGTACAAAATCAAACTAAACTAAAAATACATCGTGTGAGGTCATATATACATACAGAAGAAGAACACAATATAAAATAAAATAAGAGAACAGTGAGAAATCAAAATAATAACATTTCAATTATAACAAAGGAACGGAGAGAAAGAGAAACATAATAAGAAATTAAAACGTCAATTTAACTTATTATTAAGAATATGACTATTGATTTGAATGGATATTTCTGGTGCTCCTAAATTATTTAATCTGTTGCCATGACCATTTTTGTGAAGAATATGAGTACCGGTTCTTTTATTGAAGGTATAATTTTTCAATAAGATGATAGGCGAATTCTGAAAAATCGTGGTTATTTAAACATTTAAGTTGTTCTTTGATTCTAACATTGAGGTGATTTTTCACAAAAACGGCGCTGTACAAATTATCCACATATTATTATTGACACTCAAAAATGACGCTTAACGTCAATTTGTAGCATTTTAATACACTCAATACTATAAATGATTTATCTGCTAATTTTCTATGGATACAGTTTTTTAACCGTCATCCTTTAAAGCAGTCATTCCCAAAGTGGTCTATATTGACCCCCAGGGGTCGATTCTGACCTGCAAGGGGTCCACGTCAATGAAAAATAAAATTGGGGGTGCATGAGACGTAAATGGGGGTCCACGAGAGTGGATTCTATTTAGGCAGGCCGCCACCAAAATGTTGGCTTCCCGTAAATGTAATAACCCACCTCACAGATAGTACCTATGTAGGTACTTATTTAATACTCTCTTATAATAGACAATTATTCCCTTATCATATTAATTATAATCATGCTTTGGGGAGGATATTTTGTCGATTACGATTGATTCGATGAAGTGTTCACCGTGAAGGGTTCATTTCAAAGAACTAGCAGTTCCTCAAGCGTTCACAAAACTTTGAAGTTTTTCCCAGCGCTAAAAAAAATCAATATTAGGAAAGCAGGGGGTCCATACAAAATAGAAAAAACGGCAAGTGGTCTACGGGACAAAAAAGTTTGGGAATATCTGCTTTAAAGTATATCAAAAACATAGTGAAATGTCACTAAAAGGTGTCATTTGAAAACCAGCAAATTTTTACGTTTTATCTAAAATTTTAGTATGGATTTCATAAATAATTTAAAAGATTACTGTCTGAAAAAAATATTCACTGAATACCTTAGACATATTTCTAACTACCCGTATAGAATCAACGGATAAAATAATAATGTGTAGTTTTGCTTGTACTAGAAAGCCAAAAAGTGTGTATTTTTAAGTGCCGACCTTTAATTGATAATTTTTACATTGTGGTATTCCTATGAAAATGCATGAACATCAGCTGTTTTTTTAAACATATTTTTATAGCATACATGCAAAACTTATCGCATTTATGTCTGTCAAACTCCCTTAATGGAGGACTGAACACTGTTGGCGCTAATAAAAATATCTTCAAAGAAACGAAGCTAACAGTTCACAATAGAGTGTTTATATCAACCCTGATGTATGGCAGTGAGGTATGGAACTGGCAAAGGAAGGATGAAAGTAGACTGAATGCTGTGGAAATGAGATCCCGGAGACGTATGTGCGTAAAACCATATATAACCGTGTTAAAAATGTGGATATCCGGAAAGCATAAAAGGCTGATGTAAGCGTAGTGAATAGGATCACGAAAGGGACGCTTAGATGTGTTGGCCATGTAGAGCGAATGAAATAAGAAAGGAGTGTGAAAAGAATATATGATACGAAAGTGAATGGAAGAAGAAGTCAGGCACGCCCGAGGAAGAAATGGCACGATCAAGTGAATCAAATACTTGAATCGGGCCACTTGAAGAGTCAGAATAACAGAAGAGTATGTTTTTAGACGGTGTATGCATGTGAGCGAAGCAAGAAATGTGTTCCAAGACAGAGTTGTATGGCGGTCCGTCCTCTCTGCCTACCCCTGCGGCGAAACGGCGTGATGGTTAGTTAGATGGGGACCACGTGTCGTATAACAGCAGATTAGGTATGCGAAGAACTTGAAGATACAGCAGCATCATAAAAAGGAAATAATATATTCCTTGACCCTCGACTCGATCATTTTCTTCTTGCAGATTGAACAACTCAATGGCTGACCTAGATAGGCTGAGAGAGAAGGTTGCTTAGAGCAAAAAGCATCGGATCGTGATTCTGTGGCATCATCAAGAGTATTCAGCTTTATTAACTGCAGTCATAACATTAAAAACACCTAGTTATTAAAACAAAACTACAAAATAGCGTGAGTGTAAGATATTGGGTAAGGAGTGGATGCGCGCCGCACTCATGATTTGCATGCATAATTTGACAGCCTCCATAGTCGAGTGGTAAGATGCTCAACTACGAATCCAAAGGTCGCGGGCTTAAACCCGGCGTATGCACATAACTTTTATTCAATCCACGATACTCCAAGTATCGCCCTGGTGAAAGACCATTATTCAAAATCAAAACGTTGATTGAAATAGCTTTAGCCGTGTTTGGTGACCAGATCTGAATAGCCAGGTACTTCTCGACCTTCCTCTTCCCCATCTCCTTCCCCTCCCTCTACTTTCAGCCTCATAATATATCCTAATGGGGGATGCCAAGTCTCACTGGCTATAGACGGTTGGGAGCAGTTGGAACTCTTGTGGGGTATTCACTAAAAAAAAATTAAAAAAATAATAGTAATAATTGCCAACAGTTTTAGACGTGAAACTAATAAGAACTGGACTTCTTATTTTTTTTCAGTTCTTCGATAAATAATAATGACATAGTTTTGCTGCCATGAACACTATAGTATAGATTTTTTCTGAGTCAGGTACTCTGCCAATCCTCCAAGGTAAAATGCTAGTTATAATTTTACTATTGCTTCTCTTTTGTCTTCGTCGATGATTCTCCTAAAAGTGGTGCGATATTATTTGCCAACTTGTTTTGTCTCTTTCTCTCTCACGGTTTACGACGTAAAAACCCGGAGAAAGTCATTTATCGTAAATTTGTATAGGTTGGTATAAAATTATTTAGATCCCTCTCCATATACTCGTATATTTCTAACAAATACAAATTTGAATAATTTAAAATTAAAATTCTTTCGCCGGTTTTTCACGTCATAAACCATGAGAGAGAATGAGACAAGAAAAGTCTTTATATAATATTGCAGCACTTCTAAGTATATTAAAATGTTCTCTGTTCGAGTCGTATAACTTACGTCAGCGGATTTTGAGGTTCTTTCCTATATTTGTGTTGATTAAAAAACTTGCAGTGGTCATACAAATAAATCAAACAAATGGTGATATGTTTTATGCGTGAATGTTCAAATAAGACCAAACTAAGATTATAAAACATCACTTTTCAGATGTATTTAAACAGTTATTATATTTTTGATCGAACTTAATAATTTTCACATTTTTAATGATATAAAGACATAAAATCAACAAAAAGCTTTCATTATTTAGGAAAACCTTCTGTCATTAATTTTTGTTTGATATTTTGACTTTATTAATCATTTGAATGATGTACTGAAATTGTTTTGTTTAATGTGTTCAAATGTGTTTATTAAAAATGTCCGAATTCCATGTGGGCAGTAAGTAACAGGCTATTCAACTTCCTCTAACATATCTTTGTCTCTTTCTACCGAGTCAGTATAAAGTCAACAATACTGACTACACTGTTTCGCAAAGGTACCTCTCCATGTACATTCTTACTCCAAGTATCTCACCGTACTCTAAAAACACCAGACTTTCTTGGGTACCCCATAAATAAAATCATCACCGCGTGGTTTATTACAATACCAAACCCGAGAACATACAACTAAATGTTTCATTCTTATCTGCCGCCATAAATAAATATTCTGTTGCTTTATTGCGAAAATGATAATTGAATTCAGACAATTATAGCGGAGATCGGAAGCAGCCAGTTATAAAAAGATCTCAATCTACATAGATATTTCAAAAAGCAGGTTTTTGCAACAAATCATCGCTGAGCACTTTAGAAACTCGGCGCCGGTTTCCGATGCACCTCGATTGCTCAATACATTAACCTTATATTAAACATAATAATTGGTGGTTATTGTTCAGCAGCCTAACGCCAATTACCTACTTATCCCCATCACCTCTAAGGCACACCTGTCTCAGCATCACGCTATATTACCATATTATCTCGTCTCGTAAGTTCGGGAGATTAAAAGTGCTCGTCTTAAATTTTATGGGGACCAATTAACACCATTTTACGATAATTTAAGTGGCTCATATCATACAATAGTTTTAATTGACTCCGTTTATGATTTAGGTAGCGAGGCGGTAATTAAACTCTGCCTAAATTGAGAATTTAATACCATGTTTATTGATTAGAATTATGGGGTCACTATGAACATCGATCGAGGATACAAGGGAGGCAGTTCTGCCAAACAGAGAATTTTCTGGGTTTTTTCGGAAACCCTTAATTTGAAATAATATTCATAATGAATTGGACAAAAAAATGGATCAAAGAATATGTATTAAATTTTGCGTTAAAAATGGAATAAAGTTCTCCAACGCACTTAAAATGTTGACTGGCATTCGACGAGTCTACTTTGTCTCAAAAAAGTGTTTATAAGTGGTACAAAAGAGCTTTAACAGAAGGCCGAGAAGATGTTAATGACGATGAGCGTCCTGGAGTTGTGGAAAAACAAATCATGGATTTTATTCTTTGGTTCATTTTTTTCAAAAGTAAAAATCGAAAAACACACAAAAACGTGACTAACCTTTCCAGCTGTCAAAAACAAACCACTAATCCAAAATGGCTGATAATGCTAACATATGATAAACATATTTGTACCAACATAACAACAACAAAAAAATGATAATCGAATGCACACAGCCCGCGAAAATTCTAAATTCATCTTTTCTTTTGAACAGGCCTCGTATATGGAGACAGAGAACTAAACATTTTTACCCAACCCATACAAATTTACGATAAATCACTTTCTCCGGGTTTTTACCTCGTAAACCGTGAGAGAAAAAGAGACAAGACAAGTTCTCACATAATATAGCACCACCATTCGGTATATAAGCATGTTATCCGTCTCCGGCGACTCGGCCCACTACGTTTTGTCATGCGACATAACAGGACATAACTAAACGGTTTTTAGGTTATATCCTATATTTTTGTTTATGACAATACTGTGAAAGAGTGGTTATACAAATAAACAAAAATATTATGACGACATGTGCTATGAATGGATATATAAATACCCTAGCCTTAGTCCTAGCCACGCCTGAGTCAGGCAAAAATCATCAATACTGACTACAGAAGCGCTCCCTCCTGTATGTTATTACTCTGAGGTTTCAACTGCTTCACTGCTCAATTCAACCACAGCGTGTTTTTTAATCTTCAGTCATATTTTTTTGTAGGCTATTCCCCTTTGCCTTTCTGCAGTCGATATCTTAAATGGTAATCACTATAAATCATTCGCTCATCTACAATGATTCACACAAAGCTTTTAAAGCTTCACATAAAGTTTTATGCGTTCCAAGCCAGTGTCACCCACTTCAACAGGGTAAGTGATCCTATTTGGCTTGGAACAAGAAAACAAACCGGTTTGCAAATAAAACACAAGGATTACAATAATATGGATAACGATACAAACAGAGTGGTTTTTTTATACACAGCCAGTTAAATTAAGGATCTGTCGCAGAAAGTTTAAAACCAAACGCATTTCTGTTACAATTCTACAATATTTCGAATTACTCCTTTTTAAAAGATCGGCCATGCTTACATATATTATTATAAATTGTATATTTCCGAAGAAAGTAATCACTTTGTGGTTTGACATATTTAATAAAAAAGAAATTAATAACTTTGTATAAGACCACAGATGTTATTAAAATATTTATGACGGACCGTTTTCGCTTAGCCTGACCATCATCTGGGTACAATTTCAAACTTAACAAAAAAAATATAACGTGTGGTTATGTATACTAATACATACTGAGTGCAAAAGAGAACACAATATTAAATAAAATATAAGAGAACAGTAAGAAAACAAAATAATAAAATTTAAATTAGAACAAAGGAACAGAGAGAAAGAGACACAATATTAAATGAGAGAAGCAAAACGTCAACTGAGAACTTGATAAAAGAATAATGAGAAATTATATTAGTTTACAGGAAATACACTTAATATTGGACTACTGGACAAATTTAACTGATTACTAAGAATATGACTATTAATTTTAATGGCTTCTTTATTTTTAGCGCTTCTAAATTATTTAATCTGTTGCCATGACCATTTTTATGGAGTTTGTGAGCACCGGTGCTTTTATTGAAGGTATTGTGATTATTTTCAATAAGATGATTGGCAAGTTCTGAATAACCGTGGTTTTAACATCTAAGATGTTCTTTGATTATATTCACACACTACACAGTTTACGAGAAATACACCTAATATCGGACCACTGGACAAATTTAACTGATTATTAGGAATGTGACTATCAATTTTAATGATGATTCTTAGTCGGTTTTAAAAAATAAATTAAAGTATGTGGTCTTATACGAAGTTTATTATTACACTTTTATAATAATTTTAGTTCGTTATTGAATATCATAAAGATCAGTAAATATCTGCTGAAATTCAAAATGAAAATCAAACTGCATACGTATTTTAAAATCCCTTCATTACCATTAGATCAAAAATCAAACAGAAGAATTGTTGTTTTGGCAGCTTCGCAAATTTGACGAGAAACTTTTTGATAAAGAATTATCAAATGGGTTATTTATAAAAATGAATTTAGGTAGGTATTTGTCTAAAGTATGACTTGATTATCTGCCAAATTGCTTTAAAAATACTCAAGCTGAAGCAACTGACCACTGACAGTCCAAATACAATTGCATTAATTAGACTTTTCACATTTTAGTTTCGGTGTCACGGGTGTGGAAATAAGAAAAACTTTGTAATATGGGATTCTTTTGTTCATAGTCTCTGACATTATTTGTTAACTATACAAGAAAGGAAAATAAATAACATACTTTACTTCTGGTAGAAAGCCTCCCCACGCTGCTGGCACTCTTCTCAGTTTTTTGCTTTTATTGCCACGGGTTTGCGATGAACTCATTAATTCAACTTTTTTTAAGACAACCTTGAGTTCTCATGAGTGGTATTATTGATTGGCGATATTTGACTATCGTTTGTCAATCCCCAGAGAAGCGTGTACTGCTGATATCATTCGATACATGGGAACGGATCGCTTTACAACTTGTTCTTATGCACTACTCTTTAGCAACAGCTCGGCTGTGGAACGATTTGCCTGCCTCAGTGTTTCCTCCGTCCTTCGTGACCCAGGTTCACTTCTTCCTTCTCCTCAAAAAGACCCTCCATACAGCATCCTCAAAGACGACATAGGCCCTGATGCAAATTATTTCCCTCGAGGCCTCCTGTGTGGAGTTAATGTTTAAAACAAATAATCAAAAAATAACCGTTTATCTTTTTAAGTACAAAGATAATCCAGTTTTCATCTAGAAAATGACGAAAATAAAGGCTTAGGTTAGGTTAGGCTTGATTTTGACCTTCTCAAATTATAAGGAAAATATGATTTTTATGAGCCGTTGGTTAAAATTTATCAAATAGAGTATTCGCATAAAAAAAAAACCTCAAAAATGTGGAAATTGTGACGGGAATCAGGAAGAAATAACTTTTTTTTAAGCTAATCGAATCAAGATGGCTAATGAGAATTCACAAAGAATAAGTGATCTAAACTCAGGTGCGTTGCTAGAATTTTCTCTTAAGTTTAAAGCGACCCATCAAATTTACCAACTGATCCAGTTTTCTCTCACCTATAAATCTCTACGACATTTCTTCTTAAGTAATAAAATAACAAAAACCCTTAAGACAGCTCTCAATGAGTTCAAATCTTAGGTCCCCTTGCGGGAAGAGATACAGAAATACTGTGGTCGGAAGGAGGGATGCAGACGTAGATAAGGTCTCAATGCCGTTGGACAGACCAGGTCAAGACCAGAACAGGTACCTCAATATCGTCAACTAACCAATTCTGAGGGGGGGCGAGAGAAATGGGGAAGCCTCGTCAAAACCGTGAACGCATGATGATCACGATCGTCAGTCACGAGGCAAAGACATGGAAGAAGTAGAAAGCAGTGTGCCACAACAATTCACTTTCTTGACCCGTGCTACACGCACGTCCGCACAGCTCACTTGCCACTCACACTGGGGCAATAAACTTCAAGGCTTACCGTGTTGATGATCGAATTCTTAAGTGAATACCGCACAAGAGTTACAACTGCTCCCATCCGTCTGAAACCAGTGAGACTGTGGCATGTTGTGAAGCTGAGTGTAATGAGGAGGGGAAGGAGATGGGGAAGAGGACAAACACGGCTGAAGCAATATCAACCAACGTTTTGATTTTGAATGGTCTTTCACCAAGGCGATAATATCACTCTGAATGTAGCATTATCAATGGTTTTCAAAAGTTCATAGACACATACCCATTGTGATCAGAAGACTAAAAGATCGTAAGCAGAACCTAGTTTTAGGGCAGTATTGGATAGTTTGATGTTTTTACAATAATTACCCCAAAAGAGTCCTAACCGTCCAGTGAACCTCCAGTGAAACTATGGCGTCTAAGGCTGAAAGTATTGGGGAGAGAAGGAGATGGATAAGAGGAAGGTTATGAAGTACCTGGCTATTCAGATCTGGTCACCAAACACGGCTGAAGCTATTTTAAGCAACGTTTCGATTCTGATTGTTGGTATTTCACCAGGGCAATACTTAGTGTATCTACCACTTTGGAACACGCCGCAAATCTACGATTTATTATTTTGTTTGAATTAAATGTGTTATGACATGCATTAATTCCATAAATTTAATTTTCGCACGCCGGGTTTGAACCCGCGACCTCTGGATTCGTAGTCGAGCGTCTTCGCCACTCGACCACGGAGGCCGTCAAAAGCATCTCGTAACAATTAGCCATAGTGAGCAATGTGCCCCCGATCGCAGCCGTAAATAAAATATAGACAGATATGTGTAACAATTTGGAAAGTAGTCCGCGTCTAGACGCAGGAGGCGAGCCCACAACGCGAGTCCTCGGGGCGCGCAATTAAACGGTCGCGTGCGCAATGTTTAACATTGCATTCATTGAGCGGAACCGGTTCCCTTCGAGACGTGAGCCTGCCTCTGCGCAAGCTCACGGCCCAGAACAGTGCGTAATGTGCAGTGCGCCTGCGCACCCTTTGACCGTTTAGCCGAGGCTCTTTAACACTCCGAATCTGCACGGCCTCACAGAATTAAGTTGACGCCTTGGAGAAACAATGTATGGAGAGAGAGCTAATTATTTTTACCCCACCGATACAAACTTGCGATAAATCACTTTCTCCGGGTTTTTACGTCGTACACCATGAGAGAGAAAGAGACAACAAATATAATACTCCGCCTTTACGTACTGTCACAATGATCTTAAGCTCCAAGGTCACCGCGGGACTACGCCCACATTTTTTATTATGCCACTAAACTTGACACAACTACACGGTTTTTTAGGTTAGATGCTATATTTTTGTTGATATCAATATTGTGAAAAAGTGGTTTTACGAATAAACAAAAACATTGCGTCGATATGTGATATGAATGGATGTATAAATATCCTAGCCTTGGTCTTAGCCACGCCCAGGTCTGCCGAGTCAGGTAAAAATCATTAAAAACTGACTACACGGCCTTGGATTTGTACCCCTCTATATACTCTAAGGTTGATACTGAAAGTGTGAACGTTTCCTTGCATTTGGTTAGTTATTCATTCGTGCCAGCTGCTGCTTTATTTATTTACCAACTAACGGACTAAAGTCCAATTACAAAAAAATACAAAACACGAAATGGGAAAAAAAGCAACAGAGAAAGAACAGCACATACACAATATTAAATGAAGCAATGACAAAATAGGACAAAATATACATAAGGAAAAACATTCAAATTAAAGCCAAAGTCAAGTCAAAGCTTTGGTAGAGTCGTAAAGAATGACAAAAATCATTTAGACTGCTACCAAAAATTTTAAGACCATGGCTTGAGTTAACGAGTCTCGACATTCTGGAGACAGTGGAGAATGATAGACAGTGGACATAATTATTAGAGCGATGATTGAGGAACAGCAATTCATTGTTTCTGAGTCTAGCTTGAATCCAGCTTAGACTGTATTCGCAGTCTGTCTGAGCTTCCGCAATCAATTCTGGAGATTCTGATTAAGAAACAGATAACTTTGACCAAATCGGCTGTCGCCTTGTCACTTTGTTGAAAATTTCACTAACCCATTACCTACGAGAATATGTCAGCTTTACTAAGCGTGCACCCCATAATGGCACATGAGAGCACTGCCTACCCTGCCGTACCTGCATAAAAATACGCATAATATTGGATTAAATAAAATGGAATTATTGCAAAAAATAAATGTACACTTAAAAAATACGCGCGAAATTTAGTAACGCACCGCCGCGAGCGCCCCATCAACCTTCCTACCATAACATGTCAAAAGCAGTAACTACATGTGCTCAAACGCCGCCAACTTCAGAGTAGATTATTCTATGTTCACCAGACAACACAAAATATGTGTGCTGTTAGCTTTTGCGTGTTCAAGTGGCTCGTTTGTGTTAGTATCTTTGTAAGCAATCACTGATATTTGTTTTTTTACTGCCTACCCTGATCAAAAACTTTATGCACGCCACTACTTGTATGCCAGAATAAACTGATCTCCTTTCCACAAAAATGTAAAAAACTGTTGGTATATCAAAATATCATTTATGGAATTGGAAAATACAAACTTACTGTGGAAAAATTGAAAGAAAAAAAACATTGCCGCCGAAAACGGTGATCATCGTCAAAGAAACTTGAAGAACTCGACCGGGGTGGATGCCCTTTCTCTCCTAAGCCCTGTGAAAAATTGCGATACTTCATAAATGGTTGTGATCTACCGTAACTAGTTAAATGGCAACACATTTTTTTAAATACAAATACTTAATATTTCTTCTAGAACGATTCTTACTCAAATATTATCTATATATTCAAATATTACTTATAAAATTTTTATTAGTACTCTATATACAGCCCAGAAAACCTTAATAAAAGTAATATTTAAAGTACCAATACAAACACCGACCTCAATCATATTTTTAAAATTTCCAGTGCTTACCATACAAAAATTATTTTCTAAACATATACTAACCTTCCTTTACAAAAAATATAAATACGTTTGTCACCTCACAAAATACTCTCAACACTAGATCAAAACATGCACATCAATTACAAATACCTAAAACATACACATCTTTTGGACAAAAGCTTTACAGATACCAGGCTATTAAGCTTTATAATTCTCTTCCTACACAAATCAAAACATTTACACTTGCACAATACAATGAACATGCTTAGAACTGGTTACAATCCTCTTAATTTAAAATTAGATACACTCATAATAATAGTGCTCCTTAGATTATTTATTTATTTGTATGATTTTTCTTTGTGTTAAAGTGACTTTATTTTTTTTATATTTTTAATTTAAAATTGTTTTATCATTTAATTCGAGAAATGTCTTCCACATCAAAGGTGAACTCCTAGCGTGGAGGACAATGTATTTACAATATTGTTAAAAACATAAAGAAAATAAAAAAAAGATTGTTTTCGAGGTAACTTTTTTCTATAAAAATTCGGATGAAGTCGGACGCATTTGTCCACTCACCCACTTACCTGTTACTGTTGTCCTCTGGACGTATCAAATTTGGACATATTAATTCAATAATTAGCGAGATTTCATTAGTACCTACCGATGTGAAAAGGAAATGCTATTTTTCGATGGTGGACAGGTTATGCAGGAATCCTAAATATTCACTGTAGACCGAAATCTCGACTGGGGCCCACATAAACATTTTTTTATTTATTTTTAAAGAAAGACAAACATTCCTGGGTTACGAATAACCTGACAATATTTGAAAAACTCTTACTGCCATCATAAGAAGCGGAAGATGTTGTTTGTGCAATGATGGAGGACTTAGCCCGCAGAGGATTTGAACGCACGTACCGACCGGTCGGTAACTTTTGTTAGGCCAGGAACATTATATTCTGTATTTAAATTGCTGTTTCTTTTATTGGACTTTAACGTGCTAGAAAAATGTATCTGTATAGATCAAGAACCACGCAAATGTTTCAAAGAAAACTAGTCAATTTTAAATCACGTTTACGTGCAGTGGATAAAACGTTACAAGGAAAATGTTTTTGAAGTTTGGTAATGAACGGGTTAAGAAGTTAAGTGCATCCTTTGGGCCGCGATGTGTGAATGCAAACACTGCACTGAAGCGCGTTCCTTGTTGCATTATTTGTTGTTAATACAATACAACAGTGGTTCTGTTGCTTTTGCCCGTAGGTGTCAGTGACACTTCTTCCTTCAGGGGAGGAGCTAACATTCAATACAAAGGAACTCTATGGAAACCAAGGAATTGCATCTATTCTTCTGATTATTCTGAGCATTTCTCCAACGTGAGGCTGATGAACTGATGACCCGACAAGATTTGATGTCTTATCCAACCACCGAATTTATTTTTAATTTTTTTATTATTGTAGACCAGACATCAAATCCAATTACAATGGAAAACAACAAAAAAAATTGTACGACTAAACATTTTAAAATTAATAAGTTTCTTGAACATAGGTAATTCTTTTATCATTACACATTTAATTCAAATAAATTAATCTATATTATATTTGCGGCACGTTTCAGAGTAGTAGATACTCGAAGCATCGCCCTGGTGAAAGACCACTATTCAGAATCGAAACGTTGCTTGAAATGGCTTTAGTCGTGTTTGGTGACCAGATCTGAATAGCTAGGTACTTTCAAACCTTCCTCTTACCCATCTCCTTCCCCTCCCACCACAATTGGAGATACCATAGTCTAACTGGCTCTAGACGGTTGGGAGTAGTTGGGACTCTTGTGCGGTATTCGTAATAAAAAATAAAAATAAAAAAAAACTTATCGGTCTACAAAATTGACGGAGTTGGCTATGGATACGATTTCTGCACAGCTTAAAACGTGCCATAGGTTTTTTCACACAATAATGAGACACCGGGCTTGTGAATGGGCGCTAACGCAGGCGAGTACTGTAGTTAGTAGATAGATTGCTTGATGAATACGGCGCCGATATTACAGAAAGTTTCCAGAGAAGTCTGATCGAATTCCGATTTTTTTATGTGTGTAAAAAAACACCTGAATATGCTGTAAGGTTGCAATTAGTTGCCAGGTCTTGGGAAAATTAAAAATATTAACGTTTTCAGAAATTTGCGAGCCTCAGACCTAGTCATGAAAACTACTTCCTACTTAAAACTGTCACACTCGTAATAAATAACAAAAAAAACAATAAATCGTTTGTATTGGAAACTGTTTTCCGCGGATCATCATTATTACTTCCTGTGTTTACAAATTATCCAAATTAAAGTGTGCGTAGGTACTTCATAATGCAACAATAATATGTTCGCCGCATTGCCAATCGCCTGGCTTGCGGCCAGAACCTCAACGGAATTATTTTTGGGTAAATAATAATAAGCTTATAACCAATTTACTCAGAAATTCGGCCAGCTGGTAAACAATTTGCGCCAATTCCTTGCACAATTCATATCGAATAACTGATGATGTATACATTATCAATAATAATGATAATAAAATTGGGATGATTTGTATAGCGCCGTTTTTGTGAAAATCACCTCAAGGACGCTGTACAGATCTTATTTTCTATTATTACATATTAATTCCCAGTTTAAATAAGAAAATATACAGGAACATACTTACCTGGCAGGTCCTATCAGATAGACACACTTATTAACTTTAAATTATTATTATTTTATTTTTTTCCGATTTAGGGATATATTAATAGACGAAGTATTAATACTATTTTTTAGTAGGTACATCATTTACAAATTATTTACTACCTACCTGACAAGCCATCTTATTGTGTACTACAGCAAAAAGATTTCAAAACTAAATAAATGTTTTTTAAGTTTTATTTTTTTAATTTTACTTCCTCTAATCTAATTTATTTTCATATTCTTTTTAAATTAACAATAAAATTATTACTTCTATACTAATGTATTTTAAATGGTTCTTACCGGCTAGTTTAAATTAATTAATTTGTAGAATTTCGAGGATTTTTGTTACGTGAACAACTAAAGTAGAGGTTCTCTATCGAAGATTAAAATGTGAAATTGTGCTAGATAAAACAAAACATAGAAACCCTAATATTTTTGTCGCAAACTGCAATGCAGGGGAAAAATTTTAGATTATTATGACATCAAAACATACCTGACTGATACAAAAGCAGCTCATCGGGGTGGTGTCAGGCTACAGTTAACGAGAAGACGATTTCCCTAATGCTAGCCAACCTTTAATAGGAAAGGGTAAGATAATAAAAATAAGGAGGAAAAGATTATCCTCAGTTTTTTTGTGTGTTTTTACATTTATTAAATAAACATAAGAATACCAAATGTCGTGAGCCTCAGAACAATAATATACCAGGAGGGATAGCTTTGTGAAATAGTAAAGTCAGTATTGTTGATTTTTTCCTGACTCGGGCGTGGCTGCGATTTTCATGGACGCTTTTTACATTCATTCATAGCACATGTCGACATTCTATTTTGTTTATTTGTATAATCACCTTTTTCACAGTATTGTTATAAAAAGAAATGATTAAACCTCGAAAACCGTTGAGTTACGTCGCATAACAAATGTAGTGGGTAGAGTCGCCGGAGGCGCGAGAGACCGAAAACATGCGAAATAAGTGTTGCGATATTATGTGACAACTTGTCTTGTCTCTTTCTCTCTCACGGTTTACGACGTGAAAACCTGGAGAAAGGGATTTATCGCAAATTTGTATAGGTTGGGTAAAAATATTTAGTTCTCTCTACATAATATGTATTCTTAATTCAAGTCATGGGCCATATGGACTTTGGTAACCAAAATATTTAGATAGAAAAATAGTAGATAAATGGTGAAGAGAAAAAAAATGCTTGTGAAAACCTGGCCATTATTATCTGATTACTAAATATAGTTAAAGCCTAAATAATCCATATCAGGCAACGTTTCAATACCTAAGAACGTCATCAGGTTTCCAAGAATCCTAGGAAATCGTGGTGATTTTTTATCTGCAGAATTCTGAGCTATGTCGATTTATTTATTTTTAAATTAACGGACCAAAGTCCAGTTACAAAAAAATACAAACCACGAAATGGGAAAAAAAAAGCGACACCGAAAGAACAGCTCATACATCATATTAAATGAAGCAATGACAAAAATAGGACAAAATATACATAAGAAAGAACATTCAAATTAAATCCAAGGTCAGGTCAAAGTTTTGGTAGAGTCGTAACAAATGACAAAAATCATTTAGACTGCTACCAAAAATTTTAAGACTATAGCTTGAGTTAACAAGTCTCGATAATCTGGACAGTGGAGAATGATACCCATAATTAGAAGAGTGATGATTGAGAAACAGCAATTCATTATTTCCGAGTCTAGCTTTAATTGAATAAGACTGTATCAGCTTCCACAATCAATTCTGGAGATTCTAATTAAGAAACAGACAACTTTGACCAAAGTTGGCTGTCGCCTTGTCACTTTGTTGAAAACTTCCCCAACCTATTACCTACGAGAAAATGTTAACTTAACCAAGCGTGACTCCATAAAGGAACATAAACACTGCCTACCCTGCCCATAAATAATATTAAATGAAGCAATGACAAAAATAGGACAAAATATACGTGAGAAAGAACATTCGAGTCAAGGTCAAGTCAAAGTTTTGGTAGAGTCGTAAAGAATGACAAAAATCATTTAGACCGCTACCAAAAATTTCAAGATCATAGCTTGAGTTAACAAGGCTCGATAATCTGGACAGTGGAGAATGATACCCATAATTAATAGGGTGATGATTGAGGAACAGCAATTCATTGTTTAGGAAAATAGGTGAATTTATAATACATCGTAATAATGTTTTAGCAACTGATTAAGCCATTTATCATAATGTTCAATGTTATTTCGCCGCTGATATCTTATTGCACTTGGCGTATCGGTGCTCGGACAACTCGTTTCCACGTGCCCGACAAGTTGCATACCTCAAACGCAGAACCGATCGATTGATCAACGTCCGAGTATAAAAAGCAAGACTGTCACGGTAGCTTTATGGGCATTCTATCTGGTTCCGCGGGCAGGTGGTGCCGGGGCATCAGAAAGCCCGAGAAGTTCCGCACTCTCTCGGATCGCCCGCCGACCAGACAAATTGTTACACATCTCGCGAAGAGTTGCGCAACTGGTTATGACAGCTCGACCACCACCAGATTCCCATCGGCAGAGTTGTATAGTCTGCATCTTGTTATTAAATTTTTATTTGGGAAGTCGATCATTCAACAAAAGTGAAACCTTTTTGGGGAAAACTATGATTTAATTCGTTTGTGAAGCAGAAAATTTAAGTCTATTTCTCGGATGCAGCAACAACTCTCTAACATTGAGCTCTCGCGTCATTAAATTTGCAAGGCCATTTCTTTTTTATATAGTGAATATCGCTCAAGAATCGTAACTGTTCCCAACCGTCTAGAGCCAGTGAGACTATGGCATCCCCAATCGGGGCATGTTGTGAGGCTGAAGGTAGTGGTGAGCGTAAGAGATGGGGAGTAGGAAAGTTGGGAAGTATCTGGCTATTCAGATCTGGTCACCAAACACGGCTTAAGCCATTTCAAGCAACGTTTCGGTTCTTAATGGTGGCCTTTCACAAGGGCGATATTTAAGTATGTACCACTCTGGAACATTATTATTATATTTGAATTAAATATGTAATGACACATATTAATTTATTTTTTTCTTTTAAAAAGAAAGAAAAACATTCCCGGATTACGAATAACCTGGTAATATTTGAAAAACTCCTGCTGCCATCACGAGAAACGAAAGATGTTGCTTGTGCAATGATGGAGGACTTAGGCAGCAGACGAATTGAACGCACGACGCTCGGGTGGGAATCCGACGCGTTTGTCCACTCAGCAGCTACCGACCGGACGAAATTAAATCAAAGTTATTGGCGCACGCCGGATTTGAACCCGCGACCGTTCAAAATTCGTAGTCGAGCGTCTTACCACTCGACCATAAAGGCTGTCTGGAATGTCTAGAATGTCTAGAACTTTGATATATTTTGTTTAGTAAGACAGCAGTGAGTAATTCTATCGCTGAAATAGTAGATATATTCAACTGCACTGAATCTAGTTACAAGAAGGCTATAATAGCATACCTCTTTCAAAAATACTACTGTTAATTTGCATTATAATATTTCTATCAATTTAATTATGTTTTTGGGTGCTAATCATTGTTATTTTTTATGTCACTGTTATTTTATATCTTATGTTTTGTAAAAGCCCATGAGGGTGTATATAATTAAATAAATAAATAAAGGAAGTCGGATAGTGAAGCCACTCAGACATATATAAATAAATCATGCGCAGTAGCAATAAAAAAATAGTATCTGTTATTTTACAAGCAAATAATAGTTTCCAAACACAACTTTATTTTATAACATTATCACCTTTCTTCACGTAGGAAATAAAAATTACAAATATTTTAGACACTCTATTTTTTAATCATTTCTCTGTGTAGCAATATTTTTATTTTTTTTCTTTTAGATTTGTGTAAAAGATATCTGTAAATGTTTATTTATCTGCTACTCGTGTTAACCTGTGAGAGATAGTTAAGTTGCAAACGATTTCTCCAGTTGTGGTGTATATTAGTCAAATTGAATACAGCTCAACAGTGTGGGCACCAAGTTATGCTATTATATATTCTTAAGATTTATTAACTTATGGGCATATTAAGGGAATGCATCAATTATGATTATCTTCTCTGTCACCCTAAATTATTAAAATTATTTGAACGTTGAATAATTGCCGACTTAACTTGTTTAAATAAAATTATAAGTTCAATGATTGATAGGCCCTAACTATTATATTTAATTGAATTTCAAGTTCTTGGCAGTACCTACCATATTATTGTGACAATTCTACTTCAACCTAACAATATTACAGTCATATGCGACGAATTCAACATCTGGGAAACAAATATTCCGATTTTGTTGATATATTTAGTACGTCAATATCAAAATATATGTATACCTTAGTACAGTTGTTTTCATCTAGTAGAGTTAAATTATTTGTAGAAACTATTTAACTCTGGATTTACCTGATATTCATACTATTTGTAGAAATTATTTAACCCTGGATGTACCTGTTGTTATTCAATACTATTTTTTCTTTCTTGTACAATATTTTTTGCCCTGTGTATGAGAATATTGTTTTTTATGTTAATATTTGTGTAAAAAGCCTTTAACAAGCGTAAATAAATATTTTTTTTTCAATTACTATTAGTGTATTAACCCATCTGTGTTTTCTTCTTAAATAAAATAGGAAGAAAATTTAGCTGGAATCATGGATTCTTCATTAACGTATCTCCGACAAATATTAAATCATGTATCTCGACAAGATCGTCTCAAGTAGAAACTGGATGGTCTGCTTTTTCCCATCCTATATACAAAACTGAAAAAACGTCCACTTTCTTCATAACATACTTCCAACCTTACCTTATTATGTCATACTTTGCATCGCCATTAATTATGACAACCGGAGCAGGTAATCAATGAAGTGGGTGCCACTTTTACAAAAAGATGTGTTCAATTAGACGTAACGAAACGATTCCCTTCACAACAGGATGAACCTTTTTGTCGATCTGATTTCATTCGATCGACTTTAATAAATTTACAAGACCCGACAACGATACCTTTGTCGGTATGCAATACTTGTCAATAATAAATCAACTGGTTTTTGGTCAAATTCTTTCTGCTTTAATTTTTTCTAATATGGCTTTTTTGATTTGACTTATCTACTGAGGTGTTTGTTAAGTGACTTTTCCTCGATGTCCAAATATCAGGACAGGCAGGCTTTGCCTAACGTTTGTTTACTTAATTTTATACTACCGAACCACTGTCCATTACAAAAAATACATAACACGAAATGGAAAAAATGAGCATCACAGAAAGAACAGCATAATATAATATTTCAATGAAGTAATGACAAAAATAGGACAAAAATATAAATACTAAAGAAAATTCAAGTCAAAGCCTGAACAAGGTTTTGGTACAGTCGTAAAGAATGACAAAAATCATTTATACTGGTACCAAACATTTCAAGACCATGGCTTGAGTTAACAAATCTCGACATTCTGGACAGTGGAGAATAATATATCCATAATTAGTAGAGTGATGATTGAAAAAAAAACATCTACCCTGGAGCTGTAACTGATGCCTAGAGCAGGTACATTTTAACACTGTTTCTATTCTTAAAAATCACACTATTAAGGCGCTATTCCTTACAAGAGTTTTTCTCAATATTTCGTTGCTTCTTTATTGATCTTTGTAAATGTCTCCATTTACACTACTGCTTTTTGTACAGTTCGATTTAATTTAGAATTTTCTTTTGTTTTTCTAGATTGAATCATTTAACACAGCAATCGATTCTGATTTTCGAGTTGACGGGTTTCGAGTTCGATTCGAGCTCAGTGCAATAAATTATAAGCATCGTTTATTGTATGGGTGCTGAGCGTGTGAGATTGTGCTATAAATTTTAAAAGGCAATGTTTCAAATTCGGACATATCTAGTATTTTTCATAGCACAGCAAATTAACATATTATTATGTTTATAAGCACCTAAGTTATTAGTTACGTTATTGATCGCAAAAAATCAAGCGTACAGAAAATGTCAACATCTATTCATACGTAATTGTTGAAAACAGAATTAACATAAAACGATGGATCCAAAAACTGGTTATATGCACTCCTTTAGCGCGGTATGAATATTATGACATGAATGTTATATTAAACACCATATTTATCCGTGTTTAGTTAATTATGCATACCGAGTCCGCAATTTCTAAGTACTTTGGACGTATTGAAGTTATGAAGACATCAGGATGGTAATCAAATTTGGTTTGATATAGTTGTAGGGTCGTGCTTTGCGTGTTTTTGAAAATCAATTTCAAAGACATTAACCAATATATGTATGCGACCCGTTAGTGATAGAAGCCAATTTTACATTTTGGGTTTTAAAGCATCTACCTGAGGTTGGCTATCGTCAGGGTAATCTGAACTTTGCAAACTGCAGCCCGTACCAGTTGCGTAAGTTTCTTGCCCAAGACTTCATTTCCATAAAGCTTCCCATGGTTTATTAGTTGGAAACCTTACAATTGTCGCCCCTCATGATGGTATTTTGAGGATGCGCTTGTAGATCCTCATTTCAAAGTCTGTTATTTTCCATGTCAATGCTTATTGTGTCCAGGTTTCGTACAAAATAGAAAAGTAGAGAATAAAATATTTAAATCAATAATCAATAACAAAAAATATGAAACAGACAATAAAAAGACAATGGTCACAACCAGTGGCGGCTCGTGACTTTTTAGTGTGCTAGAGTGGTAAGATTGAAAAAAACGTCATCATTGATGTTGTTGTAGCCGAAAACATTTTTTTTTTTTTCGAAATTTCAACTTTTTGTATGAAGATTTTTCAGAAATCCGTGCGGTGAACCACCAAAACTGAAAAATCCTGAAAATCTTCATACAAAAAATAAAATCTTGAAAAAAAAATAAAAATCATTTTTGGCTACAACAACACTAACAATGTCGTATTTTTCAATCTTAGCATTCTAGCACATTAAAAACTCACGAGCCGCCACTGGTCACAACCGAGACATAATTTCAAAATGAATTATTTCACAATTATAACCCGTAACATAAAGTAAATGTATTTGCAACAACCTATTTACGGCCGATTAGTAGCCTAATTGATAAATGCGTCTGGTTCCCACCCAGGCTTCGTATATTCCTATGGCTAGCTTAGTCCTCCATCATTGCACAAGCAACATCTTCCGCTTGTTAAGACCATAGTAAGAGTTTTTGAAATATTGACAATTTATTTATATCCCGGGAATGTTTGTTTTTCTTTAGAAAAAATAATAAAAAATGCCAAATATTTCCCGAGTTATATAGATAAAATGAAATGATATATATATATTTTTTTTTTGTACTTATATAAACAGAAATGACGAATTAAACTACTTTTACTCATACGAAGTTCCCTTCAATAAAGTATCATGAATAATTCATCACATCGCGACATTAAAAGGTTTCTAACATTTTCCATTGCATAGATTTTCAAATCACTTCATAGCTCAAAACCTTGGAAAGAATATATTTGAAGAGGTACCTTTGCGAAACAGTGTAATCAGGACTGTTGACTTTATACTGACTCGATAGAAAGAGACAAATATATGCTAAAGGATCTTGGATAGCCTATTAGTTAGCGCCTCATTCGGACATTTTTAATAAACATATTTGAACACATTGAACAAAACAATATCAATACACAATTAAAATGATTTATATATTCAAAATATCACACAAACAATAATAACAGAAAGTTCGCCTAAATAATGATGGAAACTTGTTGTTGATTTTATGTCTTTATATCATTAAAAAATGTAAAAATTCTTAAGTTCAGTCAAAAATTTGTATAACTTTTGAAATACCTCAGAAAATTGATGTTTTATGATCTTTGTTTGGTCTTATTTGAACATTCACACATAGCGCATATCACCATCATGTTTGATTTATTTGTATAACCACTGAAAGTTTTTGAACTAACATAAATATAGGAAATAACCTCAAAATGTAAGTGATACCACTCGATTTTATGAAGCTAGCGCGGACGGAGAACATCCTTACACACTTAGAAGTGCTGCGATATTATGTTATGACTCTTCTTGTCTCTTTCTCTCTCACGGTATACGACGTAAAATACAGAGAAAGTGATTTATCGCAAATTTATATAGGTTGGGTAGAAATATTTATCTCTTTCTCCATATATATTCTCACTCCAAGCTCAAAATCTACAGAGGAAACAGCTGTAAAAAAAACTCCTAAGTGATATAAGTACTCTTGTTAATATGGCAGGATTTTTTTTTTATGATTTTTTTTTTTTTTACATGAATACCGCACAAGAGTCTCAACTGCTCCCAACCGTCTAGAGCCAGTGAGACTATGGCATCCCCAAATTGGGTATGTTGTGAGGCTGAAGGTAGTGGGGAGGGGAAAGAGATCGGGAAGAGGAAGGTTGGGAAGTACCTGGCTATTCAGATCTGGTTACCAAGCACGGCTTAAGCCATGTCAAGCAACGTTTCGATTCTGAATGGTGGTCTTTCACCAGGGCGATACTTAGAGTATCTACCACTCTGGATTACTATCGTAACCTCAGAGCAATAATATACAGGAGGGAGCGCCGTAGTCAGTATTGATGATTTTCGCCTGACTCGGTTAGACCAGGGCGTGGCTATTACTAGGGCTAGGATATTAATACATCCATTTAAAGCACATGTCGACATAATGTTTTTGTTAATTTGTATAAAGACTTATTTCACAGTATTGTTATTAAAAAAATATAGCACATAACCTAAAAAACCATTGAGTTATGTCCAGTTATGTAGCATATCGAAGCGTAGTGGGCGGAGTCTCCGGAGACGCGGGAGACGGAGAACATGCTTACATACCGAATGGTGGTGCTTTATTATTTGAGAACTTGTCTTGTCTCTTTCTCTCTCACGGTTTACGACGTGAAAACCCGGAGAAAGTGATTTATCGCAAATTTGTATAGGTTGGGTTAGTATATTTAGTTATACCTTTTTATACCGTTACTCCAATATCGCGATCTGTATTATTATGCCACAAGGCATACAGTCGTTTTGAATGAAGGGGTGGTTACAACGGACTTGTCGGTGGTAGTATTTTTGCTTCCTCGGCTCCCAATAAACAACCACCCCACTTTGGGGCCTGCGACGGATATGGCATACGTAAGGATACCAAACCACGATACACGGTTAATGAGAATGATGCATGTACATCCTACATTAGGCTGGGCCGTTAATAATAATTGATATAGCGCCATATTCGTGAAATATGAAATACATCAAGGGCGGTATAAATGAAGATACCTTTATGTAAGGGGTCTCAAAAGATGAATACAACGATTAAGATAACAACTTCATTTCAAATATTTAGATAGAATTATACTTTTGGCTCTTATAGTGTTTTTTTCTTATTGTGAATACCGCACAAGAGTCCCAACTGCTCCCAACCGTCTAGAACCAGTGAGACTATGGCATCCCCAATTGGGGTATATTATGAGGCTTAAGGTAGTGGGGGAGGGGAAAAAGATGAGGAAGAGAAAGGTTGAGCAATTAGAGTAGTAAAAACTCAAAGTATCGCCCTGTTGAAAGACCACCATTCAGAATCGAAACGCTGTTTGAAATGGCTGAAGCCGCGTTTAGTGACCAGATCTCAATAGCCAGATTTATTTATATTGTATTTTAACAGATGTTCTCACTTACGAGAAAACATCTAGTTTTCAAAACCCAGTTAGTGTGCAATCATTGCTAAAAAAATTACAAATGGAAAGGATACATCAAATATAAAAAATACAAAAACTCAATCCGTAATAAATAATATAAACAAAATAAGATACAAAGAGAGACAAAAATACACACCATATAATTAGCCTAATCGTTATTATACACCTTTAAGCATATACTTTCCCATCTTCCTCATCTCATTCCCTTCCTCACTATCTTCACCCTCACAGAGAACCCCGATTGGCGATACCATAGTCCCACTGGCTCCATATGGTTGGGAGCATTTGAGACTCTTGTGCGGTATGCACTTTTTCTTTTAATAAAAAAATTGTTTGGGGCAATCAAACGAAAAATAATCATTTTTTGAAAATTAGCTTCTAATACAAGGCTACAAGTAGGTAGCGCTAAATATTTTTGACTAATTTCAACACTTTTGATACCCACGATATATTATATGATATTGAAAGAAGGGTGAATGCAGGAAACTCCATTAACAGAGGACTGAAGAGCTGTTCGCGCAAAAAAGAAATTGTCCTAAGAAGCGAAGCTAGCAGGCCTCAATGGAGTGCTTATACCAACCCTGATGTATGGCAGCGGGGCATGGAACTGGCAGAGGAAGGATGAAAGTATACTGAATGCTGTGGAAATGAGATCCTTGAGACGTATGTGCGGTAAAACCATCTGTGACCGTATTAAAAATGTGGATATCCGGAAAGAATGCAAGGCTGTTGTGAGCCTAATGAATGGGATAAAAAAGGGACGCTTAGATGGTTTGGGCATGTAGAGCGAACGAACGAAGAAAGGAGTGTGAAAAGATAATATTATGCGAAAGTGAATAGAAGTAGAAGTCTAGGACGCCCGAGAAAGACATGGCACGATCAAGTAAAACAAATACTTGAATCGGGTCATGTGAAGAGTCAGCATACAGAAGAGTATGTACGAGACGATGTATGAATGTGAATGAAGCAAGGAGTGTGTGCCAAAACGGAGTTGTATAGCGGTCCGTCCTCGAGTGTGTGAAAAGATAATACTATGCGAAAGTGAATGGAAGAAGAAGTCGAGGACGCCCGAGAAAGACATGGCACGATCAAGTAAAACAAATACTTGAATCGGGTTATGTGAAGAGTCAGAATAACAGAAGAGTATGTATGAATGTGAATGAAGCAAGGAGTGTGTGCCAAGACAGAGTTATATGGCGGTCCGTCCTCTCTGCCTACCCCTGCGGAGAAACAACGTAATGGTTAGTTAGTTAGTTGATAACCACGATTCGAAAAAGCTTTACTGACCATCCTGTCGGACATACGTGTTAAAATATTATAAATTACACACTACATATATTATTATTATTCACAGCTCAAGGCAGAGCTGGCATATTAATTAGCCGAGAGATTCAGCTCTGAGACCGTTTGGGATGATTATTAATGAAGAATAATGGTACCTAATTAAAACCATGGGTTAATGCATTTGTCAATATGGACATGGAAGATTTGATACTGACATGCGATGTTACACGTACGTTCAGAAGCTCGACGTTTTTTAAACAAAGTTATCCATTTATTTACTTCACATGTGTTATGGCTTGTTGTACAGGGCCCGCAGATACTTCAATAGTACAAAACTGTTGAATTTGGCAGCCACCTCTGGTTTGCAGCCCCTAAATACCTGAAAAAAACCCTCGACTCTTTGCAGAAACGAACGGTCCGTTTGATAGATTCTCCCATCTTAACAAACGGATTGCAAACTTTGAAGCACAAACGTCAGGTGGGAATGCTGTTCTAATTCTACAGGTATTTCAATGGAAGATGCTCCGAGGAACTTGCGTCATTGCTCCCTTCGGCACCGGTGCATAGTCGGGAAACTCGCCAAACGGGTCGCCTTTACGCTCTTATGTTCAACAGCTCGGCGATGGAACGATTTGCCGGCCTCTGTGTTTCCTCCCTCCTTCAACATGGGTCTCTTCAAGACCTAAGTTCACTCCTTCCTTTCCTCAAAAAGACCCTCCACACAGCGTCCCCAAAAATGACATAGGCCCTGAGGAAAATTATTTACCTCAAGGCCTCCTGTGTGGAGTTATTGTAAAAAAAAAACTATTGAAAGAGTTACATTGACAAATTAAATTCAATGATTTACTTTACTTCACTATTTTTTTTTTATTTAAGACTTGCTCGGGTTCACCTTAAGACAGACATCTTTAGAAGGTGAAACCGGTCAGGTCTTAAATAAAAAAATAGTGGAATATAGTTTAAAAATTGGCATTTTTTAAATCATTTGAATTGAGTTTCACCACGAATGAACAGTTTTTAATATTATAAATATCAAATTAAATTCAGAGACATTGGAGTAATAATAATAATAATATTTGGATAATTTGTAGAGCGCCGTTTTTGTGAAAAATCACCTCAAGGGCGCTGTACAAATCTTAATTTCTACTTAATATTAATTCTTAGTTTATATAAATATACAGCAACATACTTACCTGGTAGGTCACCTCTGGCAGGACACAATCACCATATCATAATAACTTAAAATTTAGCTGATTCTTACATATATTTTTTATTTTTTTTATTATTATTATTTCAGTTTTAGGGCATGAGAGCAAATTTAAAATAAAGTATATCGGAGATATTTTTAATTTTAATGACATCCAGAATCGAGGTATATTGTGAGGCCGGAGAAAGTGGAGATGGGAAGGAGATGGGGAAGTGAAAGACAGGAAAGAAATCTTCCTGGCTAGTGAGATCTAGTGACAAAACACGACTAAAGCAATTTCAAGCACCGCTACTCTTCTGAGTCTTTCACCAGGGCAACACTGAGAGAACTAGCACTCTAAAACGTGCGGAAAATAAACTGTTTATTATTTTGTGTTAATTAACTGTGACTAAGCATTATTTTTTTATGAATGACAGTATTTGAACATGCGACCCCTAGATTTGTAGTCGAGGATCTTAAGCGCTCGACGATAGTCTTCCTCTACATAGTCTTATATCAATCTTCCCCGAGATTGTCAATTGGGTAATCTTGTGTTTGTTGCCCACTCGATGACAAACTTCTCGATTGGCAACCCTATTCGTCAGGGTGTTTTGAGGATACGCCTCCACATTTAAGGCTTCTATTTTCCTTGTAAATGCACCAGGTTTAGAGTTCGGCTTTCCATGTATTTTGTTCAAAAGTAATGTAGAATAAATATACACACATAAAAAAATTACAAGTAGTGGAAAAGATCTGAATAAAACGTGTAAAACAATAATTTATTTAATGAGAATGAAATAATAACTTTGTATAAGACTAAAGACATTATTTTATTTTTTATGACCGTCTGGTTTCGCTTAGCCTAGGCATCTGATGATGCTTAGGCTAAACGAAACCGGTCGGTCATAAAAAAATAAAATAAAATCTGTGGTCTTATACAAAGTTATTATTTCATTTTCATTAAATATGTCAAACCACAAACAGATTGCTTTCTACGAAAAAGTTTTTTTGTGTTTTGCTGAAATTTTACACCTGAGCGATTCATTCTTGTTTGTTTTTAAAGGGTAATGTGAGTTTTCCCCTGAAATAACGTGTGGATATCGTTCAAGTTATCGTATTGGAAAAATTATGAAAAAAGAAACGAAACAGACGATAAATCCACAATTATGATAAATTGACTGTCAGCAGTTATTTAAGTTTACATTAACGGAAAACGAGCCTCAGTAAGGCCTTCATTCAGCTGTGGGAAAATGATTGCTGATAAGTAAAATGTAAGTAGGCAAACGGAGATACGTTCGCTCTACCGAGGACAAAAAATAAAGGAAATTCTGGACACCCAATCAATTACTTTAATAAGAGTTTATTAAGTCATTACACACGTCATTAAATCGTAAGCCACGCGATTTACAAACTGGTTTAACCTCACTTGCTGCTTGCTACACCCGCGGGTTAAATGATTCTCGGGTTAATGATTATTATTATGACTGAGTTAATTTGTAGTGTTTTTATAATGTACACTTCAGTTTGTGTGAGATGACCTTGGTGAAGGCTGGTGGTATTAAAGGCTGTCCCACAATTCACCGCTTTCGTGAAGGGGATTTCATTTGTAACTACTTTTTATTTTTGTGCACAACCTCTCACTCCTAAACAATATCTATATAATGTAACCTCCATGTAATTAATCTGTTCATTTAATTTCATCTTTTATTTTTCCTTTTTGAATACTTTTTTTTTTATTTTTTATTAATATTATATCATTTATGTACACTACGTCTGTCTTGACACAGGAATTTAATAGTGAGACAGACATGAACCAAACCCATGTTTTATATTTCAACAAGATAAATAAATAAAATTTAAAAAAATTAAAAATGTAAAATAATCCAAAATCACGTATTTTTATTTAGAATTTTTTTATTGAGTAGAAATTCTTCGAGTACAACATATCTTGGACTGATGTTTAAGGGTCAGCATCCAAAAATACACACTTTTTGGCTTTATAGTGCAAGCCAAACTACAAATTATTTATTTGTCAATTCTATACGGGTAGCTGGAAAAATGACAAAGGTTTCCAGTAAATACAATTTTAAAAACATTTATGTTTTAAATTCTTTGTGAAATGCATACTGGAATTTTTGGTAAAATGTTAAGAAAGCTGGTTTTTAAACTGCACCTTTTACCGACATTTAACTCTTTCCGGTCCACTTTTAAAAAAGGAAAAAACCGATTCCATACTTCATTGTTTAAATAAAGTGGAAATATTTTTTTAATAAAAAAGTATACTTCCCATTTTACAAAATACAACCCACACACACAATCATTAATTTTATTTTTTGCCGCCTAGCGGTCAATAAATTCTCTGTAGTTCCCTTACTCAAGATGACGGCGAATAGAAAGCATCAGTTTCCCCACAACTCCACAAAACTAAAAAAAATGACACTTCGGATATATGCTTATCGTGATTTTTTATTTATTTTGACGAAAACCTAGTAGACCCTATGTTTTAAAATATTTTGAATTCACTTCGGTACATGTAAATAAGGCTTATAGTATTTTCATACAATTTAATGGAATATATGTGATGTGGCATGAATAAATGTAAATAGATTTGATCTATTTTGAAGTATTCTCCCATATTTTTTGGAAACGTCTCTCACTGATTTATTGATGGGTTTATGTGTCATTTTAAGTGGCGATTTCGACCTTAACGCAACCTGCAAAAGAAGTTCGTGGTTTTGTTTAATTTTACGAATTGCAATCGCATTCAATAGGTGACTACATTTTCTATGCTCGTAGCATTTTTGGTTACTAAGGTAACCGTACTCTGGAGATATTTTTTCGTTTAATGGATAACGACATTCCAAAGTTACTTTCCAAGAGCTCAAGCCCAAAATAACAATAATACATACAAATATTTGCATAATTCGGGTGGTTCCAGTTTTGTGAAAAATCACCTCAAGGGCGCCGTACAACCTTAATTCCTAGGCTCCATCTTATTACCAACTACATATATATTCTTTGGCATTTTAATATTTATTTATATTATGTACAGAGATAATAAACAGAAGCATACAGGTAAGTGTGCTTGTACAATAAATAGATTACTGCAATCGACCGGTCGATAACTGAGTGGACAAACGCGTCGGATTCCCATCCGGGCGTCGCGACGCGTCGCGGGTTCAATTCCTCTACTGGCTAAGACCTCCATCATTGCACAAATAACATATTCTGCTTATTATTATGGTAGTAGGAATTCTAAGAATATTGTCAGGTTATCCGTAGCCCAGGAATATTTGTTTTCTTTTTAAATAAAAATAATAATAATTCACCTGTAAACAAACATCTTCTATAATTATATAAACAGTTTATTCGACGGCCTCCGTGGCCGATTAATTAAAATGGCACAAAAATATGACGCAAGTAAATATTATTTAATTAACTGCTATTTCACAATCAATTTAATTATTATGACGGCCTCCATAATCAAATGGTAAGGCGCCCGACTACGAATTCAAAGGCAGCGAGTTCAAACCCGGCGTGTGCCAATAACTTTTATTTTATTAATATGTGTCAAAACGCATTTAATTCATATAAAAAAAATATAAAAAAGTATATTTGCGACACGTTCCAGAGTGGTAGATACGTTAAGTATCGCCCTGGTGAAAGACCACCATTCAAAATCGAATCGTTGCTTGAAATGGAAGCCGTGTTTGGTGACCAGATCTGAATAGCCAGGTACTTCCCAACCTTCTTCTTCTCCGGTATTCACTATAAAAAAAACACTATAAGGGCCAAACGTACAATTGTATCTTAATATTTGAAATTACATTGTTATCTAAATGGTTTTCCTCATGTTTTGAGACCCCTGCCAGAATTGTATCTTCTTTTATACCGCCCTTGAAGTATTTCATATTTCACAAATATGGCGCATAAAAAAAAAATGTATACTATATATATATTTATATATATATGTTTGTAAATGTAGTCCACCATTCAGAATCAAAAAGTTGCTTGAAATGGCTTCAGTCGTGCTAGATGACCAGATCTGAATAGCCAGGTACTTCCCAACCTTCATCTTCTTCTATCCCGTATCCTTCCCTTCCCAACTACCTTCAGTCTCACAACATACTCCGATCGGGAATGCCAAAGTCCCACTGGCTCTAGACGGTCGGGAGCAATTGGAACTCTTGTGCGGTATTCACCATGATTATTTTTGTATTATAGTAAATATAAAACGAAATTATTTTTAATAGCGCCTTAAAACAAACGCCTGGGTAGTCCTTCGTTCAACAGTGGATCAAGTGAAACTGAAAAAAAAACTTTTTAATTGTGACCATTGTCAAAATTTTAGTTACGAAGAGAAAATAGATAAATGCCAAATCATTTTGATAAAAAAAATACAAAATTGTTTTTACAAATAACCATGATAATTTTATTTATTATATACGAACTCGAAACAAATACAAATGGTTTTTCTTTCTTATACTGGTGGTTAATTTTCGCCTACAATTCCTACAATAATTTTCCTTCGTACAGATTACTCCATTATAGTTACCAATATCATCCCTCGGTAACTCGCACTACGCACTGCTCACATTCTATTACCGTTTCGCCCTCCAGCGTATATCTTCGAATGCGGGGGACAGAGACAGGAACAATAATAAATGCTCGGAATTCGCTCGAAAGCCTTCGGAAAAGCTCATTAACTTTCCCACACAATTTAAGGACCCCACACTAATAATGAACCGACGAAGCTATTACAAGGATTCAATCATTTATAAGCTTTCATACCCGGCTCCGCCCGAGTTAAAACACGTTTAATATAATAATAACGGTCAATTTACATAGCGCAGTTTTGTGATAGTTCACCTCAAGTGCGCTTCACACTAAATTAACTAACCTAAATTATTTATTGACGCCCAAAGAGGTATTTACAACAAATTTGTACAATACAGTTATGTTGGCAGGTAGAGCATTATATGATAATAATAATAATAAATGGATAACTTTTAGAGCGCCGTTTTCGTGGGAAAATCACCTCAAGGGCGCTTTACAAATTAATTTATCCAACCTATAACTTATCACTTAAGCTTTTAACTAATAACCTACAGTCAAAATTTATTACTAATGGCTTACAACCAATATTTTCAACTGGTGACTTACAATTAGGACAATAGCTAGTACCTATTTACTGAGTATAACTTATAACTAGTGACTTACATCTAAGATTTCATGATTATTACTTCATTACCTTTTCATTATTGCTCCACATTTGTATTACTGTTCCACGATTCTTTTCTTGTATGACGTCATATAATAAAACAAGTTTCAAATTCTCCAAAAAAGAGCAATGAGAATTTTACCTAGGCGAAATAGATATTCAAAAGTAGTAAGAATGTCAGACGAACTAAATTGGCTAACAGTGAAACAGATGCTGAGATTAAACACATTAATATTTATACATGCATTTAGAGTACACGATACTTAAAAAAATAACAAAAAGTACATACTCCTTGAAAAAATAAAATCGAAACAAATTAAACATATAACAGTGGTAAATACAATATGCAGTTTAAAAAGACATAAATAAAGCAGTAATAATCAGTGGCGGCTCGTGAGTTTTTAGTGTGCTACAGTGCTAAGATTGAAAAATACGATATTGTTAGTGTTGTTGTAGCCGAAAATGATTTATATTTTTTTTCAACTTTTTATTTTTGTATGAAGATTTTCAGGATTTTTCAGTTTTGGTGGTGCACTGCACGGATTTCTGAAAAATCTTCATACAAAAAGTTGAAATTTCGATAAAAAATAATAAATGTTTTCGGTTACAACAACATCAATGACGACGTTTTTTATCAATCTTACCGCTCTAGCACACTGAAAAGTCACGAGCCGCCACTGGTAATAATACCTATAAAAGCATAGAAGACAAAAAAAATACATACATTCACTATTGTGTGGTAGACACGAATATTTCAGTGAAGTATTTGTGAAGAGTTCGTTTTATCACTAATACAGAATCACAAAACATCAACATTACCAATACTACAGTCGATTTATAAGTGTGTGAGCCTGATAGTTGGTTTTATAATTGTCGCAAAAAAGGTAGCAATATAGCAAGGAGAAAACAAAATTATACATATAATATGTATACAAACTAAAACTATCTAAATGATCATCGCTATCATATCCTTAGAATTAAATAATATGGATACGTTACTGAGACAACGCGCCTGGTTGCACTAAACCAAGTCAACGAGACATACCTTTCAAGCACGCTTTATATAGCTATCTCTTCCACACACACACATATTCTTTGAATGGCTATCCTTTTCATACGCGGGTGAAACATTTAGTGGTGCAACATTAGTGGTGCTACATTTTTCGTAAGATTTGTATGAATATGACGTGTCTTGTATTTTATGTCAATGATCATATTTCATTTTTTTTACTCATTGATATTGCTATGCAGCAAGATATTACAATAAAATAAATATATGTAAAAAAATATTAATTAAATCATTTCTTATGTGAAAATTTCGGCGAAAAACCACTGTAATGGTGCTTTATAATTGAAGGATGTTCTTTTATAAAATCTCTCTCGTGGGTAAAATGTGCGGTCTCCATGGCATTACTGACTCTATAAAGCAAGTGCCTCCAGACAGGGAGTCTATTACGATTTCAACTTCGCCACAGTCCGGTCAATGTGGAGGATTTTACTCCTTATTATCATCCCGTCTCGCTCTCCCGCCTTTGCGGTAGCGCGTGCGAGCGAGAGGGGCGAGTAGGCTTCTGAAATATTCATCCATGACGTCAGACAGGTTCAATACGTTCATGATTTCGCTTTGTCTCCCTCTCGCATTAGCGCGACTAAGCCTGATAAAGCGAGACGGAAACACTCCACTAAAATATTCATTTGTAACGCCAAATGCACTCGCTATAAACATAAGGTGAGAAACACACGGAGAAGAAAACTGTTTTAAATGGTTTGGGAAAATGAAGAACACCCGTCAAAAGAACGCAATCATATGTAGGAGTTTGATATTTTAGCGTGGTTTTAGGGTCAACCTTTTCACCGGTTATAAGAGTGTTTTTATTTGTAATAGCATGAGGTGAGAACTTGACAGAGAAGAAAATTGCGTCAATTGTTTGAGGAAAATAAATAAAACTCATCGAAAATATCCAATCAAATACAAGAGTTCAATATTTTCTCTTGTATTTAAAATTAATCTTTCTAGTATGTGTAGAAAAGGTTTTATTTTATTATTTTTAACTTACTAGTTTGTAGTATATCCAAAGTATTCTGTGCGTTAATTCCGCTAGCTTCAGAGATAAGGTATTATTTTTTTTTTACTTTGAACTGATTTCTGAAATTAAAAACATATTTGATATTTTCTAGATTTAAAATGGTTTTTTTCTCCCCAACTTGCTTCATCCTTACAACTTGAAAAAACGTGAATCTGATATTATTAATACCGTCAACCTTGCTATGAGATAGTTTCGGGTGACAGCTACAAACGAAAGTGCTGCCATCTTAACTAACTAACTAACCAACCATCACGCCGTTTCCCCGCAGGGGTAGGCAGAGAGGACGGACCGCCATATAACTCTGTCTTGGCACACACTCCTTGCTTCATTTACATTCATACACCGTCTCATACATATTCTTCTGTTATTCTGACTATTCACATGACCCGATTCAAGTATTTGATTTACTTGATCGTGCCATGTCTTTCTCGGGCGTCCTCGACTTCTTCTTCCATTCACTTTCGCATCATATATTCTTTTCACACTCCTTTCTTCGTTCATTTGCTCTACATGCCCAAACCATCTAAGCGTCCCTTTCATCCTTCCTCTGCCAGTTCCATGCCTCACTGCCATACATCAGGGTTGGTATAAGTACTCTATTGTGGACTGCTAGCTTCGCTTCTTTGGACAACTTCTTATTTGCGCCATCAGCGTTCAGTCCTAAATATTCAAATAGATCTTATTTTTAAGAAAAACAAACATTCCCGGATTACGAATGACAATATTTGAATTCCTACTGCCATCATTATAAGTGGAAGATGTTCCTCGTGTAATGATGGAGGACTTAGCTAGCAGAGGAATTGAACCTACGACGCCGATGGGAATTCAAAGCATTTGTCCACTTAGCTACTACCCGGTTTAAAGTTGAATATTATATTTATCATTTTGTTCTCAAATATGCAAAAAAAATCATGGTATTTTATTGAAGTTATTTTAATATGATTTTATTCTCAGTTTAAAAAAAAAGTGTTTTATTTATTTGTGAATACTGCACGGTAGCCCCAACTGCCCGGAGCCAATAGGACTATGGCATCCCCAATCGGAGTTAAGTTGGCACTTTGACTAAAATCCAAATCGCTATCTGAACAGTAGCTCAATAAAAATACAATTTGTCACAATTTTGCGTATTTTATTTATCAACGTATTTCTTACTAATTAATCAAATATTTTTTCCACTGGACACTTACATAAGCGAAAGAAACTTTTCAATTCTGTGAAATGAATCTACATTTTTAGTAAATACTTGTCACCTTTTTATTAAATTGATTGATTTGCTAGCTGCCATCTTCCATAAATAACTCGCCTTTGACGAACCATAACAGTGTCGACAGCTTCTGCTGGTATATCATAACATAACTGTTTATGAATTTTTCAAGTTTGTTTCAAGGTAAATACATCAGGTATAAGGCAGATGTATTTGGTGTGCAATAGAAGGTAACTTTATAACAAGGGATGTGGCAGTAATTTGTTATTAAAAAATATTTACATTGTTATTTATTACCTTTTTGCTGACTAATTTTCTAAATTATGCAGACTTATTTTTTGTGATTTTCTACGGTTTGCTTGTGACGATTTGATTATAATTCGGACTAATTAATTATTATGTAATAATATTTTATATATATGAGTATACAATAATAAGGTAACAATACTGACGATGGACTGTGAGCACGATGCGGTGTCTATTTCACCAGTACTACAATGGACTGTGCTCTGAAAAACTAGTATACTCGGTACCTTCGGCACTTGTCACCTTGTCAGGAGTCGCATATCAAACTAAAACTAACAATTTCACCAGAGATACGTGAGTGTCTTAAGACATTTCATTTGCTGGAACCTTCCTCTCTTTATTCCCATATGTGACATAGGACTTATTTCACAATATGTCTCACAACAGTGTTCAAACCACTTGCACGATGTCAGTCAAACTCAACGAGAAACATAAAAAATACTTAAACGTAACAAAGAAAAAAATCACATTAATAAATTTTTCCCTTAGTTAGGGGTCTTAATCACCCTACCTTAAGGTCACACACGTAGACCACTGCGTTACAGAGGCTGTCCACGTTTATTTAGAGTACTTCGAAAATAAAAATCACCCAATGTATGTTCAAGAAACAGAATTTGGCACATATACTCGTAATATAACTATTATTATTATTTTTATTTTTTTTTTTATTATTGTACAACAGATATAAACCCAATAACAGTACAATGGAACAACAAGTAAGCAAATTCAAATTATAAAATTTTTAAATTAATAAGTTTATTCTGTAAGTCATCTGAAAATATATCAATATATTTAGATGATGTATTTAACAGAATTATACCTCTTGTTATGCTATGGTGAGCCAAAACATCTGTCCGACCATAGGGTATGTTGAACATGGCATGATTTCTGCTGCGACAGTATTTTTCTGGTACGAATAAGCAGTAGCATGCCAAGAGGTATGGACAGTCGACTAAGTGATTTATAATTTTAAAGCCTATTGTCATGAGACCAGCATTGCGCCTAGTCTCTAAGCTTTGATAATGTGTCTCCTCGAGTAGTTCCATGTGATGCATGAACATAGGGTATGTTCCATGCGTACGCATGTACACATACCTGAGGAATTTTTTTTTTAATCTGTTCCAACATATTTATGTATTTGGTTTGATGTGGAGCCCAGACAGTGCTAGCGTACTCCAACTTGCTTCTGATCACTCCATTGAAGAGGGCAGTCATCGCATTTGTGTTATTAAACTCTTTGCACCTACTGGTTACAAAACCAAGAAGTTTATAACAATTTGAAGTAAGCTGCAATATTAAATGTGCACTAACGAAACTTAATCTGAGAGAATCCGGTTGGCGTTCAAAACAATAAATTCGTGGTTTAAAACAAAGTATTGTTTTATTTTAATATAATGTCCAACCATAAAGTGATTGCTACTTATGAGAATAAATATATATGGTGAAGCAAACGCTCATTTTTAAATTTATTAATTTAAAATAAAATACTATTTCCACTCACCTCATTAAAAAAATTCAAGTAGCTTACACAACTAATAGTGAACAATTACAAGCCGTGATAATACTAGGCTAATCTAAATAGCGCAATTTTTGTGAAATATCACGCAAAGGTCGCTTAAAGTGGAACGTGAACATTGTTACGTCATTAGATATTTTTTAAAACAAATTCGCTCGGCGATTTCAAATTTGTAATTGATTGTTAAGATGTCTGTGTTGTCCATTAGTTTTTCCTTTAATTATATTTTTAGAAAGATAAATAAAAAGTCATCGAAAAATAAAGAAACAGAAAACAAGTGGTCCGAAAGAAATTCTTAAAAATCGCTTCTTACGCGGAATCGCGTGGAGATTATGCCGAGAAAGAGGCGATTATTCATTTGATAAAATTAAACAATCATTGTAAAATTCTTTATTAGAAAAGCGCAGGAAATACATTGATTTAATTTGCATTTGTAAAATTATTAATAATATAATTGAGTCACTTTCTCTATTGCAACTCATCCAGTTTAACGTTCCTTGCCGTTGACTCAGAAACAATAAATCGCTGTTCCTCAATCATCACTCTACTAATTATCGGTATCATTCTCCACTGTCCAGAATGTTGAGACTTTTAACTTAAGCCATGGTTTTGAAATTTTTGGTACCAGTCTAAATGATTTTTGTCATTCTTTACGACTCTACCAAAACTTTGACTTAACCTTGGCTTTGAGTTGAATGTTCTTTCTTATGTATATTTTGTTGTATTTTTGTTATTCCTTTATTTAATAGTATGTATGTTTTGTTCTTTCTCTATTGCTCTGTTTTCCCCATTTCGCGTTTTGTATTTTTTTTATAATTGGACTTTAGTCCGTTAGTTTATAAATAAATAAAAATAAAAAGGGAAGAAGTGCAAGTGTTTTGGGTCATTCTCACTAACTTAGTCCAATAAATACATTGATGGTTTTTTTCCAATCTGAATTATTTTACTATTTACATAATCATCATAAAACATGCCCATCCTTGAGTACTGAGCACTGAGTACTTCGAAGTAGCTTCTCGCAGTATGATTACAGATTACAGTACCGACAAGCCGTCAGCCCACCTCATAAACTCGTCATAAATTAAATATTGCCAGCGAAGAAAAAACAGCATACAATCCAATTTCGCAATGGCGCGAGATAAGAGCCGCCATTACGGTTTTTATGTCAATGGAAAACGTCAAAAAGTCTCTGCGCCGGCAACACTGGAACGTTTTTCCACCAACGGCATATTTTATGCGGATTCTACTATAATATTGTAATGGCTCTTCTACAGTTGTTGTTTTCGCCATTGTGTATCGCGTTTCGATACTCGTACGTACGTGGTACGTTATTTTTGCATACGATGTGGACCAGGTACATCTGTGTAAATAATATCTAATTTTACATACATAATTTATTAACGTGAGTATTTTTATTGAAATTTCGGTGTGTGAGCTGTGAAAATTCTTTTCAACATTCAGTTTTCATTTTTTGGTTGATGTTTTCGTCCATCTTACTAAAACCTCTCCAGATCTTCTGCCAGCCAGAAGACCTCATTTAGACTTTGAACATTTGTCTTACACCCCTTCAACCTTCCACATCCACTCCGTTAAGACGCTCGACTACAAATCCAAAGGTCGCGGGTTCAAACCCGGCGTGCGCCAATAACTTTTATTGATTAATATATGTCATAACACATTTAATTCGTATAAAAATAATTGCGGCACGTTGCAGAGTGGTAGATACTCTAAGTATCGCCCTGGTGAAAGACCACCATTCAGAATCGAAACGTTGCTTGAAATGCGCCTGAGAAAGACATGGCACGATCAAGTAAATCAAATACTTGAATCGGCTCATGTGAAGAGTCAGAATAACAGAAGAGTATGTATGAGACGATGTATGAATGTAAATAAAGCAAGGAGTGTGTGCCAAGACAGAGTTAGATGGCGGTCCGTCCTCTCTGCCTACCCCTGAGGGGAAACGGCGTGATGGTTAGTTAGTTAGCTTGAAATGGCTTTAGTCGTGTTTGGTGACCAGATCTGAATAGTCAGGTACTTCCCAACCTTCCTCTTCCCCTCCCCACTACCTTCAGCCTCACAACATACCCCATTTCGGGATGCCATAGTCTCACTGGCTCTAGACGGTTGGGAGCAGTTGAGACTCTTGTGCGGTAACAAAACAGGAAAAAGTTCAGTGCTTGGTCACATAACAACTATTATACCCTGGAAGTAACAATATATGGAGGGAGAGCTAATTATTTTTACCCAACCTACACAAACTTGCGATAAATCACTTTCTCCGGGTTTTTACGTCGTACACCATGAGAGAGAAAGAGACAACAAATTTCATCGACCGCTTCTATATACTGTAAGGATGATCTTAAGCTCCTGGTTCACGGCGGGACTCCGCCCACATTTTTTTATTATGCCACTAAACTTGACACAACTAAACGGTTTTTTAGGTTACATTCTATATTTTTGTTGATAAAAATACTATGAAAAAGTGGCCATACGAATAAACAAAAACATTATGTCGATATGTGATATGAATGGATGTATAAATACCGTAGCCTTAGTCTTAGCCACGCCCAGGTGCGCCGAGTCAGGTTAAAATCATCAAAAACAAGTCAAAAACTGACTTCACTGCCTTGGATAGATACTACTCTACCAACTCTATGATTATACCCTTATCTCAGTTTCATTTATCTCAAGAATATACAGTTTCTTGCCACAAATTATAAGACTCGAAGTCTAGATATTATACAAAAACCTCTGCATATTTTTTTACCATTTCCGAGATTGTTTTTCCAAGGGTCATCGAAATGGTCGAAACGAAATAATATAATGTGCATTGTACACACTTGCATCTTGCGCATCATATCGCTGCATAAATAAACACAGCATCCAGAAGGCAAGTGCATTTCTGCACAAGATATCTCAGGGCCGATCGGCCAGAGTAAAAATAAACAAATAATGCGATAGCATACGAGTATAGTGTGAAGTTTGTTTTTGTATTGGTAACACATTCAGAAGTTAGCGGATTCTGAGAGAAATTCAAAATCAATTTATGAAATTGCAAATTCTTTTGAAATGATTTCTTTCTCTGTTCAATTTTTTGCCACTTATATACAAATTCCACTGTAACCCAGTATTGCAAAGACACCCCAAATCAGAGATTGATGTGATGCAATTCCTTTTCAAAATCTCTGGGTTAAAGCTATTAACTTTCAGCCCCGATTTTTTTTGTCTAGTATAATGACGAGGAATACTATATTTTACTTCTTACATTTTGTTCATGTGTCTTTTTTACGTGAATACCGTACAATAATCTCAACTGCTCCCAACTGTCTAGAGCCAGAGAGACTATTTCTTCCTCAATAGGGGTGTGTTGTGAGGCTGAAGATAGTGGGGAGGGGAAGTAGATGGGGAAAAGGAAGGTTGGGAAGTACCTGGCTATTCAGACCTGCTCCCCAAACACGGCTAAAGCCATTTCAAGTAACGTTTCATTTCTAAATAGTGAGGCAATACTTAGAGTATCTACCACTCTGGAACGTGCCTCAAATATACTGTATTTTATTTTACATCAATGAATTGTGTTATGACACATATTAATTAAATAAAATTGATTGGCGTACGCCGGGTTCGATCTCGCGACCTCTGGATTCGTAATGGAGCGTCTTACCACTCGACCGTGCAGGCCGTCAAGCCTATCGTATCCTGCATCCTGGTATCCTGCATATCTCAAAATTTTAGGCATGGAATTGACCTTGATAGAAGCAATTACATGTCAGATTATCTTAAACTTTCTTGGTTTAGTCTTGAATTTTTTTTTCAAACGTTGAAAGTCTCAAAAAAATTTTAGGTGAAGATGCACAACTCTAACTTCGATGACCAAAATAAAGATTATTCGTTGTCCCACTCTTACATCATCATACGATCATGAATCATACCCTCCTCTCATTATCAAAACAGGAACAAGCCATACCTACCCATTCAAACAACAAGTTATTTTAATTGCCAACCTTTAAACAACCATCCTCGTACATTAAATCATTTAAAGCCTTCCAAAGACGATTCGAACCAAAGGCAATAAGTCCACACGTTAGCGCTTATCCCCGCAGTTGATATTTCTGGCCGAAAAGTATTGAAGATGCCCCCAGTGAATTTACGATGTAATTACAGAATTCGCGCAGCCTCCTATCATCTCTGCGCTCTGGCGCATCATTAGCACAAGTCACCAGCTCCGAGGCAGATGCCCCAATTGGAATTTCAGTCTGGGATGAATTCTCCGTTTGCTCCACGCAGGTGTAAAGCGTTTTAATTTAACCACAATTAATTCAAAGTTACAACCTTGTAGTAACGATATAAGGAAGTATAGCTAAATATTTTTACACAACCTACACAAGCTTGCGATAAATCACTTTCTCCGGGTTTTTACGCCGTATACCATGAGAGAGAAAGAGACCAGAAAAGTCGTCCCATAATATTGTAACACTTCGAAGTATGTAAGAATGTTCTCGAGTCGTATAACTTACGTCAACGGATTTTGAGGTTATTTCCTATATTTGTGTTGAATAAAAAACTTGCAGTGGTTATACAAATAAATCGAACATGATGGTGATATGTGCTATGCGGGAATGTTTAAATAAGACCAAACAAAGATTATAAAACATCACTTTTCAGATGTATTTCAACAGCTTTAAATATTTTTGACCGAACTTTAGAATGTTGACATTTTTAATGATATAAAAGCATAAAATCAACAAAAAGCTTCTATCATTCTACATTTAGGCAAAACCTTTTGTTATTATTAGTGTCTGTGTGATATATTGACTTTATAAATCATTTTAATGTTGCCTTGATATAGTTTTGTTTAATATGTTCAAATATTTTTATTGAAAATATCCGAATTCCATGTGGGCGGTAACTAATAGGCTATCCAACATCCTTTAATATATGTTTGTCTCTTTCTATCCGAGTCAGTAGAAAGTCAACAATACTGACTATACTGTTCCGGAAAGGTACCTCTCCCAAATTTTGGGGCTGCAGTGTGCCTCATTTCACTGAAAATACCCAACCAGTACTCTTGAGCCGGTGTGGCGTGAGGCATTCTATTAGCACTTGCTTTGGGGATGAAAATGAGGGTCAGTTTTAATCAGCTAGTGACCACGATGACCTAGTCAATGAAGTAATGTAAAATAGGCAAGGAACAACTGAAAAAATAATTTAAATGAACGGTTTTGATGAACCTTTAAAAAGCTTTCCAATATCCTTCAAATTTTGTGTATAACCAAAACTTAGTCGTATATTTACAACCTTTTTAGACGTAGTGACTTTTACTTTATGATGTTAACCGTTGCTTTCTTCCATCAGAATATTATTAAAATGTTTTTTTGTAGAAAGAAATCACTTTGTAGTTTGGCATATTTAATGAACATTAAATAATAGCTTTGTTTAAGACCACAGGTTTTATTTTAATTTCATTTTTTTATGACAGACCGGTTTCGCTTAGCCTAAGCATCATCAGGGTACAAAATGAAACTAAACAAAAAATGCAAAGTTTTCGATTATATATACTCGTATATACAGAAGGAGAACGCAATATAAAATAAAATAAGAGAATAACGAGAAAACAATGGAATAACATTTAAATTATAACAAAGGAACAGAGAGAAAGAGACAGATAATACGAAGTGAAAGAGGCAAAACGTCAACTGAGAAGGTGATTAAAGAGTTTACGTAAAATTTAGCTACTATTGGCTTACTGGAAAAAGTAAACTGATAATTAAGAATATGAGAGTAATAGATACTCTTAGTATCGCCCTGGTGAAAGACCACCACCTAATCGAAACGTTGCTTGAAATGGCATTAGCCGTGTTTGGTGACCAGATCTGAATAGCCAGGTACTTCCCAACCTTCCTCTTTCCCATCTCCTTTCCCTTTCCACTACCTTCAGCCTCACAACATACCCTATTTGGGGATGCCTTAGTCTTACTGGCTCTAGACGGTTGGGAGCAGTTGAGACTCTTGTGCGGTATTGATATTAAAAAAATATATTAAAAAATTACCAGTTGCTTAAACTCATATTTTTCCAAAAATACTCCACAAATTGAATTTTGACAAACCGGCATTTACGAAAATTCAAGCAAAGAGAGCTTAAACTTTGACGTGAAGCACTCACTTTGTGGAAAGACATAATTAAATTTTTAAATAAAGTAACTTAGTTTTTATCACCATTTTGGATTGATACATACATAAAACCAACCGGAGCTCTACCTCTTCAGGGCTGACCAAATATGTATATATTTGGTCAGCCCTGAAGAAGGTTCAGGTAGAGCCGAAACCGGTTGGTTTATGTATATATGTATCCAATAAAGTGGTGATAAAGCTCTGTTTTTTCAGGGCTGACCAAATATGTATATATTTGGTCAGCCCTGAAGAAGGTTCAGGTAGAGCCGAAAACGGTTGGTTTATGTATATATGTATCCAATAAAGTGGTGAAAAAACTGAGTTACTTTTATTTAAAATTCAAAGAGAGTTTGATGATTTTATCTTATTTCACCTCCAAATCACTTAGAACTCGCTAGAAGATAAAAAGATTATACGCGAACAAATGGTAAACAAGATTTGAAAAACAACACGCAGTTAACTGTACATAATTCTCCATTCGTAACCATGATAATAATAATAATAGTAATAATAATGATTATACAATGCTTGTCGAGTGACAAAGAAAACAAGACCTGCGACAGAAAACAACTGACGAAGATTTACATTTACGAGTACCCCAGTCACCGGTCCAACTGTACACGGTCTACACCAGAGGTTCCCGAACTTTTTTGTCCCGTGGACCACTTGCCGATTTTTCTGTTTTGTATAGACCCCCTGCTTAAACTCGCCAAAAAATAGATCCAGTCGGTAGAGATCTCAAATCAAAAAGTGCTAGCAAATCAACATAAATCCCTCTACGAAAAAAAGCACTAGTCGGTAGAGATTTGAAATCGAAAAGTACTAGCAAATCGACAAAAGTTCCTCCCCAAAAAAGCACTAGCAAATCGACAAAAAGATGAAACTGCGGAAGAACGAGTTCCTCGCCAAATCTTTGTAGTTCTTTGGTTCTTTTTAGTCTTATCTTAGAACTTCCATTGAAGTACTTAGTACTTAGAATAAAGAAATTCATTGAAGTCCGACTTGAATTGAAATATATGAACTGCCGCAAAATGAAGTAGTTCGCACCAACGGAACTACCAACTTCAATTGTAGTATGTGTTCAATGAGAATTGAATGAAGTTGGAACTGCCGCAAAAGGAAGAAGTTATTCGAAGTTTGCGGGAAGCCAACATTTTGGTGACGGCCTGCCTAAATGGAATCCACTCTCGTGGACCCCATTTACGTCTCATGCACCCCCAATTTTTTTTAAATTGCCGTGGACCCCTCACAGATCGGAATCGACCCCTGGGGGTCGATATAGACCACTTTGGAAATGACTGGTCTACTCTAAACTGTTCCAGAAGAGTAGAGTTAGCCTCACCTTGACTTGTCAAATAGAACAATACAAATGCATCGCGATCTTAAAGTTGCAACCGTTTCGTAACTTTGATATTTTATTTACAGTAGACCGTATTGACAAAGAAGTCTATCAGATAATGGGATAGCAGAATTTAACTTGTTGATAAGGTCACCTGTAGCAAAAAAGTGTATTTTAAATTAATTTTATGTGATAACGCGTCAGGTTCCCAACTTCCAACTGCTCACTGCAAGTAGAACTAGACTGCCTCCATGGTCGAGTGGTAAGACGCTCGACTACGAATCCAAAGGTCGCGGGTTCAAACCCGGCGTGCTCCAATGACTTTTTTTAATTAAGATGTGTCATAACACATTTGATTCATATAAAAACAATAAAAAAAGTATATTTGCGGCACGTTTTAGAGTGGTAGATACTCTAAGTATCGCCCTGGTGAAAGACCACCATTCAGAATCGAAACGCTGCTTGAAATGGCTTTAGCCGTGTTTGGTGACCAGATCTGAATAGCCAGGTACTTCCGAACGTTCCTCTTTCTTGTCTCCTTCCCCTCTCCACTACCTTCATCCTCACAACATACCCCATTTGGGGACGCCATAGTCTCACTGGTTCTAGACGGTTCGGAGCAGTTGAGACTTTTGTGCGGTATACTTATAAAAAATAAATAAAAAAAGAACTATGCCTTCCCCAAATTGAAAAATCTTGCGAGTCTGATGGTAGCGGTGAAGAGAACGGTGAAGGGGAAGAGGAAGGTGATGAAGTAAACTACTTATTTTTTTATTTTTTTTATAGTGAATACCGCACAAGAGCCCCAACTGCTCCCAACCGTCTAGAGCCAGTTGGACTATGGTATCGCCAATAAAAGTATGTTGTGAGGCTGAAGGTAGTTAGTGGGTAGCGGAAGGAGATGGGGAAGAGGAAGGTTGGGAAGTACCTGTCTATTGTGATTTGGTCACCAAACACGGCTAAAGCCATTTCAAGCAACGTTTCGATTCTGAATGGTGGTCTTTCACCAGGGCGATATTTAGCAATACAATAATGCAAGCAATACTGCACATGATTTACCTGCAAATTCTACAAGGGCAGTTAGGAAAATGTCTAAGGTTTCCAGTGAATGAAATTTTAAAGCTGTAATTATTTAAATTAAATGAAAAACATACTAAAACGTTAGTAAAACGTGCAGTTTTAAAATCAGCGCAGGCATTTTCTAACGTTTTACCTAAAATTCCAGTATGAATTTCATAAATAATTAAAAACATTACTGTTTAAAATTGTATTGACTGAAAGCCTCGGACATTTACCTTCCTACTTTTATAGAGTTAACAGATAAATCGTTTGTAGTATTGCTTGTATTAGAAAGCCAGAAAGTGTGTATTTTTGGGTGCTGACCCTTGAATGTGATATGACACATTAAATAAAAGGTATTAATAATAATAATAATAAAATGTTATTCCAGAAGGTATGCAGGCGTAGTGCAATGCAATATCTTCCATAATTGCTAATAATATAAAGTTAGAAAAATAATAAAACACAAGATGTGATACACACGATAATAATAATAAAAAATTAAAAAACATTAATTCGTAAGAAAAAATAAATAAAATAGTGAATATCGTTTTATTGGCGCACGCCGGGTTTGAACCCGCGACCTTTAGATTCGTAGTCGTGCGTCTTACCACTCGACCCGGAGGCCGTCATACTATTCAGTTCCGGTCACTATGTTCGAAGCAAGAGCAATTTCAAACAATTAAAAAATTTTAATGGTGTCTTCTCACTTGAGTGGTACATGTTACAGGTAGTTTTACGACCTCCGTGGCCGAGCAGTTGAGGTCCTTGACTAATCTAGATGTCGCGGGTTCAAATCCCGGCGTGCGTAAATACGTTTTATTTCATTAGTATGCGTTATTTAAATATTTAATAATATAAAACATAGTATCTTTATTTACAGCACATTTTAGAGTGACAGATACTCTCAGCATTATCCTGGTAAAAAACCACCATTCAGTATGGAAACGTTGTTTGAAATGGTGCTTGGTTACCAGCTTTGAATAGTCAGGTACTTTCTCACCTTCTTCTACCCTATCTACTTCCCCTCCTACTCCTTTAAGCCTCACAACATACCCCACTTGGAGATGCCAGGAGTCACAGTCCCGCTGGCTCTGGACAAGTGGGAGCAGTTGGGACACTAGTGCGGATTTCACAAAAAAGTAACCTTTAAAAACGTGACTTCGGAGCCAAGGAGGTGACCGCTCTGTCACGGAGTCTATTGACTTGGACCCAACATTTTTGGAACCAACCAAACTTTCGAAAAAGGTAATTGTTTACTGTGACGTGCGTGCCAATGCGTGGTTTGGGACGAACTTTTTTTCTTTCAGATATGACAGATGTGCCTCGGATTCACCTGGTGGATACCAAAGTGATCATTTTTAAAGTTCTTACCTTCATGTTTTTCATCCAAGTACTTACCTATCCAATCATTTTGCCATTTCAAATTCTGTATTCAACAACACCGTGTTCGAAACAATCGAATATCGAACAGAGGGCTTTTGGTGTGTAAAAAAACGTGGTTGCTCGTTCGTTTCGCTACTTCGTTAGTTTGATGTTTTGATTTTCTAAAAATATAAAATAAATGTCGTGTGTCGTGAATAAGAAGACTAAATTAAGTGTGGTGTTTTCGTGATTCGTTTCGTTAATACAATTGTGTAAGAAGAATTCAAGAACTTAAAACATCGGTGAGTGAATGGTTTCCTATTTTTCCTTCACTCTACAATCTTTCCAAAACCTATAATTAGACACTTCCATCAAGTAGTATACAGTCCATTATTTTCCGAATTCATCTAAAGCTGAAAACACATTCGGTATTTCATCGCAGCTTCGGATCCAAGAACACCCTTTATTATTTATTGGACTCTGAATTAGACATCAAAACACAGAATAGTGTGAATAAAATTTCTAAAATGTATTTGAACCTGTATTATTTATTTTTATTTTCATTCGCAAATAGAATCTCATTTCTACTACATTGAGTTTGCTTTCATCTTTCCTCTGCCAATTCCACGCCTCACTGCTATGAATAATTAGGCTAGGTATCTGAACTCCATTATTTTTTGCTTTCCTTTCAAAGGGTCCATCAATCTTCATATTTCCATATCATTCCGAGTGCGCTACTTGTTCATGCGTCTGTATCAAACGCAGACTTTACTGTTGATCACGAGAAACTTCTGCCAGCAGTGACAATAGAAATGACGCATCTGCCTGGAGAATTGGCCTACACACTGTGCACTGTGTACCAACACGACCATCCACCGTGCCCAGAACAGTTTTCAAGGTTTCCGGTAAAAGGTAAATAGTAAATAGAAGGGCCGCCACAACCTTATGTGTTTTGTGTCCAGCGCCCTCGGGCGGTCGAAACGAGGGGCAGCCTACTGAATTTACCTCTCAGACCATACCTGATTTTAAAATCTCCTTGAAAATCTATAATTTTGGTTAAATACTCGTATAAGATATATTTTGTCTACAAGTATGTATACAAAACTGGTCATCGAAAATAAGGTTTTGTTTTTAAGAAAATAGGCTCTATGTTGAGGTATCTGTGTGCTAAAATAAAGTGTGACAGAACAACGATTGGGGAGCTATAAGAATGATTCAAGACCGATTTGGACGTAATTTATAATGTTGAGAAACGCGCGGTAAGATGGATGAGGAAAATTTCCTTGGCATTAATAACTCTTTGGTTTGTTTTATGAAACAGCGGAAGAATCTCGAAGAAGCAGAGGGACTATGTCACGCCCAATTAGGGGGTTTTTGTGAGGTTAAAGTGAAAAGGAAGGAGATGGAGAAGGCTGAAAAGTAAGTACCTGACTATTCATATCTGATCACTAAACATTACTAAAGCAATGTTGGGAATCTGAATGGTAGTTAACAAAAAGTTTTTAAAAATTCACCGATGAAAACTGCATATTTAACTCATGTTTTACCAAAGTGTCGTTTTAGTGCTTTTGCCTTTCCAGTGACGATATTATTTCATTTAATAGAATGTTAAGTTAGTACCTATGTAAATAACACAAGTTTCGTACCCGCGACATCCGGGTCCGGAACAAAGGATTATAGTAGATTCACACCAACGTCCGGATCCGCTCAGTGACGATATTGTTTCGCATTAGAGCTTATTGAAATGGTATGAATATCAATCAAGAAGTATGTGGCAAGACAAAGTTTTGTGGCAGTATATCTTTCTGCCCACCCTTGTGATATTTAACTACTTAGTTAGTTAAATAACCATTTTTAAATATAAAAATACTTACATCGCAGAGTTTTTTTTTTAAATCATTTTTTTCACTAAATAATATTTTTTAAAATTAATAATTAATAAAAAATATATTTTTAGTGATAAATAAATGGTTTTTAACAAAAAAAAATCTGCGGCGAAAGTATTTTTACACTTCAAAATAATTATTTAACTAACCAAGTAGTTAAATATCACAAGGGTGGGCAGAAGGGTATACTGCCACACAACTTTGTCTTGACACATACTCCTTGATTGATATTCATACCATATCAATAAGCTCTCATGCGGAACAATATCGCCACTGAGCGGATCCGGACGTTAGTGTGAATCTAGCATTACCCCTCTATCCCGGAGGTCCAAGGCGTTGCCCTGCTTGAAGTTTGTACTAGCGGTGGCCCTGATAAATGGTACATGGTAAACAGCGCAGCAGGCAGAATAACATGTGTTGCATTTGTCCATGTTGATGAAGCGAAATGCAATGGCTGTCTCAGCGGCCGACACTCCAACACCGACAGAGACACTGATCCCCAATCCACCATCCACCAGCCACCGTGATTAGCATACATAACGGATCAGGTCACAGCTAAGAGACACAACAAACGGTTCACAATAATATTCACAATGGCGCCGTAAAAATGCGCGGGAACTTATTACTGTTTCGAGAGATGTGTGTGACCGCTAGGCCCGGGACACGAATAAAGAATCGTAGAATTAATGAAAGAAATGGCATAGAATTACAATAATATAAAGAGTATAAAACATGCGGCGTCAATTTGGAAGATCTAGAGCGGTTATGATGAAAACGCTTTACTATTCAGTTTTGGACGAGTCTATCGCACATACGTCCTCATCACAACATTAGGCGGCCAAAAAGTACGATTTCGACAAAACCTCATTAAAATTAATACGAATTTGTAATTTTGGCCACATGATGATGAAGATTCTATAAATGCGTCACTTAGGAATTATTTTTACGTATGCTTTAACACGTAAATTACTGACACCGGGCGTTGCGCGTTGACAGACATGTTACCGGTATGCGCACAACGCGCCACGCGCGGTGTGCCGCCTCTTCGCTTTGAACTAATCTATAACAGATGCAGCCATATGGTTTTGCTTCGTTCCACAGGGCACAAGGAAACCCGTCACTGTTTGTCAGTTTGAATTGATCCGTCATTCGTATGGCATTAACATGTACGAATTTTAGTTAGCAATGAGCGTGTTAATGAAACGATTGATGATCCTGGAGAAGACTGTTAGATGACGTAGCAAGGGGAGGTCAGAGCGCTTCGTGGCTCCGTAACCTACGTGACTGGTACTAGTCCAATGCCAGCTGCAGCCTGCAGAGTGAAGATTGCTGAGATGATAGCCAACCTCCAATGAGAGCAAAAAAACAATAGCATGACCGCAAACACGTCACTTCATCTATGGCCGTTGATTACATTTTTGTGCACCCAAAACAACTGCTCGCGTATTTGGCCGTTTTTAAGTAGTTGACGGCCTCCGTAGGATGTGAGATAGACTATGAGTTCAAAGGTCACGGGTTCGAATTCCAATCAATTTCATATAATGGATATCGTCGCCAGGAAGGCAAAAAACTGAAGCGCCATTTTGGGAAGTTTACACCAGAGCACCTTAAGGTTTTTTTAAATTACTTTACAACAAAATACATAAGTCTTCAGTACCTGCTTGGATTATGAAAAAAAAGTAAACTCAGGTAACTCAATGCTTTCACTAAGTTACCACAGAAGCGACAAAAAGCTTTAAAAAAGCCTGAAACTTGTGTCGCTTGAATCAAGCCTTCTCCCAAATGGCAAACATACTTTAAATGGCTGAAGCACCACAAAAGTGGTCAGAATCAAACGAGAAGCAGAGCATTCGATACAGAAAAAAATACTAATCAAAACTGCATACTTATTTCATTTTTTTAAACCAAAGTGTCGGTTTAGCCCTTTTGCCTTTCCAGTGACAATTAATTATGTAGCATATATTATATATTACAACTATTTTTGTAACTATTTTTTTGGCCAGCTAAAGTTGTCATCCGCACGTCTGTGCAACGGCGGTCGATGTGTTGAATGCCTTGAGAAACTCTCGCGATTCACTATTGTGTTTTAATTTGACGAGATGTTGACGAAAATTAGATGTAACCAAAATTTTACTGTTCGACTTCGAGACGTTTAAAAATCACTCACTCAGGCATATTCCCGATCTTGGTCACTTCATATTCACGCCGTCTAACACCTACTTCCGTTCAGGGGCGGGAGGAGGTGAGGCGATCGGGTCATCGACCCCGGGCGCAATATTAAATAAAACACCAAATATAATTATAAAGATAATATAACATAAATTTGCTTAACATTATTTTTATAGCTATTTATTGCATTACCGCTGTAATCAAATAGTTTTCATATATCTCGTTTTGTTCGATCCAGAAATCGCGAATCGGTTTCTGGAAAGACTTTAGATGAGTTGAGTGGACTGTAAACGATGATCTACTTGGTGAATGATTCGAATAATCTGAAGGAGAACAATGGTAAAAGGATTACGCCATTTTGCTCACCTGGTTTGGATGTCTGCTGGGAGCGGCCAACTTCTCTGTCCCGGCGATAGTTTTGAAGTGACCTTCCCTGTCCGGGCGATGATTTTGAAGAGGGAGACCGGTGTCGACAGTTCGAACGACCCGATCCGAGAGTGGGGGTCAAGTCACAGGCTGATTGATACATGTTTTATACAGCCATGCAAATGGTGCAGGACAGGGTCGCAAAGTGACGTATAGGAAATAGGTAGGAACGGGGTAAAAGTGAACATCAGATTTGGACCCATCGAAGTGTTGATTTTAGGATCCAACACGTTTCATGTTTGTACTCAACACGCATCGATCACCATCCCAATGAGATCACGATTGGGATGAGATCCCCTTTTTAATTTTTTATGTGTACTGCATGAGAGTCCCAACCGTCTGGACTCTTTTTTTGTGTATTACAGACTGTATATGTCCATTTACAAAACACAAGAAAGTAACATAAAAGTAAATTAAGAGATATTTTTAACATGTCTCTTGAAATCTTCAAGGTTTACGTTGAAGATATCAAGAGACATGTTATTTAGTAGTACCATACCCCGTGTCATGCTGTGCTGAGCCAACACGTCTGTTCTGCCATGTGGAATGCACAGCAGATCGTGATATCGCCCCTGGCAGTAGTTGTTTGGCACAAACAACTTATAGCATTCCAGGAGGTATGGATTGTCAATAAATTATTTAATATGTTGTTACGCTGTTACTGCAAGGGCTCCACTCCTTCCCCATTCAGTGGGCTACGGCATTCCTAATTCTGATATTTCTGTTTTAAATAAGATAAACATTCCTGGGTTACGAATAACTTGATAACATTTGTAAAACTTATACTGCCACCATAATAAGCGGAAGATGTTGGTTGTGCAATGATGGAGGACTTAGCTAGCAGAGGAATTTTGAACAGTTTGTCCACTCAGCTACCGACCGGTCACACCGCACACTTTGAATTTTTTTTAAGTTTGATTTTGTACCCTGATGATGCTTAGGCCGAGCGACACCGCACGGTCGTAAAATTAAAATAATATCCGTGGTCTTTTACAATATTATTTATTTATTTATTTAAATATTTCAAACCACAAAGTAATGGCTTTCTACGGAAATATAAAAAATGGCATTGTAGAAGCATGAGTATACTTCCAAATACAACTTTCAATGTTGTATTTGGCTTTAAGATATTTTCAAAATATTCCCCGTTTTTTTATTTCTTACATATATTTATGAAGTCAATTGAAAATGTTTATGAAACTTGCATTCGTTAAAATATTGATTTGCAACAATTCAGAGCGGAAGTTTCAGCTATGGGAAGTTGAAAGCAGTCAAGCACTAAGTTTGAAGACGGTGTTTTCGTCTCCGAAAATCAACTCTTCAAAACTCAGAGCTAGAATTATAAACTCATGGTTTTTCAATTTGTATTATTCCCAGCCTTAATGAAATGTGCTTGGCTTTCTGGAGTCTACATTATGAAACCTTGAAGTAACAATATATGGAGAGAGAGCTATTCTAATTATTTTTACCCAACCTATACAAATTTGGGATGAATCACTTTCTCCGGGTTTTTACGTCGTACACCATGAGAAAGAAAGAGACAACAAAATTTCCCAAATTATCACACCGCTTTAAAGTATTGTAAGAATGTTCTTTGTGTGCCGCGTCTCCGTTGACTCCGTCCACACGTTTTTTGATATGCGACATAAATTGACATAACTCAACAGCTTTTTAGGTTATATGCTATAGTTTTGTTTACAACAATACTTTTAAAAAATTTGTTTGTTATTGCTCTAAGTATGAAACGTTATAATTAAGGCATCATGCGCATGGTTCATGAAAAAATTGGGCTTACCTATTGCTAATTTAAATAATTAATGTATGTATCAAGAACAGATGCATTAGCTTGATTTACTTATTTCTAGCCATGGGCTGGTCGGGAAATTACTTCATGAAAATTGCACGACCACAATGCGATCTTCTTGGAACCAGTGGCGCATCAATGGGGTAGAGCCCCGCCTCCAAAACGAAAATGATTTGTCGATATACGTTTGCACTTTGAAATAACAAGATGTGAAGTATAATAAAACGTATTTTCGTATAAAGCAATCGCTTTGTGGTTTTTTCTTGTATTGCAGGCTGTCCATTTGCACATGAACAGTAACATAAAAAACAAATTAAGAAATATTGTTAACATGTCTCTTGAAAACTTTAAGGTTTATGTTGACGATATCAAGAGTCATATTATTTAGTAGTACCATACCCCGTGTGATGCTGTGCTGAGCCAACACGTCTGTTCTGCCATGTGGAATACACAGCAGATCGTGGTGTCGCCCCTGGCAGTAGTTGTTTGGCACGAAAAACTTTATAGCATTACAGGGAGTATGGATTTTCAATCAAATTATGTAATATTTTTACGCTGTTATTGCAAGACTGTTACTGTTTGACATTTAAAAAAAAAAAATTAAAAAATAACTCTGTGTAAGACCACGGATATTATTTTAGTTTTTATGACCGACTAGTTTAGCTTAGTCTAAGCTTCATTTGTAAACTCATAAAATTCGACAATATTATTTAATCACATTTTCAGATGACGTTTTGCTTCTTTCAATTCATATCATCCTTCTCTTTCTTACTGTTCCTTTGTTGTAATTTAATTGTTTTCATTTTTTTCTCATTGTTTGTTATTATTTTATATTTTGTTCTCCCTCTGTACCTCTAACCGCACCTTTGCATTTTTTGTTTAGTTTAATTTTGTACCCTAATGATGCTTAGGCTAAGCGTCATCGGTCGGCCATAATAATTAAAATAACATCCGTTGTATTTAACAAATTGTTTTTTTTTTTTTTTTAATTATTTCTTTATAATAAAACACATCTCCAAACTTATAAAAAATAAGAACACTTAGAAAAACCTTTTAAATAATTTCAAAAGTAGTTAAAATGTTGATCAATTTCTTGGTAAGTTCCGAAATCAGCACAAAAACCAACGAAAACGAATTATTAACTTTCATGTCTTGGTTCCATTATATTTGTTTTCTATTTCAGCTCAGTCTTACTCGTAAATCGTACATACCAATATAGTTTTCCCATCGTAATCCTGGGTGCCTTGGAAATCTTATTTCTGCCAAGTATCAGAGTTAGCATCAAAACCCTGTTATCGACTGTTAACCTCGCTTCTTTGAACTTATCATAATTTGTAACTGCTGCATTTAGTAAGGCCCGGCCCTGAGCCAACCGCTGCCTGGCGCAAGAATTTGTTTTGGCGCCTTTTGTCAAAACTTAAATTTAAATCACCAGAAGTATCGAAAAACTTTTTATTACGCCTTTATAATTATTATTTTATAAAATAACGTATTTTGAAATTATTAAACGGATCTTCGCTATCTATACCTATGAGTACTATACACAAAAATGAATAACTCTTATAGAAATTTCATCACTGTTAACCACTTGTATTTGGCAGGTTTACCGTCTAAAAATATCCAAATATAAAAAAAATAACGGAACACAAAAAAACGACAACTTGCAAGCAGCGAGAAGTTTTTACAACATTGTTTCTACATTTTAACTTAACATTTATATGTCGGTCTGCAAAAACTTTAGTTCCTTTGAATACATTTCAAATTCGAGTGCATTGTGGAAAGATGTCGTAAGTCTTAAACCAAAAAGACTGATATTGCTAGAAGGACTGTAAATTCATGAAGCGCTGTTTCGCACTAAACGGAATTTGCGCAAATTGCTCTCTCATTTGCACTGCTTAATTCTGCATAATTTTGCCTCTTTTTAACACACAGTATCAAGTATAATATCGAAAGAGGCGGCTTTTATTCCACGCCGTTCGATTGTCGTCCATAAAAATGGTAGGGATTTATTTCGTATTTTATTTATAGTATTTGTGTTAATAATATATAAGAGCTGGTAATGTAGGAAAAACAAATTAGTGGTATATTTCAATGGAACAATGTTTTTTTGGCTTAGTCATCATGAATTATTTTATTGTTATACGCATCGAGTCAGGTAAAAAATACTGTGTAAGGCTACAGCGAGTCTTCAAAGTTGTAATAAAGTATGCTGAAAAACAGAATTTAAAGGAAAGAAAAACATTTTGAAAAAATATATAGATTCAACAAGAAAATTCGAAATACGTAAGATTTGTGAAAATTGAAAAAATCTTCCAAAAATTTTATTTGTTAAAAAAATACCATTTACCGGGGTACAAAATTAGATACCGTTTTCTCAGGTTCTGTAAAACCGAAAGAAGTAATATTTTTAAATACTGGTAAGAATGATAAACTAAAGAAGATTCAGTGAAAAACTCGATCAAAGTTTTATTTGTTAAAAAAATACCATTTTTGGGAAGCAAAATACGAAACCTGGGTCGATATAAGATGCCGTTTTTTCAAGTTCTGTGAATCCGAATGGAGCAAACTTTGGAATTTCCCTTTGGGAATGATGGACTTAAGACGATTCAGTGAAAAAATCCTTTAAAAGTAGCATTTGTTAAAAACATACCATTTTTGCGGAGAAAATGCGAAATTGGGGTCGGATATAAAATACCGTTTTCTCAGGTTCTGTGAAACCGAATAAAGTGAACTTTTGGAATTCTGCTAAAATGAATTGCCAAAGACGATTCAGTGAAAAAACCCTTCAAATGGAACATTTGTTTAAAAATACCATTTTCGTAGGCAAAATGCGAGACTTGGGCTCGAATATTAGATGCCGTTTTCTCAGGTTCTGTGAAACCGAATGGAGCAAACTTTTGAAATTCTGCTAAGAATGATGAACTTAAGACGATTCAGTGAAAAAATCCTTCAAAAGTAACATTTGTTGAAAAATACCATTTTTGTACGCAAAATGCGAGACTTGGGGTCGAATATTAGATGCCGTTTTTTCAGGTTCTGTGAAACCAAATAAAATGAAACTTTGGAATTCTACTAAAAATGATAGACCAAAGACGATTCAGTGACAAAATCCTTCAAAAGAAACATTTCTTGAAAAATACCATTTTTGTAGGCAAAATGCGAGACTTGGGGTCGAATATTAAGATGCCGTTTTCTCAGGTTCTGTGAAACCGAACGAAATGAGCCTTAGGAATTCTGCTAAAAATGATAGACCAAAGACGATTCAGTGAAAAAATCTTTCAAAAGTAACATTTGTTGAAAAATACCATTTTTGTAGGCATAATGCGAGACATGGGGTCGAATATTAGATGCCGTTTTCTCAGGTTCTGTGAAACTGAATAAAATGAACCTTTGGAATTCTGCTAACAATGATAGACCAAAGACGAATCAGTGAAAAAATCCTTCAAAAGTAACATTTGTTGAAAAATACCATATTTGTAAGCAAAATGCGAGACTTGGGGTCGAATATTAAGAAGCCGTTTTCTCAGGTTCTGTGAAACCGAACGAAATGAGCCTTAGGAATTCTGCTAAAAATGATAGACCAAAGACGATTCAGTGAAAAAATCTTTCAAAAGTAACATTTGTTGAAAAATACCATTTTTGTAGGCATAATGCGAGACTTGGGGTCGAATATTAGATGCCGTTTTCTCAGGTTCTGTGAAACCGAATGAAATGAACCTTTGGAATTCTGCTAACAATGATAGACCAAAGACGAATCAGTGAAAAAATCCTTCAAAAGTAACATTTGTTGAAAAATACCATTTTTGTAAGCAAAATGCGAGACTTGGGGTCGAATATTAGATGCCGTTTTCCCAGGTTCTGTGAAACTGAATGGAGCGAACTTTTGAAATTCTGCTAGTAATTATGGACTAATGACGCTTCAGTGAAAAAATCCTAAAAGTTATATTTGTTTAAGAATGCCTTTTTTGCAGGAAAAATGCGAGACTTCGGGTCAAAAATAAGATGATTTTTTTTCAAGCTATGTGAGACCGCACGTAGATAATTTTCGGAAGTCAGATAAGAATGATAGACCTTAGATGATTCAGTGAGAAAATTATTAAAAGTAACAATTGTAAAAAAAATACCTCTTTTACAGGCAAAATGGTCGGATATTATATGCCATTTTCTCAGGATATGTGAGACCGAATAAAGCGAACATTTGGAATTCTGCTTAGAATTCTAAAGTTTTAAGACGATTCAGCGAAAAAATCCTTCAAAAGTATTATTTGTCACAAATATACCATTTTTGGCCCCCCCAAAAGTAAAAAAATACCATTTTTGCCCCCAAAATGCGAGACTTAGCGTCAAAAATTTGAAGCCGTTTTATCAGGCCTACTGAGACAGAATAAAGTAATTTTTCTGAATTCTTGTAAGAACGATAGACTAAAGACGATTTACAGTGAAACAATCCTTCAAATGTTACATTTGCGGGGAAAATGCGAGAGTTGGGGTCGGATATTAGATGCGGTTTTCTCAGGTTCTGTGAAACCGAATGAAGCGAACCGTTGGAATTCTGTTCAAGATGATAGTCTTAAGACGATTCAGTGAAAAAATCCTTAAAAATATGATTTGTTTAAAACATATTGTTTTCAACTCGTATCAGGTATTTAACAAGAGCTCCATCGGTCCGCGAAATTGCGTTTTCGATTTCCGTCCATGAACAGTATGGTTTTTTTCATTTTACATCATTTTATATTTAAACGTGCTGGGTGCATTAAAAAGCACTGTAATTCGGTCAAATCATCGCCCAAGCGATTCGCTGCCTGGAGCGGACTGCACCAATTGCGCCTGTCTATCAATTTCTTTATCTACTCTCTTTCTAACACGAGCTGGTAAATGACATAATTCCAATAAACGCCACCTTATCCAACTCTCCACAGGTTTTCCCCGTCCGTCCACAACTTCTGGAATTCGAAAATTTACCACTTTTAAAGAAAATATGACCGATTAGATCTTGATTCATTAACATATTAGATAGAAATTCGATAACTTTTTTTTATTTCCTTGAAAAAAAAACCTATTTTTGACTTGAAAACCAAAAAAAAACACTTAAAATGATTAATCAACGCCAAAGAGAAAGCTTCGTCTAAATATGACAACTCCATAAACTCAATCCGAAGCCAATTTCATAAAATGATCATCAAATAAAATTCAAAAAACTTATACTCAGAAACAATGAATGCTGTTTCTCAATCATCACTCTACTAATTATGGGTATCATTCTTCACTATCCAGAATGTCGAGACTTGTCAACTCCAGCCATGGTCTTGAAATTTTCGGTAGCAGTCTCAATGTTTTTTTTCATTCTTTACGACTACCAAAACGATGACAAACTATTTTATCGTAATTTAACGGGATGATGATTTTTCGAAGAACAATAAAAAATAAATTTAAAAAAAGACCTTGGCTTGAATGTTCTTTCTTTTGTTTATTTTGTCCTATTTTTGTTAATTATTTCATTTAATATTATGTGTGTTGCTCTTTTTCCCCATTTCGTCTTTTTTTATTTTTTTTTGTAATTGGACTTTAGTCCTTTCATATAAAAAGATATATAAATTTTATAAAACCCCCCTGAAAAAAAAGTTGTCGCGCCATTGCTCAGACCGCCCATTATTTTTGACAATTATCATTAAACCCTCCGGGTATCTGACACTAATTAGCCAACTGTGTCAAGGATAAAGGATTGACACAAGTTGGCATCCTTGGTATCTTGGAGAGTGCAACAAGATTGCAAATAGCGCGTGAACCGTTCGCACAAAGCTCGAGTGCCATTAAATACGTTGCCTCAGCGCTGTCTACTGGATTTGATAGGAATGCTAGGTAGCCTAGGTCACGGTCGTACTTAACACTATTGGTACCTATCTATAACTACCAAGTGCAACTGGAAATATAAACACGTTTTGATTTCGCAGATCTAGAGAAGAAAAACTGTAATTTGCTGCCCAGACCCTTATAATAATAATATTTGGATATTTTTTACAGCGCTGTTTTTGTGAAAAATCACCTCGAGGGTGCTTTACAAATCTTAATTTCTATTAATATTTATTCCTAGTTTGTATTTAAACATTTAAGAACATAAAATTAGAATCAGACGTAAAATATATGTACCTAACGTATAACTTTTATTATTTTTTATGGTCAATACCGCATAAGAATCCCAACTGCTCCCAACCGTTTAAAGCCGTGAGACTGTGGCATCCCCAATTGGGGGTATGTTGTGAAGCTGAAGTATGTGGGGAGGGGAAGGAGATGGGGAAAGGGAAGGTTGAGAAGAGTACCTGGATATTCAGATTTACACGGCTAAAGCCATTTCAAGCAACGCTTCTATTCTGAATGGTGGTCTTTCACCAGGGCGATACTTAGGGTATCTACCACTCTGGAACGTGCCGCAAATATACCATAGATTATTTTATATTGATTAAATATGTGATGAGACATATAATTGAAACAAAATTTATTTGTGCCCCCGGGCTTGATTTTTGTCAAGCTTTTTACCACTCGACCACATAGGTCGACTATCCAAGAGAATTAATAAGTTAATTTAGTGGGCACTAATACGATTAATTAGTCATTTTTAATATAATTCAGTATCAAAGGGTCACCAACCTGAAAAATATTCTGAGTCAAAGTAAGGAGAGTAGATGACATAATAATCCAGAGAAAGATTCATGAAAGCAAGAGCTTTAAATAAAGATAAAATAATGAGACAAACATATTGTTGTAGGAACACAGGGGAAAATTTTATACTTATGCAATATGCCTCTGTGATTCTTAGCCCAGCATTTAGATTGACATATAAACGTATTTGCTAATCGGGTATCGTAAAATGGTTAAAAATAAAAATAAATAAATAAATTTACTTTCATTTCATTTCGAGTTTGGCTCCCAATGTGATATCGCACAAGAGTTTTGACAGTGCAAAGGCAGTGGAACTATGTCACCCATAATTTGACAAATGCTGTGAGGCTGAAAGAAGAAGGGAGAAAGGGAAAGAGGGAAAATTGGATGCCTGAAATGGTTGGTAGAGTTTTAATTTCTGAATGGTGTTCTCTCGCCTGAGCGATACTGAGAGTATTTTCTACAATATAATAACAATGGAAAATAGTGAGCACCTGTCAGAAGAGAAATATGACAAAATCGGTTTAACCCAACTTATATGAAATCAAACACAAAATAGACTTCGGGGATACATCGAACGAAATGCATCTTTGAATATATACATAGTAAATAAATTGGTGCAGTGAGTACTGAGTAGTCCATCGACCATGCGATAGTAAAGTCATTTAAAAAAATCATTAAAATTCGTTGACTGCATGTACGAGTATGTATTCGTTGACTACACACAGAACTAATATTCGTCGCATGAAACAATAATTTACAAAATCTAGCTAAAACAAATCTTTACCACTGTAAGCAACTTAAAGTTGTAATCTGCATATTAATAATTTTGTAATTCCTACACAATATAATTCGTTTTGAAACTCTAAGGGAATTTCGGATAACTTGGTAAGGTCGGCAGTTGGCAGTTCTCAGCGGAGTTCTGATGCCAATCCTCAAGAATGGTAGTGTGGTGTAGGATTGTAGAAGGGCAAAAGCAGACCCAATGAAATCAGATTGAGATCCACGAAGCGTATGCGTAGTAAAACCATATTTGACTGAATGCCGAGATGGGAATAAAAAATCGTGGTCGACGCAAACGTAATGAATAATATTTAGGATAGGGCAATTTAGATAGTTTAGGCACGAACAGCGAATGTGAGGAAATGGGGAGACTATAACGAACAAGTTAAAAGAAGTCGTGGACGTCCCAAAATTCAATGAAATTACTCCAATATTTCAGGCAGATAATTTCAATAATCGGAATATAATATACTAATTTAGTCTCGATACACACGTCAAAAGGTAAATAGTGAGTAAATCGTGAAGTAGCGTAGTCGGAATAAAATTTCAGACATTTTTACGTATGAGCGAAAATTACCGGTATTGTTTATGCAGACATTAGCGCCCCACACGGCGATCCAACGAATCATGTACAGAAGACGGCTTAGCGTATTAATACTATCAGACTTTAGACATTTTTACGTATGAGCGAAAATTACCGGCATTGTTTTTGCAGACATTAGCGCCCCACACGGCGATCTAACGAATCACGTACTGAAGACGGCTTAGCGTATTAATACCCTCAGATGATAAGATGTACGAATGTGCATGAATAATCAAATGTTTTCCAGGATTGGCGTTTATTGCGCTATATCATATTTATCTACCCCTTGAGGAAACCAGAGGATATTTTTTAATTTTGTGTTATGAAACTTGTTTTTTTAAAGCTCTATTTAACGAATATTGGAGAAAGTCGATTGAAGTCACCAAATCAAATGGTTAAAGAAAAGTCGTTCACGAATCAAGTCAAAAGAATTTATTATTTTTAAATCAATGTTTATAATCTTCCACATCAATTAAACTCGCCGATTTAAATCGTTCGTCGATTGCACACAATAATTCTTCGCCACAATCGATTCACGCTTGGACAAATTACGACATCGTTACCATCAAATGAATAAATCGAATCAAATCAATTGATTCAATTTGAGGTATCGAAATGAATACCACTATTCTATATGGCTAGAGTATTTGGGATTATTCGAAGGATGAATGACCGAGTCAAACTACTAATAAATTAATTTTGACAGGGTCAGGGGACAGGCAACACTCGGAAAGGACTCATCAATTTGAATGGTTCGTTCAACCTAACCTGGTTTATATTATAAACTGATCTTATTAAGTCTAATTTAGGTAGCTGACTAATTTGGTAACTAATGCTTATTAACTTTAAATTAACTACTCGGAGTCTTTTGAAATCAAACTATGGCGCGATATTATCAAGTGATGAAGTTGAAAATGTTCGCCAAGACGAAAAAACGACCCCAGTGGAAGAGATAAATTAATGAGCTTTAGGTTTCTTTGACCCTACATACAGGATACTTAGAGGGACAACTGGATATGAATGAAGGTGTTTTTACCTGTATTATTAATGCTAATCGGTAAAAATATTATAGTATATGCAAGATAACAAGAAGAAAAAAAACAACTCTAGAAGAAGAAATCGAGGACGCCCGAGAAAGACATGGCACAATCAAGTTAATCAAATACTTGAATCGGATCATGTGAAGAGTCAGAATAGCAGAAGAGTATGTATGAGACGGTGTATGAAGATGATGTGAATGAAGCAAGGAGTGTGTGCCAAGACAGAGTTATATGGCAGTCCGTCCCCTCTGCCTTCCCATGCGGCGAAACGGCGTGATGGTTAGTTAGTTAGTTAATTAAAACTCCGCCCTAAAATTTGACAATACTTTAGAAAAACTCTCAAGGAACCGGTTCCTGGCCCAGATTTTGGATTTGCACCCCTCCCTCCCATGAAACAAAAAAATCCCGGAAAGTCCGATGCTATCTTCTCACATATCAAAGGCCTCCGTGGTCGAGTGGTAAGACTCTCGACTGCGAATCCAGAGGTCGCAGGTTCAAACCCGGCGTGGCAAATACATTTTATTTGATTAATATGTGTCACAATACATTTAATTCATATAAAATAATATATAGTATATTTGCGGCACGTTCCAGAGTAGTGTAGATACCCGGTGAAAGACCACTATTCACAATCGAAAAGTTGCTTTAAATAGCTTTAGCCGTGTTTGGTGACGAGATCTGAATAGTCAAGTACTTCACGACCTTCCTTTTCCCATTTCCTTCCCTTCTGCACTACCTTCAGCCTCACAAAATACCCCAATTGCAGATGCCATTATTTCACTGACTCTAGACGGTTGGGAGCATTTATTTATTTAAATATTAACGGACCATTGTCCAATTATGAAAAAAACATAAGAAAAAAAAAAGAGCAACAGAGTAAAAACAGCACATACTCGTACATAATGAAGCAATGACACAAATTAGTATACATTTAAAAGAACATTCAAGTCAAAGTCTGAACAAGGTTTTGTTGTAGTAGAGTCGTCAGAATGGCAAAAACATTTAGACTGGTACCAAAAATTTCAAAACCATTTGGGACTCTTGGGCGGTATTAAAAAAAAAAAACATGTGGAGGGTGGTAGAGGGGTGATACATTTATCACACTTCATCCCCAAAAATAGCATGCCTCCTGTACGGAGTTAATTGATGATAAAAAATATGTAATCATCAATATTTAGATATGAGTCAATGTTTAATGAATACCTGTGTCGTGTACTACAGGTGTGGGGGTGCAAGAAGTGGAGGTCGACCCATTACAACCGGTTATGATCGTGGCCAGTTTCATAAGGTCAATGTCACGAGACCAATTTAAGCAAATACAAGAATTTGGAAGAAGCCTACCAACGAACTAATGCTGGCAATGGTTTTAGATTGATGTATTCATTTTTACGACTGCTAGGAATTAATATTATTATGGATTAGACTAAAATAAATGGTGAATCAATCAAATCATTGTTTGTTGGGCCTTTATAGTTTTATGGTCGTGGTGAATTTGTTTCGAGTGTAATATTACTTTAACGGTATATACGTGTGGTTAAGTATATTAAAACGTAATATCTATGCATTATTGTTTTATTGAATATTTGATTTTGAAAAAAAAGTTAACCCAAGTAACTCAATGCTCTCACTTATCTGAAGCGACAAAAAGCTAAAAAAGGTCACACACTCGTGTCGCTTGAGTCAAGCCTTCTCCCAAATGGTAAATATGTTTTAGATGGCTTAGGGGCCACTAAAGTCTTCAGAATCAAGCGAGAGTCAGGGCATTCGATGTAGAAAAAAAACCCGATCAAAACTGCATTCTTAACTCATTTTTGACCGATGTGTCAATCTTTGTCTCCTTTTTACATTTATGTCCATTTATCGCCCTGGTGAAAGACCACCATTCACAATCGAAACGTAGCTTCATATGGCTTTAGCCGTGTTTGGTGCCCAGATCTGTAAAAATGTCCGAATTCCGTGTGGGCGGTAACTAATAGGCTATCCAACTTCCTTTAATATATATTTGTCTCTTTCTATCGAATCAGTATAAAGTCAACAATCCTGACTACACAGACTACACTGTTTCCCAAAGGTATCTCTCCATGTCCTCAAAGGGCTTTTCCATTTAGAAATATGGGTATCCGTGTGTTAAAACAGGCGTTCCTATGTCAAGACAGGCGTTCGTTTACGCTTTCCTATTTCGAGACAGGTCTTCATACAGGCTTTCCTATTTTATGCGATAAGGATCGGTGGGTTGGAACTTGGAACCGGCGTTCCTATGTCGAGACAGGCGTTCGTTCACGCATTCCTATTTCGAGACAGGTCTTCATACAGGCTTTCCTATTTTATGCGATAAGGATCGGTGGGTTGGAACTTGGAACCGGCGTTCCTATGTCGAGACAGGCGTTCGTTCACGCATTCCTATTTCGAGACAGGTCTTCATACAGGCTTTCCTATTTTATGCGATAAGGATCGGTGGGTTGGAACTTGGAACCGGCGTTCCTATGTCGAGACAGGCGTTCGTTCACGCATTCCTATTTCGAGACAGGTCTTCATACAGGCTTTCCTATTTTATGCGATAAGGATCGGTGGGTTGGAACCAGCGTTTCTACGTCGATTCGGGACTTGGAACATGATTTTCTTTTTCAAGACAAACTAACAGGTGTTCGTGTGTTGAAACAAGCGTCCCATTTCCCATTTTCTTCAGTCTCACAAGATTTCCTAAATCAAGAATACCATGGTCCCATCGACTTCGTGCAGACAGAGCTCTCACGCAGCAGATATCACACAAAAACATAAAATTCTCGACCCATAATTTATCTGCGAGGTTATCAAACGAGGCATGCGCGAGAAGATTGAGTGTACGAACAAGATCGAGTGGGATCCTCGTGGTTGAAGCATTTGCCCCACGTGCCGTCCTTGTTTGGAGGCAACTAAAGCCATTGGTCAGTTAAGTTGTCTGCGGAGAGGGTATCACCCTATTCAGGCTTGGCTGCCGAATTGAAATTTAATTATGCTAACTACTAAGTGGCTACTGCTAAAAAGGGAAAGTGTTTCGTATCATAATATCGATGCGAAACAATATTGGAAGCAACGAATCCGGACGGTACGTTGCTGAGGCGCCGTAGTTTTCAAGTTTTCTATCTACAGTGCTCGCATGCCTAAGCGCCCATTCACATTCATTATCACATTTATATCTTTGTAGAAAGCAATCACTTTGTGGTTTGACATATTTAAGGACATTTAAAAATAACTTTGTATAAGGCCACGGGAATTATTTATTTTTTTATAACCGACCGGCTTCGCTTAGCCTAAGCATCATCAGGGTACAAAATTAAACTAAACAACAAATACAAAATGTGCGGTTATATATATACATACAGAGGGAGAAAAATATATAAAATAAAATAACAAAACAATGAGAAAAAAAAAATTTTAAATTAAAACAAAGGGGTAGAGAGAAAGAGACAGATAATATAAATTGAAAAAGACAAAACGTCAACTGAGAAGGTGATTAAAGAATAATGTTAAATTTTATCCGTGTCTCGTGTCTAGGATGAACCAAGTATGTATGCAAAATGAGTTGATGATGAATCTAAGTAAGTCCAAAGTCATGGTGTTTGAAAGAGAGAGTACGAGAACAGCGTGCAATATAGTTGTGAATGATGAATACTTGGAGCAAGTGGATGAGTTTGTATATTTAGGAAGTATGTTTACAAGAGACGGAAAGGCTGATAAGGATATTGAAAGAAGGGTGAATGCAAGAAACTCCATTAATGGAGGACTGAACGCTGTTGGGGCAAATAGGAAATTGTCCAAAAAAGCGAAGCTAGCAGTCCACAATGGAGTGCTTATACCAACCCTGATGTATGGCAGTGAGGCATGGAACTGGCAGAGGAAGGATGAAAGTAGAGTGAATGCTGTGGAAATGCTGTGGAGATCTTTGAGACGGATGTGCGGTAAAACCATGTATGACCGTATTACAAATGTGGATATCCGGAAAGAATGCAAGGCTGATATGAGCGTAATGGATAGGACGCTTAGATGGTTTGGGCATGTAGAGCGTATGAACGAAGAAAGAAGTGTGAAAAGAATATATGATGCGAAAGTGAATGGAAGAAGAAGTCGAGGACGCCCGAGAAAGACATGGCACGATCAAGTAAATCAAATACTTGAATCGGGTCATGTGAAGAGTCAGAATAACAGAAGAGTATGTATGAGACGATGTATGAATGTAAATGAAGCAAGGAGTGTGTGCCAAGACAGAGTTGAATGGCGGTCCGTCCTCTCTGCCTACCCCCTGCGGGGAAACGGCGTGATGGTTAGTTAGTTAGTTAGTTAAATTTTATGAGTTTACAGGAAAACGTTTATATTTTTTCCAAAAATCCAACTCGCAAACTCTCAATGTAATGTTCTAATAAATGCGTAGCCCATAATGTTGTGCAGGTAATGGCCGAAGAGGCGGCGGCACTAGCGAGCGCCTCAGCACCTTTGGTGTGTACCTACTAATTGAACGAATTGAACAAAAATACGGCATGAAATTGAAAAAGGGATATTAACAAATGGTTTACAAAACGTAACCACATGTAAAACTATACAAACCTCAGAGCAATAATATACAAGAGAGAGCGCTGCTGTAGTCAGTTTTTATGAGGTTTGCCGGACTCGGCTAGACCTGAGCATGGCTAGGAATGGGGCTAGGGTATTTTTACATCCATGTCGACATAATGTTTTGGTTTATTCGTACCTATAACCACTTTTTACAGTATGGTAATAAACATAAATATAGCATGTAACCTAATAAGCCGTTGAGTTATGTTGATTTATTTCACGTATCAAAACGTGTGGGCGGAGTCAACGGAGACGCGGGACACGAAGAACATTCTAACAATACTTTAATGCGGTGTGATAATTTGGAAGATTTTTTATCTCTTTCTTTCTCACGGTGTACGACGTAAAAGCCTGGAGAAAGTGATTTATCCCAAATTTGTATAGGTTGGGTGAAAATAATTAGCTCTCTCTCCATATATTGTTACTTCAAGATACAAACTAACCTGTTATTAATACAACCTTTTCTTAAGGCGCCAAAATCACAGCTGCTTCAGGCGCCATTCTGTTCAGGCTGCAATGCGGGCTACGCTCATAATTCACACTTAACTTCTCAAACAAACTATTCCACCATACTCACTCTTAAATTCTCAATTTGATTTCACTTGATCGTGGCATATCTTTGTGGCATTGCTCCTCACCTGCTTTAGCAGTATACATCAACCAGATTAACATTACCCAGGGGCTTATTTTCAAAATAGACAAAAAAATATCATTCATAACAAGGGAAAGTTTACGCTTAAAACAACATAGTATCGTAATTCTAGCACGGATCAAATGAACTCTTCGCCTTTCGAGCGTATGTTCTAAGATAATTACATTATTTAAAATATGTTATACAATTAAAATGTCATCTAATAAAAAGGATATCCCGCCCAATGAATTAACGCTTCGTGACCTAGCGCGGCGCCTTTGTCATTATGTGACTTTGGGTCATTAAATGTACAATGGGTGTTAGGGATGGTACAACCAAACACCCAATCGACACTAGCCGCCCTCTTACGTCAAGCTCCTCTTGGAGGTTTTGCGAAAAAAGCATGTATCTACTCATTCTGTGTAAGAAAGCATAATTTAAAATAGCTATAATGTGTCTTTATTTGATATGAATGTACGAATATTAAAAAAGTGCGGTAAAATGATTGTTATTCCCCATTCGCTCACAGCTTCGCAGGAAAGGGCCGAACGCCCTTCGCCTCTCGGCGGAGATAGCCGAAGTTCAGAAGCCATGTAGGGGCCGGCGCCTGTCATCGCGGCCACGGCAATTTCACCGTGTCGCGTACACACACCACCGCATCGCCACACTAGCCGGAGATTGCCGAGCGGCGCCGAGCGCTCCGGCGGGGCGCGGGGCGCGGGGCGGCGGCAGGCACAGCGGAGAGCCGGCAACGTCGCCCGCTATAACCGATATAGTGAGGCCGCCGGGGGGGAAGGGGCCCTCCCCGCGCCTCCCCCCGCAACCCTGCCGCGCCCGCCCTCCGGCCAGTCTCACCTTTGCCCGCGCCCAGTGTGCACGTAACGCGGGAGCGCGCGCGAGTCCTAACACACTTTCGTGACCATTTTACTTGTGTTGAAAAACTTATCAATTAAAAAAATATCCATGAGTCGGTGATACGAATGAACTCATATTGGACCGGTTAATGTCCGAGACGGGCGCGACCGCCACCTCTATATGTGCGTGTTCAAATGCTGGGATATACATCCTACAGGTACCTATATTATGAATGGGCAAATAATACTTATCCGAGTTGAGCCTGTCATTACTAGGTGACGGCCGCGGGTTCGGTGCAGGCGAGTGCATCTCACCAGGGAGGTGTCTTCCTCCGCTTAGGGAAACTGTTCGGGACGGAGAACCATCGGGCGGTAGTCGGGGGCGGGATCCCAAGATACCCTCACAAGTAAATACCCTCACCGCTAGTGCTGTAGTCTCTGTGTACTTCTGCCACCCTGGTAGCCGGGTAGCCAGGCGGCCCCAGTAGCTCAGTAGTCTGCCACCCCACGTGGAGGGTCTGGACTGGCTGCAGAGTCGAAACCATGCCATAATGACGAGTGCACCGCAAAACAATAGCGAAAAGAATGAAGTGTGAAAAGTTTTACCCGGAGTGAAAATTCAGTTATAAGAATGAGAAATGAGCGAAGGAATGAGTGCATTGTGAAAAGTAAGCTTTAAGTCATTTTCGGAGTGAGAAATTAGCTAAAAGTCATTATTCCCCAGTGAAAACTTAGCAAAAAGTTTAGTGAAAAGTTAGCAAATGGACTGTTTTGGTCGCGTTCGTTACGCGCCTGATTGTTGTGACAGTGCTAGGATCTCCCAAACAGCGATAGCAGTAGAGTACTCAATCATCTCTAGGAAACAGACTGCTGACAGCAGACAGACAGAAAATCTCGTCAAGCTGAGTCGGTTGCTAATGGGACACTTCAGAATGACAAGAATGTTGCTTTGTGTGGAAAAAAATTGTATATTTGGCCTCACATCTGTCATGAATGCTATGCAAGTTTAACTGGAGCATAGGTTTCGAGTCTCGAAAGCTATCTCAGCCCCGATGATGCATTCCTTTTGATCTTAACAGTTTTTTACCCATCATAAAATAGATTCGTTAAACCCAGAGTTATTTGATGTTCGAAGCATCCGAATTTAAAATCTGTACTCCGTATCTGTAAACAGTAGTAGGTTTTGGTACTATTTCGTAGTGAATTTCGTGGAAATGAAGAATGACAAACTTTTCGTAGTGGCATAGATTTTGCATGAGTATCGTAAACATTTCGAAAAACGACGATCGTGAGTGCGTAGAACTTCTGTAGATGATTTTCTTGTGGAATTTTATTCAAATCGAGTGCTAAAAATAATTAAAAATAAAACGAAAATAATTATCTCATTTAAAATGTTGTGCTAGAGTACGTCGCGTAATAATCATAGTTAAAAACAATGTTTTAATATTTTCAATTAATAACACCGTTGTGTTTACAAAAAGTGCAAAACCCAATATATTATTATTAAATTTCTTGTGTATTGGTCATTGTAATTACTGTAAAGCAAAAAGCAAACTCCTACTTATATATATAATTTATTATTAACGATAAAAAATACGTTAAAAAACCTGTTGAAATATAAGTAACATATTTTTTCAGTATCAATCGGCAAAGTTGTTTCCCTTTTTTTATTATTTTAGTAAATTTTGTCAGAATAATAATAGCCATCATTAACACATTGGACTTTGATTAAAAACGAGTGAATTCTTTAAAAAATAAATATATATATATATATATATTAATAGTTTTTTTCGTAATATTTATAAGATTTCGTAACTATTTTTGATACCAGTGAGTTCTGCATCATTTCAACTTAATTTATTGCAGAGTTGATTCAAATTATACACCCTTCCATCATTTAAAATTTAATGCAGTATTATTTTATTATCATAGCTCACATAGCACGTGCGTGACAAAAGCTAAACGCTTTAGCTGTGTGATTTAAATTACATTTACGACTTGCTGTAACCGTACAAAAACAATTGTTTTAATTGTACGAGTGATATTGTCGATAAATCGCCAGCAAACATTGAATTTATTGTTTAGTTTTCCGAACGGGCGTGTTAAGTGAACGCCAGCGACATCTATACGATCACTGGGAAGCGCTAAACTCAACTGTCAAACTAAATAAACCCCCAGTTCAAATAATAATATGAAACACAATAAATAAATGAATATACTTTATCTATCGAATGGATCAATAGATGATTACATTGATTACTTATCCGAAAACGTGTCAAAATATCAGTTTGCTTAGAATATCGGCAATTCACGTATTTAACGGGAATTTTACGATTTTTAATTGATGCTTCCAAACTCGTAAATTTAATCAGTTTTGCGAATCTAGAATTTTTAAAGGTGCTGTTATAAACTTGTTGATAAAAATAAAAAGGTGCTTCCCGGACAATTATTTTAACAATTAAATCAATATACAAATATTTTGGGATAATAGGGATGGAAGGATACTATAATCGATATATTTCGTAATGTCGATTTTGCGTCGAAATGGTAATTTATTTGAATAAAATTCCACGATAGTCTTGAATTAGTAATATTTAGTTGTAATTAAAAAGACATTTTGCATGCAAGTAAAAGTAGTGATCATTGTTATGGTGCTTCAAAGTTATTAAATAACTTATTTATTTTTAACTATGTTTTTTGTAAACACCAGTGATATAACTCTAACGGCCAACTGTGACCAAGTGAAGTGTTTTAGTGCAAAAAGCAGAAACTGTGACCAAGTTGATTAGGAGTACGAGAAGGGGACTTATTACGCCACTATTGAACATTTCGTTTATTTTAAACCTTGCTTATGAAAATACAATGCTTTATTCCACTGTTTAATCACCGGGATTCGATTGTTTGTCGAATCTTCAATGGAAAAAAAATCAATTATACAAACAATGGATGAAATGTTGTGTTTTACTGTATTTATTTGTGATTTTTATTTAAAATTCTTGGTGCATTTGTTAGTCGGGGAAACTGGACATCGTATACGATAGGAAAGAAAATCGGATATTTCGCCACCATCGTTCACTATTACTTGGATCAACTCCTTAAAATTATAACCACAATCACTAATTCTTACGCTTGTAATTTAGAAAATTAACTAATTAATCTTTGCAGTTTATTATTATCATCAATAAATATTTTCAAAGTCGTTTCTTCATTCATCGTCACGAAAATTTGATCAAAGCCACAATGTATCGAGTTGTTTTTGCTGAAGTTCAAGAAGAAAAAAAACAGTCTGTACATTTTGTCAGCATTTAAGAAAATGGGTGGTCAAAATAAATTCGTTTAGTGCATTTCGCAGTAATAAATATATCAAACGCATCGGTGTCAACGCGTGGAATGCGTTTATTAATAACCCGTCACCAGAGTGCGCTAAACACTGGCCGGACTATAATCAGATCTCCGCCTCCATCAGGTGTGCCGTGCTGCTGGCAAATAGCAGTCACTTAGCAGAACGGGGCATCTTCAATCAATGCCCGCCAATCTGCTTAATCTAAACGTCCCGTCACCTCCTACGCGGTGGTGCCGGTTTCACGATCTGCACCGTCAGACTCGAACTCAATACGCCCGTGCTTATGCGTTATTATTTGCAAATGAGCCTTGGCAACAACGAATGTGTTAGTGTGTGTATTTCTGTGTATGTGGATGTGTTCGCGATCCCATGTCGTAAAGCGACGATTAATAACGTCGACCCGACAACGTCCAATTCTCTGTAAAGTAGCCAGTCACTCAGTAACCGGCTACATTTTCTTTTGTGGATTCGCGTCTAGACAGGAAGTCGATGCTTTTATTCTTTTTACTCTAGCGTCTAATTTTGTTGGACGCTTTCTAGCGCCGCGGGCGATTAATATGCAGTATGCAGTGCTATGATTGGTGACAAGGTCTGAGTGCTTCCTCGTGGAGTGCGCACGCACCGATGGACTCCAACACACAACACTAATCAGATGAATTATTAAATTTAAACCGTTTCGTTAAAAGGCAGAACCTATTAATATCCCACTCGCTCTCGACACACTGAATGGACAACCACTTCATACTATTGTTCTCACTCACCTCATTAAACAATACCAATAATCCCATGGTTTATTATTCATTTATTTAACGTTCGGAGGGATTTAACATAATATAGTACACCTTTAACATGAGAAATCATAAGTTTTAACATGAAATAAAACAATAATATGGCGTTATTGACAGCCTTTAAACCTTCTAAAGTATCAAAATATTTAGGAAATAATTCTTAATCGCAGTGTTAAATAATGCATAACTAGTATGTTAGTAATCTTACACAAAAAGCCTTGAAAAAATCGCGACGTTTCACTCGAAACAAGTTTGGCATCTTCACAAAAATGCACTCTCACTCGTATTGTATGATGACGAGCAACCTATCCGTGAAATCTGTTTACGCCTGTAACAGTATCGACATATGTCGGAAACTCGTCGCAAACAGTTGACTTCCCATCACTACGCGTCACCATGGCGATACAAAAATCTCACTTAAATTAAATAAAACAATAGATCTGATTATTTCGATGAACGGTTATTTTGTGTCTAAATGAAGCACTGTTACTTTGTATATATCACTTTATTCATAGCAACATGCTAACTTGTTTCTTGAATCAAAACAAAGTTACTAATTTAAAAAATATATATCTTTCTTGTAAAGACACTACGTAAATACCACAATGAATCTGCTTTAGCAATATATGTTTTTGATCAAAACGCTACGTTCTTTATTTACGTAGATCAAAGTAAAACATATACGTAGATAACATGTGTGCGAATTACGTAATAATTGTATATTCCACAATCTCTTCATTAGTTTCTATCTGGCGTACTCATTTTACAACCAATGCGGAAACGATATGTTTTGTTTTACTCAACGCGCACGCGCCACTATTGTCACTAGCGGAGACGCAGAACAGGGAAAAGCCGTGACACCAACCAAATAAATATAATTAATTTAATATATTAAGGGTGGGTCTGTATTCGAAGTTTAAGCTTTAAAGTGTAGTCTTACTTGTTTGATTCTCTGATAAATACATAGAGAGATCAGAGTAAACAACGTGATAAGAACGTGACAACAAAAGAATGCCGTGAAATCATTCTACAGATTACGGGCCGTATCGTGCTTGGGTACAAACTGGTTTTAACCCATCACGTGCCACTACCAACACTCGCCGCTCGATATTAAATATTACAATATGGCGACCTCCAAATGAATATTTTGCTCTATTTTTCAATTCAGTTCGTAAAAACTCATTTTACTACCTTAACTTATTTTCGCTCGATAATACTCAAATACTGAATACGTGTCAAACGAATCATATAACAGGAAATAAAATGATCATTGTTTCAATGTGGGTATTCTTGTTTTGATGACATATATGTTCACACTGGGAACAATAAAAGTCTAGACACCCGAAGTTAAATTTTATTCATAATTTCCAAAAAAAAAATTCCAAGTTTCCGTATTTTCTTATTACTAATTTGTATGGCTACGAAGTAGGTAATAAAATAAGCGAATCAAGGAAAACCCAAAATAGATAATTGTTACGTGAGTAATATATGAATTTAATCAATTTTAAGATACGAGGCAACAGATAAAACTGCGTTATCGGGGTATTTTGACCATATACACAAAATACAAGACCCGTCGTATTCATACAAATCTTACGAAAAATATAGCACCACTGGTACGGTTTTTATTTACGTTTCACCCGCGTATGAAAAGGATAGCCATTAAAATAATATGTGTGTACGGATGAGATACCTATATGAATCTTACGAAAAATATAGCACCACTGGTACGGTTTTTTTTACGTTTCACCCGCGTATGAAAAGGATAGCCATTCAAATAATATGTGTGTACGGATGAGATACCTATATGAACGTCCCACGCCACTGTTATAATCAGGTGTCGCGCCACTAGTCATAGTTGTCTTCCACACACTTATGTATTTCTGCATTCGCTATCTCACGCCGTTTGAGTGCCCAAAAACCTTGTGAATAGTTGTATTTATTGAATTGAAATAATGAGTGATTTGTCTGTAATTAAGAATGGAAAGAAACTCCATGAGATTTTTTTTTTTGCTCCCGAATGATTTTTACACCTCATGGCATTTTTTCTCAGAGAAGCCTACAGCGACGCGTTTGTGACAGCTGGTGCAGCTTGTCTGTCGAACGAATGTCTGTAATACTAAACGTAGTAAATCTCAAGTATGTCTCGCAGACTCGGTTTAGTGCATCCATGGGCGATGTCTCAGTAACGTATCTACATTATTTAATTCATCTAATATTTTGACACCTCCTTATGTAATATTGTGATTCAAGACGGATATCTAATTAACAATCTTTTAGCTAAACTAAACTCTAATTAGGAACTCCTATGGTAGTTCAGTCTAAGATTTAAGCTATAAATGGCCATAAATCCAATGTGCAGCCCTGCTTCCCTAACAAACATACACTTTTCTATCGATATCAATGTTCTAATTTATATTCGCAAAATACGTAAAATGTGCATTATAAAGTATTTAGCTAATATAAATTAGAACATCGAAATCGCTAGGGAAACGTATTCATATTAGAATCGCAGAGTTGTATTTTCGATTTAATGCTTAACACTTTTACGTGCATTTGGTCGTCAGTGTAAGTTCTCTGTTGTTGGCGGTCGACGGGTTAACCGGTGTTTATACAGCCTCCAGATCACTTGAAGCCTTCTAGATAACTGTTTCCCAACCGTGCCTCTCTACCCATACCGGCCACACTCCACCGCTTCTACCTTCCACCTTCTCCCACCTCCGTGCTCCGCTGTCATTTGTCATTCCTGACGAAATCACAGTCTCACTTTCATTTATCCACGTATCCTATCCACCAGAGACACTATTTGAAAGTTCATGGCTAAATTCTGTCAATTCGTTACTTTGGTGACGTAAGATCGCCCGTCAATGAATCGCTACAAAAAGTTAACGATCCCATCACTAGTGGACGTTCTAAAAAATCAACAAGGCAATACGTTCCCTTGAATATTACTTTTGAATTTATAACACAACTTGTGTCGCGCAAGGTTCTATCACCGACAGCTTTCGTCGCAAAAAAGCCTTAATATCAGTATTTTTGCAATTTATCATCGTTAAATATGACCCATTTGTATATTATTTTCATTGACTTTTCGATTTTTTTTAGAAAGTTAACATATAATGCAATCAAAAACAGTAAATACAATGTTGTTTGCATCACATGTAAGTACTTTGTTTGATAACCAACACAAGTCTCACATAGCTCCGGTCGACTTTAATGTGAAGAAAAGCCTATCAGACAATCTGAGCATTGAGATAAAGCTTACGAATGTTGATTGTGACATTGAAAAAATATTATGTTCATTCCTTGATACGGACAAAGCTACAATTTTTATTAGTGGTACAAACCTGCAATTCAAATAAAGCACTCGTAGAGGTCGTCGGATTTATCTTTTCGAATTCTACCATTGGTCGTATCACTTGTTCGGCTGCCCAAGAGTCCCAATCAAGTATTCCACTTATTCTGGTAACGTTCACCGTACCTGGCCTTCATTTCTTTGCGAGTTTCTCTTTTCACCTCCATCGCCCGATCTTCATATTTCTAATATAGCGCATCGGAAGTATCTCTGTTTGTGAATTAAGCAACCGTCTTAGGAAAGTTTAGAATTCCTTTGCATCACATCTGGGATTTCTAATCTTTCACGTGTGTTTGTTCATGTTTAATACCTTGAAGTAACAATGTATGGAGGGAGAGCTAATTATTTTTACCCAACCTATATAAACTGCGATAAATCACTTTCTCCGGGTTTTCACGTCGTACGCCATGAGAGAAAAAGAGACAACAAAAATAATACACCGCTTCTATGTACTGTAACGATGATCTTGGTCTCCCGGGTCACCGCGGGACCCCGCCCACATTTTTTACTATGCCACTAAACTTGACACAACTAAACGGGTTTTTAGGTTATATGCTATATTTTTGTTGATAACAATACTGTGAAAAAGTGGTTAAACGAATTAACAAAAACATTATGTCGATATGTGCTATGAATGGATGTATATATACCCTAGCCTTAGTCTTAGCCAAGCCCAGGTCTACTGAGTCCGGTAAAAATCATCAAAAACTGACTACACTGCCTTGGATAGGTACCACTCTATGTACTCTAAGTTTAATACCATCCGAGAAGCCTCCTACACTCAGAGCAATAATATATACCAGGAGGGAGCGCTAGTGTAGTCAGTATTGACGATTTTTGCCTGACTGGGACGTGGGTAGGGTATTTATACATCCATTCATAGCACATGTCGAAATAATGTTTTTGTTTATTTGTAAAACCACTTTTTCACAGTATTGTTATCAACAAAAATGTAGGATATAACCAAAAAACCGTTGAGTTCTGTCCTGTCATGTCGCATAACGAAACGTAGTGGGCGGAGACGCGTAGACGGAGATCATGCTTGCACACCTAAAAGCCGTGCTATACTGTGTGAGAACTTGTCTTATCTCTTTCTCTCACGGTTTACGACTTAAAAACCCGCAGAAAGAAAGTGATTTATCGTAAATTTGTATAGGTTAGGTAAAAATGTTTAGTTCTCTCTCTCTCCATACAGTATATTCTTGCTCTGAGCTCCTACACCTTTAATTCCTCAAGGGTTGTGTTGCATAAGCCACAAATTAGCCGAGTTCGTGGCTTCTACTTTTCTGAAATAACACCTATTCGTAAATCTTATCTTTTCCTAGGCTTGATCATCAAAAGAGCCCACATCCTACCTACCCACGCGTGCTGTAACTCTGAGCATATTGCATCACGGTTGTTTGCCTTCGTACTTAGCGTTAATTATTTGCATCTGAACTCTCAAATATGTAGATCTGGTGGTTGGTTAGTGACTAGCGGTATTGCCTACGATTTCTAGCCTTCCTATTATTGCCGCCGGTGAGGGACTCTCGGGTCTTTGGTCGAATGCCGCCGCCATGCGAGCTTCGCAATTGTAATTATTATTGACAGCTAACTTCTCACGGCTCACTCGGATAGCTGAACGTCGTGAGTGGTCAAATGCGAAGCAGATATGTGCACAGCCAGGGAAACGGATTGAACCGTTACCTTAATTGACGAGCGAATGGTGGCAGCACGCTTATTGGATGTGCCCATCAGTGGCGGCTCGTGGTTAGTAATAATAATATTTGGATGATTTGTATGGCGCCGTTTTTGTGAAAAATCACCTCAAGGGCTCTGTACAGATCTTATTTTTTATTATTACATATTAATTCCTAGTTTAAATAAGAAAATATACAGGAACATACTTACCTGGCAGGTCCTATCAGATAGTCACACTTATTAACTTAAGATTATAATTATTATTTATCTATTTTTTTCCGATTTAGGGCATGGGAGCGAAATTAAAAAATTAACTTTTTGAATTTGTCGTTGATGTTGTAACGGAAAACTTTTTTTTTTAAATTTGTACGAAGATTTTCAGGATTTTTCAGTTTTTGTGGTGCACGGATTGCTGAAAAATCTTCATACATACATTTAAATATAAAATAATGTTCGGCTACAACTAACTAACTACACATCACACCGTTTTCCGAAGAGGTAGGCAGAGAATACGGACCGCCATACAACTGTTTTGACACATTCCTTGCTTTATTCACATTCATACATACTCTTCTGTTATTCTGACTCTTCACATGGCCCGACTCAAGTATTCTGTTCACTTAATCGTGCCGTGTCTTCCTCGGGCGTCCCCGACTACTTCTTCAATTCACTTTCACGTTAACAATAATGACGTTTTTTCAATCCATTTCACACTAAAAAGTCACGAACCGCCACTGGCGCCTACTGTGCGATTTATCGTAAAGAATTTCACGTTAAAAGTGGACACATTCGAATTGTAGATAACAAAAATTGCCATCTTGTAAACAAGAGTTAAAATCGTTTCATGGACTGATTTGGTGGTAACTTCTCGCTTGTTGGATTAAGAATTTTAGGTGAAAAGTGAACATATTTGAACTAGCTACATCAGGGAAACGGAAGTTTAAACCATTGATTAAATTCAATGAAGATTTAAAAGCATTTTAAAGTATGCTCGTTGAGTTTATTGTTGCTTTCGTTCTAGTAGTTGTCTGTTGTTATGTTGTGTTGAAAGTCTTGCGGCTTTCTTATCATTAGATTTGTTGTAGCCGAGAGTCGTTGTGCTGCACTCTCTTCTCCATCTGGTTTGCGGATGTCTCCTAACAGGTGGTGTGGTTGGTGACTCTATTGTCTGTTTGCAGGGATTGGTCGGGTGGCGGCGCTAGCGGCGGAGGTCAGCAGGGGGCCGGTGTGGTGACCACAGTGTGGGGGCTCACGGCGCCCTCCCAGGCCGCCCCCACCCCCTCGCACCATCACCACCTGCCCGGCGGCTACAGGCTCGCACAGCCCGGGTAAGTCCTACAACCTATCTTATTATCATCCCCTTCGTATCACCCATTATGGTAGATTCACACCAACGTCCGGATCCGCTCAGTGACGATATTGTTCCGCGTGAGAGCTTATTGATATGGTATGAATATCAATCGAGGAGTATGTGCCAAGACAAAGTTGCGTGGCAGTATATCCTTCTGCCCACCCTTGCGATATTTAACTACTTAGTTAGTTAAATAATTATTTTGAAGTGTAAAAATACTTACATCGCAGTTTTTTTTTTCAAACCATTTTTTTATCACTAAATAATATTTTTATTAATTATTAACTACTCGTATAGAATGAAAAGATGAATAATTTGTGGTATTGCCTGTACTAGAAAGCCGAAAAGTGTGTATTTTTGGGTGCTGAACCCTAAGTTGACACTTATTTAAAATCTAAGCTTTCAAATTTAAGCTTTCGGGCAAACGGCTCGTTCTACTTGTGGGTCAAAGGACACAATCAAGTCTCACAATATTCTCAAGCATCGAAATGATTGCGTGTTTTTTCTCGCAAGTCATTTTAGTTGTTTTCTTGTAGTCTAAATACAATAATAATCGTTACGCCCCTTGTGATCTTTGCCTCTCATTCATTTAACCTTATTTATTGCCACGTCTCCGTCAAATCAGTACCCTTGCAATTAAATTATGTAACATTGCATTATTCTACGCGATCATGCATTATATCTAAATCCATTAATAGACTTATGGTAGATTCACACCAACGTCCGGATCCGCTCAGTGACGATATTGTTCCGCATGAGAGCTTATTAATATGGTAGGAATATCAATCAAAGAGTTGTGTGGTAGTAGTTTTGCCCACCCCAGATAACCAACTTTTAGTAAGTTAAATATTTTTGAACATACTTTTATCACTAAATAATATTTTTAATAATTAATAAAAATAATATTTAGTGATAAAAAAAAAAAATCTGCGAGTAAATATTTTTACACTTCAAAATAATTATTTAACTAAAAAAGTAGTTAAATATCACAAGGGTGGGCAGAGAGGATATACTGCCACACAACTTTGTCTTGGCAGATACTCCTTCATTGATATTCATACCATATCAATAAGCTCTCACGCGGAACAATATCGTCACTGAGCGGATCCGGACGTTGGTGTGAATCTACCTTTATTCTCCATTACCGACTTGTGTATATGTGTAAAATGCAGAGGTACTCGATTTCCCCAGTCGTAGAAAAGAAAACTGAGTGGATTTTCTGCATCTTCCACGTACCCGGCAGGTTCCTATGGCTGGTGAATTTCCTATTGTATGCTTGACTTGTTTCTGCAATTGTTCGCATTTACTTTCTTGGCAACAATCACCGCGCCGCGAACAACCAGTCCAGTTGCGTGAAATCTTACCCGTACAACGCTACTACTAAGGAAAACATACTTAAATAATAATTGTATTTTTCAACTGTGTCTGCAATATTGAGTTGAATATATAATTTACAAAATAATATTGTATCACTTGAACGTATTCAAGTACGTACCTGCCTATCTTCGCTCAAGATGCACCAAATTTTACAAAATATCTGTTATATTTGTATCGTCGTTGGAAAGACAAAAGGACAGCGACACTTTGGTCAAAAATGAGTTAAATATGCAGTTTTGATCAGGGTTTTTTTCTTCATCGGATGCTCTGACTCTCGTTTGATTCTAAAACGTTTGTGGTCCTTCAGCCATATCAAATATATATCATTTGGAGAAGGAGCGTGACTCAAGCGACACAAATTTGGGATTTTTTAAAAGATTTTTTCGCTTAAGGTAACTTAGTGAGAGCATTGAGTTACCCGAATCAACCTTTTTTTTCAAAATCAAACCAGGAATTTTATGAATTAAGAATTTACACTTGTGAATTTTATCGTAAAACAAAAAAAACTTTAAAGTGCTCTGGTGTAAACTTCCCAAAATGGCGCTTCAGCCGTTTTGCCTTTCCGGTGAAGATATATAGTTTCTCTATTTCGAATAGTTGAAAAGTTTCCTCTCATTTCGCAAATTATTCAGTAACAACTTCAACTTAAAGTTCCATCTAAGATTTATTTTGCTTTTATTTTATTGCCATAAATCTGTTTGTCCGAAGCAAAAAAACTCTAACGGTAAGTTCTGGCGCGATGAAATTTGCACCCATTTTTTCAGTCCGGTAATTTTGATTCGCAACAAAACTATTTTCAAATTAAAACGTCATACTTATTTAATCGTATTCTAATTCTGTAACCCTTCGACGAGATACTTTGACCGAGAGTGACAGCGTGTTGGTACCATAAGTTGGGATTAATTCGTTTGAAAGGTAACATTTGATTACGCCGTAATATTAAACAATCATTCGTGACAAGTGCAAAATACGTTACCTTGGCAACCTTATCTCTCTCACCGAATCGTCATGAAGAGTATTTACATGGATGTATAGAAATAGACGTACGGCGTACGGTTTTGGTAACTGATAAAAACAATATCATTGTTCCTTGTCGTTTAACACCTACCTTATTTTTTTATGCTGTGAAGGTATTTCGTTATATCATTTTAATCTAATCACGAAGTTTATTCTACGTATTTCGTTAACAATATGCATTGGTTAATTCCAAAGTGGTGACAATTTTTTTCAAAATTATTATAACTATGCAATTTTCCTTGTTTGCATTCAAATTTAAAAACAGCTCTTTGATAGCGTGTTACCCTTCAAGAAAAGGTTATACTATATAGATTTAAAAAAAACAATGGCTTTCCATTTGATGCATGCAGCAATTATCTAAAATTTGGTAAGCGGACTTAAGATTTCATGTAACGACCCTTCAAGAATAGGTAAAAACTATGTGTATTTTGTAATTAAAGTGAAATGCGTCTTTTGGAACAAAAAATTATTATGTCAAGAATTACCGAAAGTATGACTAAAATAATTTATTGTTCAACGGCCAACTAGATTTTTTTTTAAAGTTCAATACATAAGGCAAAAGGGCTGAAGCACCATTGGCGAAGTAACACCAGAGAACTTTAAAACTTTTTTTGTTTTATAATAAAATTCATAAATCTTCAGTACCTGATTGGATTTTGAAAAAAAAAAGTTAACTCAATGCTCTCACTGAGTTACCTAAAGCGACTAAAAGATTTTTAAAAGTCCTAAACTTGTGTCGCTTGAGTCAAGTATTCTCCCTAATGGTAAATATATTTTATATGGCTGAAGGGCCATTAAAATCTTCAGAGTAAGAGCATTCGATGCAGAAAAAAAACCTGATCAAAACTGCAAATTTAACTGGTTTTTGACAAAGTGTCGCCTAAGTCCTCTTTGCCTTCCAAGGACGATATGTCTTATAATAATAATGAAATAGGCCTTTTACTGCAATAAATGATATGGGTTATCCAACGTGTTTGGTATCAGCTCGTTCCTTGCGAGTTCAGGTATGTTAGGAAGAAGTCTATTGTACGTATTATACCCTATCTTAAAATGTTGTAAGATAAGCTGCTTATCGCCTGGCACTTGTTTTGCCAACAGTTCGGCAACTACACTGGGAAAGTTTCATTAGTAGACTCAATATTGACCCAATTATGGAGTGCTCCCGATTTATTCATGGAATAAAATTATCGGCATGTTTTTTGCACTCTGTTCCAAACTAAGCCTGTCCAAACCTTGTACGATTTGGGCTTGGCTTTTCTGCGTTTATTGGCCTGTAAATCGAACCGATCAAAGTACTGATGCCACCGCTTGTTCGCGCTATCGAAAGATTAAATGCCATTTAAATAAGTAGATTACTCTCGCATTCGACCGTCATATGACTGAGCATATTCTCTGTTTGGTGAAAACTCTCATAACACGTTAGCTTCGTAGATTAACTCTGCACTGTTGAATTCTAGTGAACTTATTAGTCAATAGCAATTCTATTTCGTTTCTACTTGATATCTTGCTTTTCTCTAATGAATTCGTTGTTTTCTTAGAGTATACAGAGTGGTATCAATCCAAGGCAGTGTAGTCAGTTTTTTATGATTTTTACCTGACTCGACGGACCTGGGCGTGGCTAAGAGCAAAACTAGGGTATTTATACATCCCATTCATATACCATATGGACATAATGTTTTTGTTTATTCGTATAACCACTTTTTCACAGTATTGATATCAACAAAAATATAGCATCTAACCTAAAAAACCGTTTAGTTCTGTCAAGCTTAGTGGCATAATAAAAAATGTGGGCGGAGTCCCGAGGTGACCCAGGAGCCCAAGATCATTGTGACAGTACGTAGAAGCGGAGTATTATATTTGGTGTCTCTTTTTCTCTCTCATGGTGTACGACGTAAAAACCCGGAGAAAGTGATTTATCGCAAGTTTGTATCGGTTGAGTAAAAATAATTAGCTCTCTCTCCATACATTGTTTCTCCAAGATTGTTTTATTATCTGGGTGGCTATTGATTGGGAAAACCAGGATTTTTTAGCGTTTTATGGGGTTTTTTAAAAAGTGTTATCTTTATCCGGGAATTCATATTTAGACATTATTTCATAATAAGCTATCTTAGGTAAAAGTCAGTTAGTTAAAATAACCGTAATCCGTAATAAGTTTTTCATTTTTTAAAGCTCCTAATTGGACATACCGCAGGAATTCATTCTGGGTGTCGTAAGTATTATTTAACTTCAGTTCTTACTCTACCAATGTTTATTTTAAAAAATCCAGTACCTACTGTTAAAATCGTATTTTTTTCAGAATGGAGGGATTCAATTTATGTAAACCAGTTTTCAAAGCAAGTATGTAAAAATATAAAACAAAAAAAATGATTATTTATTTATACTGGGTTTAACAGATGTTCTCACACTTACGTGATAATAATCCAATTCTAAAACCCAATTAGTATTCAATTATTTTTTTTAAATTACAAAGAAGACATAAAATGTAAAATTGAAAAAACTCACTAAATGATAAATAACACAAATAAAAGCAAGAAACAAACGTGATATATATATTTAGAAAAAAATGGATCAAAGAATAAAATCCATGATTTGTTTTTCCACAACACCAGGACGCTCATCGTCATTAACATCTTCTCGGCCGTCTGTAAAGCGCTTGTACCACTTATAAACACTTTTTTGAGGCAAAGTAGACTCGCCGAATGCCACAGTCAACATTTTAAGTGCGTTGGAGCACTTTATTCTATTTTTAACGCAAAATTTAATACATATTCTTTGATCCATTTTTTTCAAAAGTAAAAAATCGAAGAACACACAAAAACGTGACTAACCTTTCCAGTTGTCAAAAACAAACCACTAATCCAAAATGGCTGATGATGCTAACATATGATAAACATATGTGTACCAAAATAAATCGAAAGTCGAATGTACACAGTCTGCGTAAATTCAAAATTCACCTTTTCTTTTGAACAGGCCATGTTAATATAATTAGTTCAATTGTTACATATTTTTAAGCAGTAGCAGGACAATTTTTTCTGAAACTTCAAATTATCGACAAAAATAGTTTTTTTTTATCTAAACACTGCAATGGGGTGATCATGATGTTATGTTCCAGTAAAAAAAATGACGGGTGTATTATTTTTGCCAGTATTTTGGTCAGTTTTGTATCCAAACAAAAATATTATCTCTTCGCCTATTGTTCTTACCAAATCACATGATGCTGAATAACACTACCATCTACAGTAACTTCATGAAATATTATACCAATAATGAATTAACTATCACCTACCTAATCGAGTTAATGCAATTTGAAACCGACAGCTGAAAGTCAGTTTCCCGCGCTTGGTTAGTAAACCCGCCGCTACCGACATCTAGCGGCGAAACTCTACGCAAACCGATAAAATGATTTGCCTTGAACGTTAATGGTTTGCACTCGTTTCCACAATACATGCATAATTAATGATTATGTTGTATCTCGATATTATTTGTTTTGCGGTGTGTTGTGGGTGATAAGTTTCCTGCCCGCTGACGAATCGCTGTCAATATTGATGTGTGTCGCCCACGGAAAATTAAATAATGTCGACTATTTTTAGAAGCAAACGCATTCGCTTTTGATTCGAAGACGAAGCGTTTGAATTAAAATGAGGAAAACCTTTATTACCATAAGTATTTTGAATGATACGTAATGTAAGGATGGTCAGAGATAAACCAAACTACGATTTGACACAAGACGTATACATCAACATTAACGAAATGGGCTCGGAAATCAATGACACATCAGAATCAATCATATGAATGAGGAAAAAAGATAAAACAAAGGTTTAAAAAAAAAACACTAGTCATAACTGCTCTCAACCGTCTAGAGCCAGTGGGACTATGGCATCCCAAATTTGAGGTATGTTGTGAGGCTGTTGGTAGTGGGGAAGGAAAGGAGATGAGAAAGAGGAAGGTCGGGAAGTACCTGGCTATTCATATCTGGTAACCAAACACGGCCAAAGCCATTTCAAGCAAGGTTTCGATTCTGAGTGGTGGTCTCTCACCAGGGTGATACTTAGAGTATCTACCACTCTGAAACGTGCCGCAAATTTACTATATATAATAATTTGTCATGAATTAAATATGTTACTCTTTTTCACAGTGTTATCAACACAAATAGCATATAACCTGTGAAAAAGTTGTTACACAAACAAACAACATGAAAACCCTATCCACGCACGAGTCAGGAAAAAATCAACAATCCTGACTACACTGCTTCGCAAAGCTAGTTTTTGAGGTTATATTCAATTTTTTGTTGATAAAAACTCTGTGTTAATACAAATAAACAAAACATTATGTCGACATGTGCTATGAATGGATGTAAAAATGTGTTTCCATGAAAACCCTTGCCACGCCCTAAGCAGGAAAAAATCAACAATACTGACTAGATAATGAATTGCTGTTCCTCAATCAGCATTATACTAATTATGGGTATAATTCTCCAGAATGTCAAGACTTGTTAACTCAAGCCATGGTCCTGAAATTTTTGGTAGCAGTCCAAATGATTTTTGTCATTCTTTACGACTACTTTGACTAGACCATGGCTTGAATGTTCTCTCTTATGTTTATTTTGTCCTATTTTTGTCATCGCTTCATTTATTATTACGTATGTGCTATTCCGTAGAGTAGTATCTATATAAGGCAGTGAAGTCAGTTTTTGACTTGTTTTTGATGATTTTAAACTGACTCGGCGCACCTGGGCGTGGCTAAGACTAAGGCTACGTTATTTATACATCCATTCATATCACATATCGACATAATGTTTTTGTTTATTCGTATAGCCACTTTTTCACAGTATTTTTATCAACAAAAATATAGCATTTAACCTAAAAAGCCGTTTAATTGTGTCAAGTTTAGTGGCATAATAAAAAATGTGGGCGGAGTCCCGCCGTGAACTAGGACCTTAAGATCATCCTTACAGTATATAGAAGCGGTCTAGGAAATTTGTTGTCTCTTTCTCTCTCACGGTGTACGACATAAAAACCCGGAAAAAGTGATTTATCCCAAGTTTGTGTAGGTTGGGTAAAAATAATTAGCTCTCCCTCCATATATTGTTAGTTCAAGTGCCATTCCTTCTCTGTTGCTCTTTTTTCCATTTCGTGTTTTATGTCTTTTTTGTAATTGGACTTTAGTCCGTTAATTTATAAATAAATAAATAGATTTTCGCAAAGCTATCCCTCCTGACGTATCGGCCGCACCGGGACAGGAGTTCTCGCTGGTTGTACAGTCGTATCGTTGCGGAGAAGTATTTTGAATACTATATTATTTAAATCTGAAATGCCGAATGGTCAGTGGCCGTGGCGGCCCCAAAGCGTTACACAGATGTATCTATCCAAGCTCCGCTCATTATCAAATTTCATCCGTACGTAAGAAGACAATGGATTAGACTAGAATTACCTCTTCCGCAGATCACTTACCTTTGTGGAACGGTTCCTTTTGGGGATGGGTGTCTCTGTCTAGCTCCGTTCCGGCTTCATGGACTGTCTGTCATTTTGTTTATCGTCCATCTTTCTTGTCGACTTATAACACCAAACTAACGTGCAAACCTTAGAGTACATAGAGTGGTACCTATCCAAGGCAGTGTAGTCAGTTTTTGATGATTTTTTCCGAACTCGGCAGACCTGGGCGTGGCTACGACTAGGGTTTGGGTATTTATACACTGATTCATAGCACATGTCGACATAATGTTTTTGTTTATTCGTATAAAATATAGCATTTAACCAAAAAACCGTTTAGTTGTGTCAAGTTTAGTGGCATAATAAAAAAATGTGGGCGGAGTCCTGCGGTGACCCAGGAGCCCAAGATCATTGTGACAGTACGTAGAAGCGGAGTATTATATTTGTTGTCTCTTTCTCTCTTATGGTGTAAGACGTAAAAACCAGGAGAAAGCGATTTATCGCAAGTTTGTATGGGTTGGGTAAAGGGAATTAGCTATCTCTCCATACATTGTTTCTCCAATGTTCAAACCTATATGTGTTAACACTGATAATGATAACCAACCGATTATTAATTTTTTTCTGTGAATATTTTTAAGCAATACCTTTGTAGCCAATAAGTTAGGATACAATAATAAAGTAATTGAATAAAATAATTACAATGAATTAAGTTCGAAGCAGAGCTAGGTAATCTATTCAATTCTAGTTCTGCTTGCCGAAATATATTTAACTAAAAAATGTTTATAATTCCTAATCTTTATAATTGATCATTACCTAAATTCGGTATACGGCGAATATCGATCATATCGAGAATATCGACATATTTAATACGTCACCAAATCAATACAAACAAATGTTTTGGGTACAGTTTGTGATGGTCTCATGAATTATAACAAGTTTTGTAATAATAATACATATAGGGCTATTTTTGTGAAATATCTAAATAATAATTAAGTAGACTACTTTTAATTGGTGTATGTTTTATATGCGTCATTTGCGATATAATTATTCCATCACACGTGGTATTAAAGGTACTAAAGTACCCACCGTCGAAGTAAATAGATAACTAGTGAAAGCCTATCAAACCTAACCTAACAATTATTTTTAAAAATCTCAAAAAAGGCCGCAGCATTTGACACACACTACAATCGTTGTTGGTACTGTTTTAATTTCCATGTACACAACTAACACTCTAACTACCTCCATTAGTTTAAAGTAAGTTTCAGCGTGTACAGTTCCGTTAGGTAATCGTTTCACGGCAGATCACCGGCGAATCCGAATCTGACCGCCGGAAATAATGGAAATAATGCAATAATATCACTCCCCCATTGTTCTGGTCTCCTGGTACCCGGCAGCTTCTAGCATTGCTCGCCCGGTACATCTCCGTGCGGCGCTTCGCCTTATTCTATCAATATTACCGCTAAAGACCTCACCTACCTTCTAGCAACTGAATCATAACGAATAAACAACCGTTCTTCGAGAGGAAACATCTATTTGCATTCACCGTTTAAAGCGCTTTTATATTATTTCAGTTCGCCGGTGCAACGAATACCATTATTCGCGTTACGTCTTTTATTTGAATGTAGATTCTTATAACGAAATGATGTTGGCCTTTGATATAATAGCTATTCCGCTTGTCTATAGTTGTAAAATACAACAGGCGAAACAGTTGGCATTTTAATTCAGAAAGATGATTTAGAATCAGAGTGCGAGATACGACGTAATTTTAGTGATTGAATCCAAAAGTTGCTCCAAAACTATTTTGCTCTGTTTAGTGTACAGTCCTGAACATCCGGGTAATTTACAACCTTCCACTTTCCCATCTCTCCTCACTTCTTTCAGCCTGACAACTTTCCCCAAATTACATATCGTCGCCGGAAAGACAAAAGGGCTGAAGCGCCATTTTTGGAAGTTTACACTAGCGCACCTACAATAAAATTCATAAGTCTTCAGTACCTGGTTGGATTTTTGAAAAAAAATGTTAAGCCAGGGACCTCAATACTCCCACTGAGTTACCTGAAGCGACAAAAAACTAAAAAGTCGTAAACTTGTGTCGCTTGAGTCAAACCTTCTCCCAAATGGTAAATATATTTTAAACGGCTGAAGCGCCACAAAATTATCCAGAATCAATCGTGAGTAAAAACGTAAAGAAAAAAAAACTGATCAAAACTGCATATTTAACTCATTTTTTTTTATCAAAGTGTCGCTTCAGCCCTTTGCCTTTCCAACGCCTATATGCCATAGTCCCACTAGCTCCTGACAGTTAAAACTCGTGCGATACCGTCTTCATTTTGAAATTTTCCATGTTTCCTGGTTTTCCGGGTATATGGCCACCCTGATGCACATTCGTTTACACAAATAAAAGAGAGACGCCTTAATCGTCTTTTTAAGAAGCAGCAGCATTAATTCTCGCTCTGAATCACCGGCAGTCCTCAAAATGAATCGCTCAAAATCAGATGCAAATCACTTACAATCGCCGGCCGGTGGCCACTTATCTGCCCAACGAACCGCGAAAATCGGCCGAGATCAGCGACCAGATACCGGTGACCAGATAGCAGATAGCTAAACGCGCCGAAACGAAACTACGGTCGCATTTGGTCTAATTGCGGTGTTTGTCCGGCGCGGCGATACCATCTAGTGTGGGCGGGTCACCCCTGTCGCTGCCACGGTTCCTTGCCGCGGTGACACGCTTGTCATCTGTCACACTAAATGGCATAAATGCGACGCGAATCGGAAACACAGCACCCCATCATTTGAATTTTGAAGTTGGAACCTAATTTATAGAGATGATACTGATACCCGTAGAGTAACAATGTAAAGAGACCTCACTTTGCGAAATGTTGAAGCAACTTTTTGACCAAGCTTGACCAAGGAGGTGTGGCCTATAAACTGCCGGCGAACGGAGGGCAAAGAAAACCGTAAAGATAAACATTATTCCGTCTTTATCTGTTTGCCAACAATTTAACGTTGGTACCATAAGAAAGAAAGAGACCGGGATACATTCAGAAGCCGTACGAAAAGGGGGTTTCCCGTTCTTTTTTTTTTTTGCTAGATTCTCGTTTATCTCTTTAAGTAAAACATATTAAAAATGCATTAAAACTCATTTCAAACGGAAGTTTATTATATTGAAACGAATATTGCATAGTTTGATTAAATATTGGTGTAAGTTACTAGTTGTTTTGTAGGTTAGGATGTAAAATACTTGAGATCAAACTAAAAAAAACGAATTTTTTGATACATACCTATGAAAACTGTTTTTTTTTGTCCTTTTGTACTTAGGTTGAAGCATTCATCAACTGCACATATAGCCATATCGTTTTTTTGAAGATTGCACTAAATTCAATTATGATATTTTTACACACATTTTACTGTCGGCTCGACTGACATAAGTGATCAGTGTGAAGTTTGTCCACATCAAAAACTGCTTACACGGCGTTTAACCCGCCCCAAATCGTATCTTTATAACAGCAATTGCTTGTCTCTTTTTCTTATACGTTTATATAACCGAGCATAAAGAGAGAGCTGTATTTTGCGAGTATGTCAACGATTTGACTCATATTAGGATCATCTAAAGCCTTGCTATGCAACTCCTAGCGAAGAGAAAAAACTAATGACTGTATTAGACGTAACCTCAAACCAAGAAAATATATGGAGTGAGAGCTAAACATTTTTACCCAACCTAAACAAATTTACGATAAATACTTTCTCCGGGTTTTAACGTCGGACAACGTGAGAGAGAAAAAGATAAGGTATGTTATAAAACAATATAGCTTCGTTTTTAAGTATGTAAGCGTGTTCTCCGTCTCCCGCGTCTCCGGCGACTCCATAACAGGACAGAACTCGACGGTTTTTTAGGTTATATTCTACATTTTTGTTTATGTCAATACTGTGAAAAAGTGGTCCTACAAATAAACAAAAACATTATGTCGACATGTGCTATGAATGGATGTATAATATACTCTAACCTTAGCCACGCCCGGTCAGGTAAAACTCATCAATACTGACTACACTAGCACTCCCTCCTAGTATGTTATTGCTTTGAAGACGTAACTGACAAATGTATGTAGTCACATTCTCCACACTTAAGTGGAACAATTTTAGACACAAGGCTCTGCCTGATAACAGGTGGAATTTTATCATCATCCAAGGGGATTCTTATTTGCAGAACAGAAACAGTGTTCACACAGAGGAGATGGGCCAACGATTTAGAAAACCGTCAATTTTGAAAGGACGAAAGTCGCTTAAGGTCAATTTTGGACGCCAGAAGACTGATGAAGAATTATCCTGCCTCTTTTAACGTAACCTAATTTAACTCAATCTAACCCAACCCAACGCAATCCACACCCCATTGTGCGTAATTTTAAGTGCAGATTTAAACGTTGAGTCTATTCTTACATACCGCCTGATGTCATGTGTACATTGATGACAAAGTTCAAAAAGTGTTTATTGAATAAAGTTTGTGCAAAAAGGTTAAAATCATGACTATTTTTGGGTTTGAATTTTGTACAACCTAAACATAAACACAATGTGGTTAATTTAAACTGACACAGTGCGCAATTACATCAATACCTATAAACATTAGATAATTGTTTAATGTATAATGATGTTGATTTGATCAAACAACTTGTTAGCACTGACGTATGTGACAAATATAACGATTTATCTTATCGTCGCCTGTCGAATTAAATACGTAATCTTGTTTTAATTACGCCAACCGGCCCGCGGCAATCTATTGCAATCTACAAGCTTCAACAGTATTTAAAGTTAGAACTGTTGGAGCCAGTGGAACTATGCAACCTCCATTCCAGTTGCTTAGATAAAGCCATTTAAAATATTGTTCTGATTTTGAATCTTGATCCCTCACTAGCTTTTAAACCGACGCGATCTCTTGTCACAGAGCCAATAATCTCACCTGTTTTCCATGGAGATTGTATATTAATGAATCCAGCAAAAAACTCAATTGATAGTAAGTTTCATATTTTCAAGGTGCATAAACGGCATTAGGAAGTTCCGGATACTTAGATTAGCAATTTAATTTAATTTAATAATAAAGCCTTTATTCCAGAAGTAGTGCAATGCAATACATTCCATAATTAATAATAATACATAAAAATAATGTTGTAATACATATATACACAATAATAAAGAAAGAAAAACCAAATTCATAAGTAAAATTATCGAAGGAAGCAAACACTTTGTAGCTGGACATTATAATTTAAATAAAAAATAATTTTGTTTAAAGCCACTTTATTTATACACATAACAATTCGACCGGTTTCGGTTAGACTTAACCTTCATCAGGAACGTAGACAAAACAGTATAGGACAAAGCATCAGAGAAAGATTTTTAAGAGAGAAGGGGAACATTCATCGGACTTTTAGTTAATTCTAATTGTTTAAACGTAATTATTATTTGATTTTGAAATTTCTAATGCTTCTAGATTGTTAAGGCGCAAAATTCCATTTTATGAAATTAAAAGTATGGTTAGTTTTAATTAAATGTTCGGCAAATTGAAACCTATACTTGTTAAACATCTAATGTGTTCTTTGACTCTAATGTTTACGGTTTTACCTATAATAGTGCCGGGCAATCGTTACAGTTAAGTTTATATATGCCAGAATGGCTTAAAGAATCTTCTTATCTTTGTGACTTTAAAAATTGCTAATTGTTTGTTAAAAAATTGGTCTTATTATTTCTGATGGGATTTTAGATTTCTAATATGAGAAAGATTTTAGAGTTTGCAAACCTATTATTAGATGGTAGATCATTATAGATAAATTTATTTGTTGCAATTCGGCGAAGTTTTTTTGATAATATAATTGATAAAATAATAATATATTATAGACCATAATATAATTGATAAAATTTTATCAAAAAAACTTCGCCGAATTGCAACAAATAAATTTATCTATAATGATCTACCATCTAATAATAATATTAACTTAACTCCTAAATGGCGCAGAATTTTGTATATAAGTGACTTCTCTACCCTTTGCACATCTAAACTCCCATCAGAAATAAGACCAGCTTTTTACACCAACAATAATTTAGGAAAATTTTTAAGCAATTCTAAAGATAAAGAAGATTCTTTAAGCCATTCTGGCATATATAAACTTAACTGTAACGATTGCCCGGCAATTTACATAGGTAAAACCGCGAGAAATGTAAACATTAGAGTCAAAGAACACATTAGATGTTTAACAAGTATAGGTTTTTTCTGAATTTGCCGAACATTTAATTAAAACTAACCATACTTTTTAATAAAAAATACGGGTGTACAAATAATTCATAGAAATGGAATAGGTTTGCGCCTTAACAATCTAGAAGCATTAGAAATTTCAAAATCAAATAATAATAATAATTGCCAAATTTTAAACAAACAATTAGAATTAACTAAAAGTCCGATTTTAAGAATGTTCCCCTTCTCCTCTTCCCATCCCCCTACCTCTCTACCTACTCCATTACCACCCCCTCTCTGATGCTTTGTCCTGTTCATATTAATGTTTTGTCTCTTTCACTCATGTCTTTGTCTACTGTATTACTCTATATTTAATCTTAGTATATACTTATACGTTCCTGATGAAGGTTAAGTCTAACCGAAACCGGTCGAATTGTTATGTGTATAAATAAAGTGGCTTTAAACAAAATTATTTTTTATTTAAATCATAAGTAAAATATAAATAATAAATGTAAAAATTGTAAATATTAGGTCTAAGATTGATGGGGCAAATATCTTTTTCTAATGAGCTTCTATGCTAGAATTCGAGATCTGACGGGATACCATGATGAGGTAATTTCCAGAGTTGATCCTTTCCCCCATTCCTGCCACCCTGGTTCTCATAAGGGCTGCAAATCCGGGAACTCGCCCCTCGGTGAACATACCGGAAACACTGCAGTGCCTGAGAAGACTGAACATTATGGGCAAGGCGTTATTGTACTGAACCCGAAACCTTTCCATGCTACTCTTTTCGAAATTGGTCCAGAGCTCGCACGTGTATAGGTTAGTGCAGAACGCCAGGAAGAGTGTCCTTTTCACTGGTGGACTACAAAGCCGAAATCTTCTACCGAGCATGTTTGATTTCACGAAATTTAATGGCACGACGCGAGCAGAATCGAGCCCCCAACCTCGAGATGTAAAGTACATCGTTCTAACGCTTCGGCGACGAACTGTGGAGCACTTGAAATGGATGCTCGCAGTACTTTGCTCAAATAAACAAAGTGCTTTCATTAATTCCAAATGCCTTAATTGAATAACTGTGGAATTGATTATGATCGTCGCTTCCAATTCGTTCAATTAGCTCGGCACACGACGCGTTTTATCGAATGAACGCTCCGAGTGTGTGTTGTCGCTCGCTGCTGTCGTGTTTAGGTAGCAGGGCCCGTATCGACCGCGTTTACCCTTACGAATCACACCGTATACCCTTATTACACTGGGGGAATTAACATGTCCACACTGGCACCGCATATGGCAGCCTCAAATTTAACAAACAGGGTTGCTAACGTCACAAACACGCTTTCAAAGGTATGAAACATCTTAAAACTGTTGTGACACCGCTTTGAAAATACTTAGCTCTTCGCGTGGGTTAAACAAAAACCATTATTTACGGATGTCGCAGACTGGTGAAGAGTTCAGATTTAAATATCTCTATAAAAAAATATTCATTACTTTGATAGTTACTTCGAGAAAGCAGGGTAGATTTTCAACCCTCCTCCCTCCCCCATTGTAATGCCCACTTAGGGGGGTATGACAGAATTCTTAACTAATTATATCCAAAAATATGGAGTGCCTTCTAATCTCAGAGCAATAATATATCAGGAGGGATAGCTTTGCGAAACAGTGTAGTCAGGATTGTTTATTTTTATTTCGGGCGTGGCTAAGGTTTTCATGGACACCTTTTTACATCCATACATAGCACATATCGACATAATGTTTTGTTTATTTGTATAACAACTTTTTCACAGTATTGTTTATCAACAAAAATATAGGATATAACCTCAAAAACTGTTGAGTTATGTCGCATAACAAAACATAGTAGGCGGAGCTGCGGAGACGTCGATAGTCGCGAGAGACGGAAAACATGCTTACATACCTAAAAGTGGTGCGATATTATGTGACAACTTCTTTCTCTCTCACGGTTTACGACGTAAAAACCCGGAGAAAATGATTTACCGTAAATTTGTATAGGTTGGGTAAAAATATTTAACCCTCTTTTCATAATATTCTCACTCCAAGCTTCTAATTCAACCGTTGACATGATGAAATTCGTCCAAACATTGTTTATTAATTCTTATGATTGGATATCACGGTTTTTTTCTGTGATCGTTTTCCGTTCCATTTTAATTATTGGTAACCGACGTTGATAATGCGACACCAAATGTTTGTTCTTTTCATAGTGTAATTATTTCAACCCTGCTGCCGACACGCATGCCCGAGCCCGGCAGTGGGACAACTGGCTCAGGGCTGATTCAACCCCCGCCCCTCCCCTATTATAAACACCCCTATCCAACGTTGTGTGTGCGCTGCGTAGCCATGCTCAACTCCCATCAAACTTTGATGGTGACGCAATATACCACTTTCAATCAATCTTCAATGATGCCGATGAAACTTCGTAAGGTTTTAAGTTTTTTTTTTATTGTGACATGTGTTTCGCCTTTAAGGGGTATTTTTAATATCAAACGGTGACGCAATACCATTCTGAAGGAAACTTCAATGATGGGGATGTTTTTTTTTAATTCGGTATGACAGCTGTTTCGCCTTCAGTTAGTATCTAAATGCCAAAACGGTTATTTATAATTTAAGTCAGGTCTCTAATTTGATCCTTGCGGTATTCCGAATTTTACGACTTAATAAATTAAATGTTAAAGAAATGAAATAATAACTTTGTATAAGACCACGAATATTATTTTAATTTTTATGACCGACCGGTTTCGCTTAGCCCAAACATCATCAGGGTACAAAATTAAACTAAAAATACAAAGTGTGCGGTTATATACTCGTATATTCATAGAGAGGGAGAACAAAATATAAAAATAACAAACAGAAAACAATAGAATAACATTTAAATTATAACAAAGGAATAGAGAGAAAGAGACAAACCATCAACTGAGAAGGCGATTAAAGAATAATGATAAATTTTATGAGTTTACATGGACTTCTGGATAAATTTTCCTAATTATTAAGAATATGACTATTAATTAAATGATTCATTAAAAGAAACCTATGTTCTCCGGCATGTATTTTATACTGTTCCATACGACAGCCGTAAACAAATATTTGGAATTACCTTTAAATTTAGAAATCAACATCACAACACCCAGCTCGACAGCGCCCATATTTAATGAAATTTAAAGTCTAGATTTGAGAACGACCCACTCGACTAGGATACACGAATCGAACCACTAAGCATCAAATTACCTCGACTTATTACGTATTTAAACCTTAAATGATACCACGTATGTCTATCTTCCTACATAAAACACACTGTTCGTGTTTAAAATCAATAAAAATGTATTACCTGATATAAAACAACTATAATATTTTCGAAGAACCATGTGACCTCTGTTTCTATTAATGAGAAGCGTGATTGTTGTCAATGAATTAATTGAGGAGACGACACGAATCGATTTTCTAAATTTAGCTGACTGGGCTTCGTTGATCGCTACCCTCGAAACAATTCATAATGTAATTATTATTATTGAAATATTTCATATATCATACAAACACATCGATTTCACCCGCATAATTCAATTAGGTTTATAATAGATTTTAATTAATCTATTAATTTATTGATCGCACATAAGTACCTAGATGTACTTAACCTACAAATGTAGTGAAATAAATACACGTATTTTGTTGTACACTGACAATTAAAAGCAACATAAGATGCTTAATTTGTAACTAAAACCAATTTAGTTAGACAGAAAAATTGCCCTTCCAAATTGACCAATAAATTATTTCCACAGCGAAATATCCTCCCAGTTTCGCTCTGGTAAGAAACGACCATTTTGAACTGAAACGTTTCTCGAAATGGCTTAAGCTGTGTATAGCGACCAGATCTGAATATCCGAGTACTTACCACTTACACTTCTCTTCAACATGCTTCATCCTCACAACTTAAAAAACGTGAATCTAATATTACACTCGCTATAGTAGCTTCCGCGTGTTAGCTACAAACGAAAGTGCTGCCATCTTAAATTTTCAAAGAGAACTTTATTTTTAAGAAAACATTCCCGTTTACAAAACATTCCCGGGTTTCGAATACCATAATCAGACAATATTTGAAAAACTACCACCACTATCATAATTAGCAATGATGGAGGACTTACCTAGTAAATGAATTGAACCCACGACGCCTGGGTAGAAACCTGCCGCATTTATCAACTGGGCTACTAACCGGCCATTGATTTAGATGATTAAATTTAATTGATTACTAGTTGTCGTAATTTCAACGTCTCTGAAAGCATCTTTTAAAATATATTCTTATAAAAACATCTAACTATTTAAACGTGTTGCAAGTTTTATAGCATAATGGATATCGATAGCCATTTTGTAACAATCGATATTTTGTATCGATTCATATCGCAAGCCCTGTTTTCGAGTTGGCACTCTTTCTCCCAGCGACAAAATGTAGGCTTCTTAGCCGAGAAGGGGTGAAACATCCCCCTCGGTGTGCGTGAGCCCTTGCAATTATTCTGTTAATATACCAGCTTTGTTGTTGCTCTGTGTTCGATTCCGAGAGCGGCCGACTTTTGTTCGGTAATTTTACCGCCCTTTTCAATATCAAATAATGAAAGAAGGAGCGGACAATAAATGCGTGTTCGAATCGGTTATTGACGTAAAAAACTCGTCCTGTTAATTACGACGCTTTTAAAAATCAATTGTTTCGTCTATTTTTTTACAGTGTTGTCATGCTCGAGACATCCAAAAAAGTTGAATAAATATTAAGCAGATTCTGGTTTTCTATTCCAATATCAACAATTTTAAATGCTTCGAAGCAGACAATCTGCGTTTTCGAAACGGATACTGTTCCAATACGGTGAGCTCTGGCGTCATGAAATTTGCACAAATTTATCTGTTTGCAATTTCTAGACCAACGCAACTATTTTCAACTCAAAATTATATTCCATCGTGAGATATGGGTTGAAACGTATACAATTCTATACGGTGAGCTCTGGCATCATGAAATTTGCACTGATTTATCTGTTTGCAATTTCTAGACCGACGCAACTATTTTCAACTAGAAATGACAACTCCATCGTGAGATACGGAATTTTTAAATACCCATAGAAACTGAATATAAGACGAGCTCACATTGTTTGTTGCATGTTTCAAAAATCAAAATCCCATTCGAAACCGGGTAGTAAAATTAGTGTTTTTTATTATTATTTAAGGAGAAAACACAGACACAGACAGTAATTCATAAAAATAAAAATAAAATACATTCACTGGAGAATTCGTCTGTATCCCAACAAGATCCCAACTATTTAATAATAATAACAGTGAACTTATATAGCGCAGTTTTATGATATTTCACCTCAATTTAATTTTAATTTTATTTCTTACGGATTAACATATTAAGTGGCTGATCAATAAATCTAAACAGATAATTTTTAGACAAGTTTAAAGGGCAAAAAGTTAATTAAAGATTATAACTCTATCTTCCCACTGCATGCATTCGATTGAGAAATTAATACACCACTATATGTGTTGTGTACAATGACGTTACAATTATATAGACACGTTGCCATAGCCTTGGAATATTGACACAAAATGTGGCAAGTAACAAACACACTTACGTTACCAGTAAATTCATCATTCGGTCATGTATCATCATGTATGACAAAGATAGACATTCAAGGAATATGTGCGTATGAACGAAATAGATGTAGGATCGAACTGCTTTCCGTTCTTTAGCTAGTAGCGTTGAATGCTCGGGTAAGAATGAGATGGCACTTCGCTTACTCGCTTACGCGAAGACGTCATTATTTTGGGCAACAATGGAGATAGTTGTGTTGTCTAAAGTAATAAGTAATTTGCAGTAATTTCAGCGTAATTACAAATGTAATGTTATTTTTGGCTGTAAGTAGTCTTTGCAATGTAATTGAAACACTTACTCATCACACACGAGGGCATTTTGGCACTTATTTTTGTAATTTGTTTAGATCTAGTAAACGACCTCAAGTGACGCGTGACAGCTTAGTACTAAATCGGTTAAATCGCCGAGCACACCAACTAGCGTGGTTTTTGCTCCCCAATTTGAGAGCGCTACAACATGTCTATATATTTGTAACGTCATTGGTTGTGTACCTGTTTTTTAAATAAATATTTTGTCTTTCGCTGATCACTGTATTATCTAACATATTTTATTGTCATATCATGCCTAGGTTATCTTCCTGACGTAATCAGAGTCGGTTATTTCTAACAACGTATACAGATCCATGGACATTGATTCGCGGAACTACACCTAGACTCACGTGGACAATAATTGCTTTAAACATGACACAGAAAACATTTTATTCACACTGACTTACTGTTATTTGTTTTATATAAAAACAGGTACACGTGCTGTAGGCTGCCACGTGATTATAATAATTCTAATCAAACTAATAAAGGGAAGGTAAAAGGCCACATACAATCATTGCTTTATTAAAATTCATACTTCGCTGAAGTTTCTGTCACATGATCGACTCTTGACATGACCCATCTCAAGTATTTGATCAACTTGACCCTGTCATGCCTTCATGGGTTTCCCTAATTTCTTCTTCCATCTACATCTACATTTAATTTTATTGTTAACTGCTCCCAATCGTCTGTAGCCAGTGAGACTATAGCATCCCCAATCGGGGTATGTTGTGAGGCTAATGGCAGTGGGGAGGGGTAGGAGATGGGGAAGAGGAAGGTTGGGAAGCACCTGACTATTCATATCTGTTCACCAAACACGGCTACAGCCATTTCAAGCGACGTTTCAATCCTGAATGGTGGTCTTTCAACAGGGCGATACTCAGAGTCTCTACCACTCTGGAATATGCCGTGTGTACCATATACTGTTTTTACAATTAATTAAATAAAAGTTATTTGCTCACGCCGGGTTTGAACCCGCGACCTATGGATTTGTAGTCAAGCGTCTTAAAGTGATTTTTACAAAAACGGCGCTATACAAATTATCCAAATATTATTATTATTACCACTCGACTACGGAGGCTGTCTACATATCCAAACCATCTATTTCTCCCTTTATTAATCTTTTCATCAAACTTACCTCGGCTTCTAATTTCTTTTGAGTTCCCTCATACGTAATGCAATGGTAGATGTTTGTATCGCACCTACGCTTCGAGGATATTATTTCTAGTGCATCCTGTCTACTTTCTTCATCTGCCAGTTCTACGCCTTAATTTCATTCATCAGGGTTGAAATTCTTAGTGTTACATTTTTCTCAGTCTTGCAAGTCTTCTTGAGATATCACTGACCTCTTCAATCAAATTGCGTGTCATGGATATTATTATATTCTATTGAAATTCCTTTCAGCGTCTTGACTAAAACACGTAATATATCATTCGCGTATCCGTCATTAAATATCATATAAGTTAATTCAATTACCATTAACCTTTACAGTCGATCGTTACAAGTAGCAGTGTTATCACAATTTTCAATTACGTTTCAGTTCATCGAGGAACTTATTAATTAATTATAGGTAAATGTGGAAGGAATTAATTGAGCTCTTACTTCAAAACTAACAAGTATTATTTCATCTTATTTAACCATTCAAATTAGTTTTAATACTCGTTCCAATAATTAAATCGTAAACCATACCAATCGTATATTACACACAAATATGAAAATTAACCGTGTATCAGCGTTGTTGTGATTTGATAAGGTTTTGTTGGTATATAAATTTTATTTTTTCTTCTTTATAAATATATCACTTACCTGACCATGTCTTTTTAATGATAGCTTCCCATAACGATGTATTTGACAACCTCAGTAGCGTAACGGTCTAAGCATATGACTTTTGATCAGGGGGTGCGTGTTCAACAATAAAATATTGACTAGGGTTGTGTATTTGCATATACGAGGGTTGTTTGTCTATGCGTTTAGACAATGATCGTTAAATTCGATGGACTTATCAAAAATGTCGTAACAAAAAATATTAAATAAATAAATAACCACGAACAAGTGTCATTTTTACGCACCTTGGTATACCACAAGGAACGGTAGTGAGTCCTAAATTAAATCACCCAATACTTGAGTATATTTGTATGAAGAGTTTCACTTGTATTTCCGTTGGATGTTGAGTGTTGAAAATATTCTTCATAAATAACTTTACAAAATTTCGTGTTATGCATTATTTTTTTGGAGTATATTTGTACGTATCTATATTCATCTCAATTCTACTCCACGCGGTCGTTAATTTGCATAAAAGTTTGACAAAGTAGATTAACCGGTAGCCCGACGCCAAAAGGCAGGTGTTGTTAAAGGGAAGCCATTTGTACCGGGACAAAGGCCGAGCACGAGTCCCGAACCCGAGTTCAGCCCCCCTGCTCCCCTTCGAGCGTTCCCACTCTGCGCACTAAAACGCAGGGGTCATAAACTGGGGTTCATTCATTACAGCATTGAGCGCGTTTTGTTATGGCCGATTTTATCTGCGTTAAAGACCGACATCATAATAATTTGAATTGCACTCATAAAAGTGTATATTTTTATGAATGAAAAGTTCTATGCGGTGTAAATGTTAGGGCTAATTATGAAGATTTATGAAGTGTACTGTGATTGTGTACGCTCTACGTTTCAATTGAATTACAAGATTGGAAAAATACATCTGAAACGTTAATTATTTATTACGAAATGGATAATTTCTGGATGTTAACCATTAACTAGAATTAATGAATACCGCACAAGAGTCCCGACTGCTCCAACCGTCTAGAACTAGTTAGACTATGGCATCCTCGATTAAGGGTATGTTGTGAGGCTGAAGGTAATGGGGAGGGGAAGGAGATGAGGAAGAGTAAAGTTCGGAAGTACCTGGCTATTCAGATCTGGTCACCAAACACGGCTACAGCCATTTCAAGCGACGTTTCCATTCTGAATGGTGGTCTTTCACCAGGGCGATACTTGGAGTATCTACCACTCTGGAATGTGCCGCAAACATACTTTTTATTAATTAAAATGAATTAAATGTGTTATGACACGTATTAATTAAATAAAAGTTATTGGCGCACGCCGGATTTGAACTCGCGACCTTGTATTTGCAGTCGAGCGTCTTGCCACTCGACCACGGAGGCCGTCAAATAATATTAATTCATCAATTCTCCGTATTCACCCGATGTCAGAAAATCTTTCATGGGAGAGAATAGTTGTTAAAATAACAAAACAATGTTTTTTAACTGATTTCCCCAATCGCCCAGATGATAGCCAATCTCAGATGAGAGAAGGCACCAATACAAAATATGGTTTCCATCTAAAAAAAGGCTTAAAAAATATTTGGACAATCTTCGGTTTTAAGAAATGAAACGTGTCTATTTTTATCTCTATACTCTAAATTGGGTTGAGTTTTTCACTCCAATGTTTACAAAACGCCTGACTTGCTATGAAGCCAAAAGTTCAAAGCTCCAAAGCGTGACGCGAGAAACCAACAGACTGTTTGTTTGAGGGGTGAATCGGTCTTTATTAGACACAGGTAAACCAAGAAATAATTCCTCAAGAACCGTGAAGAATTAAAGTACGGAGTCAAGTTGAGAGATACTCGACTCGGGTGACACCGATACCATTTGACAAGATACCCCAATGTTCGGGCATTTTGTATTTTACACCCTGTCGGTCCGAAAGACCAATCACAAAGCTTCGTGTGTACTGTATACCGGCGGGCTTCAATACGGTTACATTATTTGTGTGAACGATTTCTTAACTACCCCCAAATTTGTGTTACCAGTAATGTGAAACTGTTTTGTAACAGGGGTGATTGAAATTATTGTGTGGATTGTGCCTACCCACTGTTGTGCTGTTACTTTGTGAGACTTAGATTCCCCCATTTTTGTTGGGTGCGACGAAGAAAGGGACGCTAAATCAAATTAAACACGTTATTAGAGATGGTTTAGTTACTGTAGAAGACATTGTTGGCGATTTTTAGACTGTTGTGGGATTTCTGTAATATACGAGATTGTTATGTTTATTTGATTATTTTTATTTGATTTTATTTTTATTTCATTGGATTTTTTATTTTATTTGATTTTTATTTTTATTGATTTTTTGCATTGTTATTTTATTTGATTATTATTTTATTTGATTGGTATATTTATTTAAATCATCTCCTTATACAGTTAAATTATTCACTATTATCTAAAAAAGGGCGAAAGTAAAACATAAATTCAAGGTCAATAAAAAAAGCATAATGAACGAAAAAATACAATAGTATAACACATAAAAAAAAAAAAATGTAAAAAAAAGATTGAAAATGGCGAGTGTAAACATGTGTGTTTTTTTTTTTAAGTATGTGGGATGTTATGTACCTAACGGTAACTCTTCTACGTGCACCAATAACTCACTCAATAATAGTCACAGAACTCTATAAATGTGCATCTAAATGTATCTAAGGTAGATGCAGCTTCATTGAATAGTTCTATCGCTTTATATATTGGCGTGTTTTTGTATGAGGAAGTTCTGACTTTATATCTTAGGGTTCTACCAATTAAACCTAGAATTATTTTTTTTAATTAAGTGCTAATAGCATGTAAATATAATTAGCTTTAAGAAACTCCTGACGTATTCAGGACTGTTGTGTCAAGTGTTTAGGTAAAGATACTATCCGAATTTAAATGCAGGGAAAATTAATTAATCCTCATTTTTTTGCAATTAAATTGACGCATGTCGAGTGATAGATACTCTAATTATCACCCCTGGTGAGAGATCACCATTCTGAATAAAAACAATTGTTTCTTGATCTCATAACATTTCCCAAGGCGGTGATGACATAGCTCCACTTGCTCCGGGCAGTTAGAACTGTACGTAAGTTTTTCCCTTTAACACGAAACGTCACCATTATTCACCACAGCTGCTTAGTGAGGCATCTATAGGTATAGCAAACAAGCTGAATGATCATTGTATAGGTACACTCACTAAAATATGGCTTTAGCATCAATCCCACCGTCCACAATGGGACAAGTATTGATCACGGATAGAGTGCCAGCCCTGCGTTATTAGGGTGGCTCTGTACAGGGGTTGTCAATGACTGTAGGGTGGGCCGGTTTAGCTCGCTCAGAGGGTTGTTCGAGCATTGTCACCGAACCTATTCTATTGAAAATATTCAGTGATATTTCACTGTCGTTCTAAATTTCATGAATATGTCCGCATGTTGTTGTGATTTCGTAACCAAATTTTAAAATCTACTGGTGATAATATTCACCGTATTAAAATTAACTCTCTGGATACATTTTTAAGTCAATTCTATTGGCTTCTTACCGTGTTTTATGATCGAATTAACCGTTTATTGAACTTTTACTTATTTTGATACCTTCTGTGCAAAATTTACAGTGAACGCGTTCCTGCATCTCTAAACTATTATATTATCATGATCCTTGGACTCTTACCAAAGTTTGCCTTCTCCTTTTTCGTCAACGATTGTAGCTTTCCGCAATATCTAGAATATACCCCAATAGCTCTCATCTCGCTTTTACTCCAAACAGCATTTGCCGAATTTAACATATGTCTTGCATTTCTATATCTAATTATGTATCATTTACCACTACCAAGTATCACTCATGATGCAATTGAACCATATTCTATCTCTGACACAGATCTTACCGAAAAAACCGTTCATTGTTCCCAAATGCAATGACTTTGATCCGCCAAATGACATGTCACAACCACATTGATATGTTTACTTTCCGTCTGCGTTTGGATCACTTGATCGTGCCAGTTTTAACTAACTACCTAACCATCACGCCGTTTTCAGAGAAGATGGACCGCCATACAACTCTGTCTTGGCACACACTCCTCGCTTCATTCACATACATATATCGTCTCATTCATACTCTTCTGTTATTCTAACTCTTCACCTGGCCCGACTCAAGTATTTGATTCACTTGATAGTGTCATGTCTTCCTCGGGCGTCCCTGACTTCTTGTCCACTCGCGTTTGTCCACTCAGCTACCTACCGGTCATGCCTCAGGGATCTCATTTATACAGGATTCAGTCTACTTCCATCCTTTCTCTGCCAGTTCCATGCCTCACTGCCATACATCTAGGTTGGTATAAGCACTCCATTGTGGACTGCTAGCTTCGCTTCGTTGGTTAATTTTTGTAAGCTTTATAAAGCCAGCTTTATATTCTACTATTATATAATATGTATCCACTAATATTTTAGAATAAAGTCCAGTCATCCTAATTGAGCCATTATTTTTGTATGATCAATAACAATACAATAGATGATCAGAAATCCCTATGAATCATCACGAGAATCCTCCTTGACTCATTGTTTCTAAGGATTTTCCTCGTCTGCAAAACAGGCAACGGGGAATCTCAACGAGCGGGTAGGCACGGAGGATAGAGCTCTATCCGAACCTACCAATATATAATAAAAGCTCACGCTTTACTGTTCATCGATTCGTGATTTGCACGTGGCTGAAATTGGACACGACAAAGATTAACTTGTTAGTCGTCTGCTTCTTTCGTATTGAATCTCTGACCATTTGGATATACAGTGCCTACATACGACGTCGACGACAGCGTGAATATTTTGCATATTTATACTATGTAGGTACGGAGCAGCATATATGTGATGGACGGTGAATGATTCATCTCTGTCTTTGAAAGCAACCGCAAAGTAAGACCATTATTTTCTCTCGCATTCCTGTGTCAATCTCATTTCTAGCACGCAGCTAAATATCGACATTTATCTGTATAGTATCATTGTAGTTATATATTTTAATTTAATGATTATGAAAGTTTCTTAAATATACCTCAATAATTGGTTTCTGTCGACACATATTTTGGAATAATAGCATCAATTCGTTCCAAACAAGATTAAATATATATGTAGGTGGATACTTGCAGCAAGTGGACGAGTTTGTGTATTTAGGGAAGTATTTTAACGAAGCTAGCAGTCCACAATAGAATGCTATAGAAATGAGCGGTAAAACCATAAATGACTGATAAAAAATAGGATTAAAAATGGGACGCTTAGATGGTTTGGGCATGTAGATCGGACGGACAAAGAAAGGAGTGTAAGAAGAATATGTAACGCGAAAGTGAATGGTAGAAAAAGTCGGGAACGCCCGAGGAAGACATGGCACCATCAAATGAATCAAAAACTTGAGTCAGGCCATGTCAAGAGTCAGAGTAACAGAAGAATATATATGAATGAAGCAAGGAGTGTATGCTAAGAGTTGTGTTTGTTACTGAAATAATGCAAGACCGATGTGAGCATAGTAAATAAGTTTAAGAAAGGGACTTTGGTGTGGTTTGTTCAAATACAGCGGATACGACGAAAGAGCGTATGAAGTTACATACTCGTAACACGCAAATTGATTAAAAAAGTAGACAGAAAATCTAAATAATAGAGTTCCATCATCTCGACTCTCTGAAATGTTTTTTTTTAGCTATGATATCCGTGTTTGAGTTTGTGTTGGCAGTGGCAGGATCTTTTAAATGCGGTTGTTTTTGTTATTTGAAAGCTCAACATGTTTCTGCAATATGTCTTTCCGTATCCCCGAAGTTCGGCCGGTTTCCGTGGGAGCCTTTGTCAGTCCCAGCGCGAGGGTTGGGTCCGTCAAACAACGTGTCAAAGCAAATCAGGTAAGAGAAATAGCGGACCTTTTTTCCCGTTCTCTCTGGCGGCCGCCAAACGCTATTTCACCGCTGAGCTTTCAACGGGTGCTCAACGCTGCGGCAAAAACCTCATTGTATCCACAGTTCGGCGAAATGCACCAGCGCTAATACCCGGGCACTTGAATTTCGAGAAGTGAATGCGCCAAATGACGAAGTGACAGAATTATCTTATTTTTTAACTCACTACTGCAGACGTTGTATTTTAAGAACACGATCATCTGATTTAAATTTCTGTATTCAGAACTGACTTCAATTTTGTTAGGGCTTTCTTAATTTCTTGGTGCCCTCTCCTATCGGAGGTTAGCTAACATTGTCATAAAATATGTATTGTTATTTTCTTACTTGTTATATGTACACTGCTTGCATCTTTAGAATCGTTTACTTATAATACTTGAATAATCATGTGTTTAAGTACCAACATGTTAACTGTCCTCAATCTAATTTCCTTTTCTTTGATTTAAAAATGAATTCGTACATTTCATCTGGATTTTTATACCCTTAGCAGAAGCTAAGGGTATAAAAATATAATTGACTAGAAAGTAAACTAACTAACTAACCATCACGCCGTTTCTCCGCAGGGGTAGGCAGAGAGGACGGACCGCCATATAAATCTGTCTTGGCACAAACTCCTTGCTTCATTTACATTCGTACATCGTCTCATACATACTCTTCTGTTATTCTGACTCTTCACATGACCCGATTCAAGTATTTGATTTACTTGATCGTGCCATGTCTTTCTCGGGCGTCCTCGACTTCTTCCATTCACTCTCGCATCATATATTATTTTCACACTATTTTCTTCGTTCGTTCGCTCTACATGTCCAAAACCATCTAAGCGTCCCTTCCTTGATCCTATTTATTACACTTACATCAACCTTGCATTCTTTCCGGATATCCACATTTTTAACACGTATTATCCATATATCCATATTTCTCACACATACTCTTCTGTTATTCTGACTCTGTTATACCCATATATCTGAATCTTTTCCTCTCACAATATATGATGACGATCATGATTTTAGATAGTTTCAATTTGTATCCATATTATATATTATTTTGTCCTTGTTAGTTAGTCTTATTAGCTTAGTTAATTTAGTATGAAGCGCACTTGCGGTGAAATATCACAAAACTGCGCTATATATGTTCACGGTTATCATTATTATCATTATCAGGGCAATCTTAACCCTGCAAGCTACATCCCGGGACAACTGGGACAATCATACAAAAATAACAACAATTTGCTTCACTGGAGTTTTATCCAAGAGCTATTCCTTTTTTTACCCTCCGTTTTGACAGCACGGGCAACAACCATTACATATATGTATTCGAAAATGTAAATATATTAGTTGTAAGTCACTAGTTACAACTATTAGGCACAAGTCAATATTAACAAGTCGCCAATCATAAGTTTCAGCTGTAAGTACATAGTTATAAGTTACAATTTATACGCCACTAGTTATTAATCTTAGTGATGAAGCTGTAGGTTATGTTAATTAATTTGTAAAGCGCCCTTGAGGTGATATTTCTTTCACGAAAAAGGCGCTATAGAAATTAGCCAATTTTTACTATTATTAATCAACGAATCTGTACTCCTTATAGTCTCGTAGGTTTCAAATTTGCTAATGTATATAGCGCAATGCAATTTTTGTGAAATAACAAAGCGTTAAAAACCATGACTAAAATTACCATTAAAATAATGATTTCAAAATATGTCATCGAAACACCTAAAACTATTGCATGAATGACCTCAGAAAAGCTTGAAAACACTCCTTAGATTTAAACCATTAGGCGCGATGTCTTCCCCTTTAAAGCTTTTTTTATCACTACCCACACTTCTAAAACACATCATATTTTTAAATGTTTTCTAAACATTTATAGTACGACCATAAAGCAATCCTCACAGTATGCCTAATTAAGTTGACATCTTTTCTCACTTCGGTACTCATTCGTCAGTTGTTTCAACTTCTGCATTCTTTGTCATGCCCGCTTCTGCGTGACTGACCCCGACTCCTACTTCCCACATTCTTGTCTATCGTGTCCCCCTGTTACACTAACCTCTGATCTCCAATATTCTCTTTTAGTCAAACCACCTTACAAATCATACAGAAGAGAATTCAACGTAGTATTAGAATCATTTTAGTTATTCGCCAGTGCCCGGAGGTCTCGGTGTGAAGTAGCCAGCTAAGGCTCGATAGGAGAGCTGGTTTGGTTGCCTTTGTATTCGGGTTCACACGGTCCTATTTGATTGTACCCCAAGTCTAATATTAATACAAATATATTTCCCATATTGAGTATTCTGTCTTAGGAACTTTTTATTATTTAAATGGGCTCAGGTCCACAGAGGCGCGAGGGCGTCTTGCTCGGCTGCATACATACATAATTCAGGTGCATTCCTTCTGCCACTCCATATTCTGTTAAGTGTCTAGGCACCTCCTCCAAAAGATTCCTCCCATCCCACCTTGCAATAAAACACTTTATAAAATACCTGCACTTTTCTTTGATATCTGTTAATTTTACTTGCCTCTTTCTCGCCGGTGTTGTGTAGGCTTCGCGGTTAGAGAAAAACCACGCGTAAAAAGGTGTGATTCGTTTTATTGCATCCAGTTTTATCCAGGATTATTAATGGTAATACCTTTTCACCGTCTATCTCCATATCACCTGTCTTCCTCCGTTCCACTTGAAGTCCTATTGAGACTGCCTCAGACAAAGGGTGCTGATTTAATCCAATTTATTCTCAGGAAATGTAAAGCAGCATTTCGATTTTATGAACTCCAGACAATGAATGTAACGCGATCTGCTTCTTAAACCGACGTTTAATAAGTTAAAATGAATACCCTTTGTTAAACCGTCAAAAAAACTCGCGTGAAGCACGTGAAACAGTCGACAAGGTACCCAAGATCTTGTTGAAGTATTACATTAATATACCAGTGTTAGCTGCTCCTCGTAAAACAATGTCATTTGAACATGCCCTCTCTCAATAAAATTAAATGGCCATAAAAACAATCATAAAAATGATTGAACTCTCTTCATAAACGTTTAATGAAAACTGATTGTTCATTGCTTCGCTATTTGAAACACATATCTTATTTTACAAGCGAGATAGTCGCAGATTTGTCGGCAGAGAGCGACTATCGGTTTGTTGACGAACTTAATCAGCGCCATCATTCTCACGCCCCGGGGTGGCTGACCGATTCTATCGACATCGACATTCTGTAGAGAAGTAACGAACGACCTTAGCGCGACCTTCCTGCGCTTCTGTGCTCCTGATAACTTCGGGCCGTTTCAGACGTCAACTCACAACTCTCCCGTCTTCTTTCTGAATCATCCGTTTAAGCACTAATTATTTTGTTTAATCTCTTTCTTATTATTCGTAGTTATTTGTTAAAATTTTAAATAAATAAATAATAAAATTCTTTAAATTATTTTCAAACGGATTAAGAATCGCTTCATATTGTATTCAATAAGGACCTAAAACCAGTCCTTTTCCTACACATGTTAAGAGAAATAAGGAATGTATGTACTTATACAAACATAACACATTCTGGTCCATCGGGCTACATGAATGACATCCACTTCGAAGGTTTAAAACCCGTTTATAATAGCAACACATTGTAAAAAGGAACCAATACCTCTCTCGTCATTACCTACCGAAGATGCATCCCTAATTTCTATAACCTTCTACTAGCACGTCAAAATAATAAGTCGCATTTTCATCGAGGGTATTATAATCCTTATTGATCTTGTGTGCACGGCTCAGTTTCCGATCTTAGATGTGGAGGAGTCGGGACATTGTGTGTTCGGGATGGTGTTAGTGATCCCGTTTTCCCAGAAGGGGGACAAAGAGCCGAACTGAGCACAAATATTTTGATCCTCTCCCAGCAGCCGCGTGTGGACCTTTTGTCAGCTCCAAACAAAATCTCCCAGGGAATATTTACGACCATAAGTCGGGTCGGTGTGTCCGACCGCGTTGCTCGAAATCTGGTCAAAATATTTGTTTTATCATTTATTCGGACGCCCACGCTCGGCAAATGACTTGGCCGTCGAAATCTGCCTTTATCTCGTCGATTCTTTTGGGTCTCTCTCTCCTCTTTGGGAATGTAGATGATCAAATTCCTAACACAGATGCATCAGATGCGACACGTGTATAAATTACGCTAAAGCCAACAATAGAAAACGTCTCCTTCGTTTGCAAACAGATCAATGAATCGCGTACGACAGTTGAATCTTTGAAGAATTCATTCGTTGTCAGCAAGGTTTGCAAACATCCACTAGAGGTCGGCTAGTTAGCATGTATTGCACGTTCGGCTAAAACTTCGGCCGTGTAAAACACGCGCGAATAATATTTTTATCAAGTCTTTTCCGCGTTTATTGCCCATTGTTGTAATTCGTTTACATACGTGACATTGTGTATTGGAGCGGTGCATTTTTCTGCACATTATCGCGATTATTTCTTCTCTCTACTAAACTTGTTTTCTTTATAAAGTGTGACCTCACAATATTATCGTGAAATAGAGCAGGGTCTCCAGTTCACAAGCGCTTATTGATAAGAATAGTAGATAATTGATTCCGAATGCCCGATGACCATTTCCATGACCTTCAATTGCTTGTGATTCAAACGAATAATTTCATTTTACCTAATTGTCTCTTGACGGGAAACTCCATCAATGGAGGACTGAACGCTATTGGCGCAAATAAATAATAAAAAATCCAAAGAATTTAGCAGTCCACAATTGAGTACTTGTACCAACTCTGCTGTATGGCAGTGAGGCATAGAGCTGGCAGAAGAAATGAGATCCCTGCGGAGTATGTGCGATAATGTATGACCTTGTTAAAAATATGGATATCCAGAAATAATGCAAGGCTGATTTAAGTGTAATGAATAGTATTAAGAAAGGGATGCTTAGATGGTCTGGGCATGTAGAGCGAATGAACGAAGATAATGGTGAGCTCTGGTGTCGTGAAATTTGAACAATTTCCTATGCCTTGAATTACTCGGTCAACGCAACTTTTTACAGCCAACAACATAAATTCTCTTATTTGCTGTGTCCTATAAATAATAATATTTAAATGATTTGTAAAGCGCCGTTTTTGTGAAAAATTACCTCAAGGGCGCTGTACAGATCTTATTTTCTATTATTAGATATTCATTCCTAGTTTCTTTAAATCCTCAATATATCTCGAACAATGAGTTCTGACGTCACGAAATTTGCACTGAGCTTTGTGACTGAAACTTTTAGGCGAACGCAACTATTTTCAGGTCGTTACATCGTACCCATCATGAGCTATGAAGCTTTGAATTATCCACAAAGCTTTTTAAAAATAAGACAGGATGTCATATTATTTGCTACACATTTTTCAATTCAAATATTAGGTGAAGCCGTAATCAAAACTTTCTGCTTAAAATTAAATTTTCATGTTTGTTTTTAAATTTATGATTCTGAAATGCGAACATTATAATTTATAACCTACCTATAGTGGTTTTGAGGCGTTTTTATCAATTCAATCGGTTACCTCACGCATCTAAAAACCTAGCATTAAACTTTCACTATTTGATTATTTGCTAGACATTCTAATCATAATTCATTCTACTAATCCTAAAACTATATCTCGATCGACTAAAGGTTAGTAGGTTGCCAAACAAATATGGCGCTGTTCAAGCAACAGATTAATCTAGGCACAATTAATCAGATTAAAGGTGACCGTCGATAGGAAGGAATTGAATCACGGAATATCGGAACCACAACCAAACATTAACACATAACGCCTTCATCAAATCATCAGGCAACACTGTGTGGTTAAAAATCATCAGTTTGTGGTGTAAATGACCCAACACGAGGACCCAACTAAGATGTGTGGCTATTAGAAACCATTGTATGATAACATCAGATAAGATTTTTTTATCTTATCTGATAAGTTGCTGACTTGTGTGCAATGCTTTACAGAATAGTGTAATCTTATATCTAACTGTCGGATAACCGACAAAATGTTGTCAAAGGAAGCTTGACATCGTTGATTTCTGATACTAACACTGATGAATGGCAGTGAAAGTGAACTGAATGCGGTAGAAGTGAAATCCCTTTTTTAACTACACATACTACAGATTTGTAGTAACTAACTAACCACCACGCCGTTTCCCCGCAGGGGCAGACAGAGAGGACGGACCGCCATTCGATTCATACGTACTCTTCTGTTATTCTGTCTCTCCACATGACCCGATTCAAGTATTTGATTCGCTGGATCGTGTCATGTCTTCCTTGGACGTCCTCGACTTCCATTCACTTCCGCATCATATATTCTTTTAACACACCTTTCTTCGTTCATTCGCTCTACATGCCCAAACCATATAAGCGTCCTTTTCTTGATCCTATTCATTACGCTTACATCAACATTACATTCTTTCGGTCATACATGGTTTCATGCACATACGCCTCAGGGATCTGCATTCTTTCCGGATATCCACTTTTTTTAATATTTTGTAGTATGTGTAGTCAAACCAATGAGTAGATCATAAAATAATGCACACTCAATGCAAGCATACTCCATAAGATTAAGAAAGGGATGCAGAGATGGTTATGAATCAAATAAATCAAGATTCAAACAAAGTGGTATTCAAATTGTAGAAAAAGAAGAGCTGATAAATGGAAAAAGGGGTGTCAGAAAATAAACATGTAACGTCCAAATGGTCAAATAATTTCTGGGATAACCCAAGAAGATATGATGCAGTCGAGTCATGCAAAGCGTCTGAGTATCAAAACAGTGTAGTGTCTACCATGATAAAGTTGTGTTGTATTTAATTATCTCTGTCTACCCTCGTGAAGAAATAGCATGATAGTTAATTATCTACAAAATTATCAGAAACTTCCTTTAATCCCTTCACTCATTGCTTTGTTTAGAATTGAAATATTTGCCGATAAGTTGCAAATTGGCAGAATGTCTTCTTAGTTGTCCGTCCCCTACGTAAATTGTTCCCAGAAACGTTCAGAATAGGGAATTTGAGTCCATTTTTTAAATTTATTTTTTATCAATATCCACCTTCAAACTTAAATACTAGATTTTTTTTTAAAATTTAATGTTTGTTTTCATAGTTAAATTAATTGTCAAAGTTTGAATTTTTTAAACGCTGCCTAAAAAATATCTCAGAGGTAGGGAGTGGGGGGGTGCGTGACGTCATCTGTACCTTCAGAAGGGCATTACACGGTATTTATCTTTGACATCGCAAACTGTCGTTATCCAGCTGTCAGTCGCGTAGTTTGTTAGTTTGGGATTTTTCTTCAATTTTAACCACGTTTAATTTAATAAAACCTTATAAAATATCAGGAGATAATACTATTGATGTGTAAAAATACAAGCATTACTGCAATTTATCATCATTCCAAGAAATTAAGTTTTAGGTAAAAAATGGTGTAACGCCATGAAGGTGGCATTACATCGTACGTTAACGGTACATTTGTCGTAGGAGTTCGTTCGGCTAATCATGAAGCGTCTCTATTTTATGGCGTTTTAACCAATTTTCAAGAACCATTTATTAATTCTAAGAATAATAATATGGAAATATATATATACGAGTATATTCAGAATCGGTGTATTTAGATCTAGATGCACATATTTTTTTTAAGTCATAATATTTTTCACTCAACTTCCTTATTTAGATCATAGACCTAAAATTGTAATCATTTACGCGTTTAGACGTTCCCGCCGAGTTTCGCAACTCTCGGCCGACTTCCCAGCGATCGGTGCTTCGCAACAATTAATAATACATATCCGAAAGTCCTTAAATTTGGACGGCTGCCCAACAAAAACGTTCTTCGCGTATCGAAATAACCTCATTCAAGATCAATCCTCTCCCAAATTCGTTACAATTCAACCGATAAACATTGTGCCCAATAATATTTGAAATATTGTCTGGAAATTACTTCAAAATGTTGTATCTTCGTTTCAAAACCTTAGTTAACTCTAGGTTTACGGACATTTTTTATATGCCTATTTCTACGGACACCCGTCAAATTGACGGAATAACACAAATACTGTTTAATTTATTTATTTTTTTACTGAAATTGGACTCCACATACTGACCACAACTCTATAATTGAAGATATATTTATTTACTTACACTAATGCAGCCGTATGGTCAACTTCGCCATACTTCCTCCCTCGAGGTAACCTTTTTTACTGCCCCATAAATCATAATGCGCCGAATTTGTTACGCAAAGAACACGTATATGTAATTTGGGTTTGAAACAAAATATCCTTCACACCGATGACATTCTTTCTTCATTGCTTCACACACATTGTTACACTATGATTATTTTGTCTTAGAAGTGATAATTTCACAAATGGGACAAATTCAAAAGCGTTATATTACCAAATCCGTCAATCTGACGGGTGTCCGTAGAGATAGCTATATGGCGACTAGATTTTCTAAAATAAGAAGTTCCCGAAAATAAAAATACAGTAAATATATTTACACTGTTCACTTATAAAAAGTCGTAAAAAAAACTAAAAATAATTCAGTCTGCTTAGCAAAATTTCCAAAAGCAAATCGGAAATCCGTCAATTTGACGGGTGCCGTAAACCTAGTGTTAAACTAGTAGTAATTCCTTTTTATATCCATTAGATTTTCATAAATTAATACTTCCCTATCGAACAATGCCTTACGTTATTATTTTACATAATTATTACGTTATCTAAGGCAAACATTCCCGAGTTACGAATAGCCTGTCAATATTTGAAAAACTCCTGCAATCATCATTATAAGCGGAAAATGTTGCTTGAGCAATGATGGAGGACTCAGCTAGCAGATGAATTGAAACCACGATGCCTGGGTGTGAACCCGACACATTTGTCAACTCGACTGCTAACCATTTTTTTGTCACACTAATTAATCTAATTATTATTTAACATATTCATTTATTTTTTCTAATTTGACGACATAACGAGCAGTTGGCCTATTAGTTGAAGGTCCCCGGGTTCAAATCCCGGTAGCGGCAATTATTGTTTCTTCATTCTTTTATATAATACACATAAGTAGATCAGGAATATTTCTTCGATACTTGGTATTTTGCCAGTGATCCTGGGAGTCAAATTACGACACCATGCTCGACCTTAGGGTTAATGCGATCGACCACAGATCAGGGAGATTGACGGTTAACTTCTGCTAGGGCTGACACTAACAGATGCTAAAATTGGAAGATGCGTCTAAAATTATAGCCAGCTTCCCCTTCCGTAGAACATAATATGTCCGCTCGGATGCATTTGTGTTCAATGATTTGGGGCGCTGAATCTTTTCGCCTATTGTAACATGAATTTCTTCTAAATCTTCAAAAGAAAACCTTAAAAGAGTATATAGAGTGGTATCTATCCAAGGCAGTGTAGTCAGTTTTTGATGATTTTTACCGGACTTGGCGGACCTGGGCATGGCTAAGACTAAGGCTAGGGTATTTATACATCCATTCATAGCCCATGTCGACATAATGTTTTGTTTATTTGTATAACCACTTTTTCACAGTATTGTTATCAACAAAATTATGGGATATAACCTCAAAACCGTTGAGTTATGTCCAGTTATGTCGCATATCAAAACGTAGTGGGTGGAGTCGCCGGAGACGCGAGAGACGGAAAACACGCTTACAGCGCCCTTGAGGTGATTTTTCACAAAAACGGCGCTATACAAATTATCCAAATATTATTATTATTATACCTAAAAGTGGTGCGATATTATGTGACAACTTGTCTTGTCTCTTTCTCTCTCACGGTTTCCGACGTAAAACCCTGGAGAAAGTGATTTATCGTAAATTTGTACAGGTTGGGTAAAAATATTCAATATATACTTTTACTCCAAGGTATAAACCCATAACAATTCACGATTACGGACTGAGGCCCCAATTTGCCCTGCCGCTGTATGCCAATTCATCTAAAAGTAGTGCCTACTTTGAAATAAAAAAAAGAAACCCGCCAGTCAATGATATGATTGGCTGGTTGGCGATCTCTGATGCGTAGCATGTGCCACGGCTTAGCACCATCGCGCCAGTGACTAAACGGCGCACACATCGTACATGTGCTGGGTCTGGATAGCTAGGTCCCCCCCGGCTCAGGCAGGGCAGACAGCCATTGAACCTGGGACCCCGTTCCCAGGCGACACTCCGTCGCGGCTGGCGATAAAACAAACTGTTGATAACTCCGTTGCCACATCTCCCTCTTTCCCATCAACGAAGCGTATAACAAAAAGGGAGACCCACAACGGAGCTCTCAACGGTAGAATTTTAAGTTTGGTTAATTTGTTTATTTTGTGGTTATTTGTTTTTTTCACTAACTTACTAACCATCACGCCGTTTCCCCGGAGGGGTTGGCAGAGAGGATGGATCGCTAAATCACTCCGTCTCGATTCGCGTTCTTTGCTTCATTCACATTCATACATAGCCATTCGGACTATTGTCATGGTCCAGTTCAAAGTATTTTTTTCACTTGATCGTGCTACAACTATGTATAACTCTTAAATAATAATAATACTAGGGTAATTTAACGAAGGCATTTCTGTGAAAAAATCACCTCAAGGGCACTGTACAAATCTTAATTTTTAGTTAATATTAATTCCTATAAAAATACATATAAGCTGTATTTCTATATAATTTAATTGAATTAAATTTTATATTATTATTATTGAGTTCTGCTATTTTCAGTTTTTTTTGACAGTTTTTGTTTTTTTTAGTGACAGCTGTTTCGGCGTTTAAGGCCATTGTCAAACTGTCAAACTAAAACAAATTGTCAAACTTAAACGCCGAAACAGCTGTCACTAAAAAATAAAAAACTGAAAATAGCAGAACTCAATAATAATAATATTAAATTTAATTCAATTAAATTATATAAAAATTAAAATGGAGTTCTACAAATTGAACACAAAAACTATAAATACATATAAGCTGATTCAGAGTGGTAGATACTCCCAGTATCGCCCTGGCGAAAGACCACCATTCAGAATCTAAACGTTGCTTAAAATGGCTTGGTACTTTAAAAGCCAGGTGCTTTACCAACCTTCCTCTTCCCCATCTCTTTTCCCTTCCCACTACTTTCAGCATAGCCCCATTTTTCTACCCTAGGCCCGAGAGCACGGGCAACAACCATTACCTATATATTTTTTAATGTAAATATGTTAGTTGTAAGTCACTAGTTATACGTTAGTGTTAAATATTATTCTATAAAGCCCCCTTGAGGTGATATTTCTGTCACGAAAACGGCGCTATATAAATCAGCCAATTACTATTATTCTTATTAGTAGTAAAAAACACTTTAAAACCCTCGTATTTCAAAGTTGAAAAAAAAGTTTACTCTCGCATAGTAACACTTAGATCGTAATAAAGCACTGTAAACAAAGGTCATACGTCGAAAACAAAGTGTTTATAATCCCGTGAAAGTATTACATACGATTGTTTAATACAGTTTACTCGTATTAAACATTATACTTAATTACACTCATTCGGCGTTGTGATTCCAATTAATGTAGAGTTTAATAGTTATTCACTCATTAACCCGTCAGTCGTCTTCAGCGCCTCCGGTCCCGCCCGTCGTCGTAACGACTACCCCATCCAGGCGGCAGTTAAACTTTAACCACTAATTTGTAACTAATAAAAACATGGTAACTTGCGTGTAAACATTTTAAAGCTCGAGTGTTGTTTACTTTATACCCGGTTTACATACAAAACGTATGGATTACTACTTTGTATCCAGCATACAAATAAAAAAAATCCTCCTTTATTCAATTAGAATTTTAAACTACTGAGTAATTCTCGCATCAATGTGATCATATTTATTTTTACTATCGCTTGCGTATTATATGAGCAGAAATCTGTTTTGTTGATAAATAAAGAAGCAATAACTCGTGAACGGTGAGGTCTGGCGTTATGAAATTTGAACAGCTTTTTGTGTTTAGAATGTCATGTTTAACGACAGTATTTTTAACTCGCTACGTTATTTCTGTAATGAGATATGAAGCCTCGAAATATTCTTTAATATGTACAAAAATAAGGCAAGAAACCGTAATTTTTGGTCCATAATTTTAATCTTTCTTTTTTAATGTATTATTTTATGTCATACAGAGTATTGCACCCACCGCTCTGTTCCGCTGAAATAAACAATTTTGTATCATTATGTATTAGAAGTTGGGGACGCCCGTGAAAGACACGGCACGATCAAGTTAATCAAATACTTGAGTCAGGTCATGTCAAGATCTAGACTAACAGAAGATTATGTAAGAGTCGATGTCAAGAGTTGTAATGTGAATAAAGCAAGGAGTGTGTGCCAAGACAGAGTAATGCGTTGAATAGTTATGGCAGTCCAACCTCTCTGCCTATCCCTGCGGAAAAGACGTGACGGTTAGTTAGGTTGTGTAATATATTAGAATATCTCCGGAGTGAAAGATATTCTAAGTATCGCCCTGGTGAAAAACCACCATTCAGAATAGAAACATTGCTTGAAATGGCGTTAGCCGTGTTTGGTGTCCAGATCTGAATAGCCAGGTACTTCCCAACCTTCCTCTTCACCATCTCCTTCCTCTCCCCCACTACCTAAGCCTCACAACATACTGCGATTGGAGATACCTAAGCCTCACTGGCTCCAGACGTTTGGGAGCAAATGTAATCCTTGTGCGGTATGCACTTAAAAAAAATAAAAAATGTACAATTTTTTTTTATATATGAAATAAAATAACACTTTGTTTTAAACTACGAATATATTATGTTGAACACCAACCAGTTTCGCTTCGATCAAGCCTCGTCGGGGCACATATAATAATCATAGAATGATACAGAGGTATCAGGTATATATAGGTACACAAAATAACGAAACAGAGTGAGACAGTGTATATTCCAATAAAATTGAACAAATATTAGAGGGAGACAACAATTAAAAGTAGACAAAAATCGTAGTTTAAAACAGTGTTATTTTATTTAATATAATTTCCAGCTACAAAGAAATTGCTTCATTTGAAAAAAATATATCGACCTCTCCTTCGTAAACAATCGTAACTTTAATATCCCGATTGTTGAGGAGAGCGTTTCTTTTGATCACCATAAATTCAAATATTCCCATTAAATCCATTGACGTTACAATAATTAATATTAAGTAGAAATTAAGATTTGTACAGCGCCCTTGAGGTGATTTTTCACAAAAACGGCGCTATACAAATTATCTAAATATTATTATTATTATATATATATATATAGACACGTTGTAGCGCTCTCAAAGTGGCAAGCAATACCACGCTAGTTGGTGTGATCGGTGTTTAAGCCGATTTAGTACTAAACGGCCACGCGTCGCTTGAGGTCGTTTCAAGCAAGTATGGAACGCGGTCCGAACTTCGGATCTGTTTCGTTTATACCTTACATATATTCTATGAATGTCTATCTTTGTCATACATGACCGATATTTGAATGATGAATTTACTGACAACGTGTGTGTTTTGCTTGCCACATTTTGTGTTAATATTCTAAGGCTATAACGTGTCTATACATGTAACGTCATTGATTAAATTCATATCCAAATTCTATGCAAATATTTTAATTTCATGTATTATATTTGAAAATATTTGGATTTCTCAGTTAATATCTGGAAGTGTTAAAAAAATGCTTTAAAATGATTTCCTCAGCAACCAGGATTTTGAAGACACGATAGCCTACATAGGAGGGGTCGATATGTTTATATCTATAGAACTAAAATGATACGTAATATGTGAAAATGATATATAAAAATGTCTGCTGGAGATGTATTTTTATCAGATTTCTTTGTCTGCATTTTTACAGTTTATAGACACTGTACAATAGGTGGAAAAGTACACAATTCACACTCGTGCGAGGTGTATTATTTCCACACAGGCCAGATCAGTTTGTTTTGAGATTAACCGAAACGCCGATAACCGGAGCATTCTGGAAAACGCGATAAGGAAATGGTCATTAGTCACCACGAATTTCATTATTCTCCAGTGAGAACCAATCTACCTGGCGGCTGATTGCGGCCGCCGATAACCTGGACATTTTGGTTAACGCGTTCGTTCATTGCCAACTGAAATTTCTACATATTAATGCCATGTGAATGACGGATCAATTCATACCGACGAACTGTGATGGGTTTCCTTGTGTCCTGTGGAACGACTCGAGACCAAGTGGCTGCGTCTGTTTGAAGAGGCGGCGCAACGCGCGTGGCGCGTCGTGCGCATACCGGTCACGTGTCTGTCAACGCGCGGTGTCAGCAATAAACGTGTTAAACCGAAATTAACGTAACTGGAAACCTTTGGTAGTATTTTCTTAAAAACAAACTCTTTTTTTTTACGTGAATACCGCACAAGAGTCTCAACCGCTCCCAACCGTCTAGAGCCAGTGAGACTATGGCATCCCAGATAAGGGCATTTTGTGAGGCTGAAGGTAGTGGAGAGGGGAAGGATATGAGGAAGAGGAAGGTTGGAAAGTACCTGGCTATTCAGATCTGGTCACCAAACACGGCTTAAGCCATTTCAAGAAACGTTTCAATTCTGAATTGTGGTCTTTCTCCAAGGCGATACTAAAAGTATCTTCCCGTTCATGCAGCATCTCATACATACTCTTCTATTGTTCTGACTCTTGACATGACCTGTCTAGTATTACTTGATCGTGTCATGTCTTCTTCGGGCGTCCCTGACTTCTACCATTCACTAATATTATTATTTAGTTCTGCTAGTTTTAGTTTTTAGTTTTAGTTTCGGCGTTCAAGGCCAATATCAAACTGAGACAAACCACCAGCAAACAACAAATATATCAGAACTAAATAAAAAAATAAATATTAACGTTAAAAATTTATTACACGAAAAGCATAAATATCATATATTCTTCTTCGTTTATCATTATCAAGCATCTTCAAGACCCAGGTTCACAGCTTCCTGAAACACCCTCTAGACAGCATCCACAAAGCGTAAAGTTTGATATAAAAATAACAAATTTTATCGAAGGTCAAAACAGCCTGATTCAATAACCGTCTGTGTAAGTTTAATTTACTTTGTATCGATTTTATATACAGCCCAGAGAAGGGTTGATATTAGATTCGTCAGTTGGGGCCTACCAGTATAGCGTGGAGTGATGCCGTATTATTATATCAGGGGATATTCGGGGACAATGGGTCTCGAACAATGAATCAATTGGTAGCGGCTACCCTCCCCACTGGGCCAATGCTAATGACTATTTGCCCACACACTAATGTAGCGAAAACAAAATAGATCCGACGTCATTTTCTAAATATACAATCCAAAATAGAGCAACGATCCGTTGAGCCATCGTAATTTATGTGAAAATATAGGGTCAGCTAAATAACTTTTTTTTTTCAACTAGTGCTTATTTCGTGAATGGTAACACTTAGCTCATGTCTGATTTGACAGATAATTAGTTTTATCCTTCCGCTGAGCGAATATGGTTGTGTATACGCTTGAACAACGCTGGGAAATATTGCGACATTACTTTGAAAATCATGGTAATGTTGCAGAATGTGTGCGAAAATTGCGTACGGTTTTTGGAAGAAGAGAAGCACCGTCAGCTCCGTATGTTCGTTATCTTGTGAAAAAAGTGAAAGAAACTGGCATCCTCATCGATAAACCAAAGCGTGAAAAGCCAAAAACAGTGCGTACACCCGAGAATATCGATGCTGTGGCAGAAAGTGTGCGTGAAGCGCCATCAACATCAATTCACCGTCGTTCTCAACAATTGAACATTTCGGAGACATCATTGAGACGAATTTTGCATAAAGACCTTGGTATGACGCCATACAAAGTCCAATTGGTTCAGGAGTTGAAGCCAACTGACCATCCAATGCGTTTTCGCTTCGCTGAGTGGGCCTGCGATCGACTTACAGAAGATGCCGATTTTGCCAAAAAATCATCTTTTCGGATGAAGCTCATTTTGATCTTGGCGGGTATGTAAACAAGCAAAATTGTCGTATTTGGGGCACAGAAAACCCGCACGCATACATTGAAAAGCCGGTACACCCAAAACGAGTCACTGTTTGGTGCGGATTTTGGTCCAGAGGCATAATTGGGCCATTTTTCTTTGAAAATGAGCAAGGAGTGGCCGTTACAGTCAATGGCGATCGTTATCGGGCCATGTTGAACGAATTTTTGTTCACAAAAATTGAAGAGGAGGATATTGGCAACATTTGGTTTCAACAGGACGGCGCTACGTGCCACACAGCCGAAGCTACACTCGATGTTTTGCATAGCATTTTCAAAAAAAAAAAGTTATTTGGCGGACCCTTTAGAAATTTTTCGTCGCATTGATACCTACAAAGCCGCATTTATGAAAGTGTGAAAATTATGCCCAGAGTCTGTTTTAGCGAATGACCGCGGCTTAAACGTTGCAAAAGCAAAATAGATTTCTTTTGTAACTTGTACCTTCAAAGGTAGCTGTTTTTCGTTCGTTATGGTTCTGCCGCTGAGAGCTTCGTTGTAAACTCTCTTTGTTTTAAGCCTCAGCACCCAAAAACGCGTTAAACGCATTGAGGTATATGTTAAACGTCACTTTGTAGCATTCTAATAAAAGCAATACTTCAAATGATTTATTTCTAAACGTTCTATGGGTAGTTAGAAAAATGTCTAAGCTTTCCAATGAATACATTTTTTAAACTAAAATCTTTTAAATTCTATTTAAAACATACTAAAATATCAGTAAAAGGTGCAGTTTGAAAAAACATCGAAGATATTTTTGAAGGTTTTACCTGAAATTCTAGTACACATTTCATAAAGAATTAAAAAGATTACTGTTTCAAAATTGTATTCACAGGGAACTTTAGACATTTTCCTAACTATCCGGATGTAATTATCAGATAAATCAGTAGTAGTGTTGCTTGTATTAGAAAGCCAGAAAGTGTGTATTTTGGGTGTTGACCCTTAAGTACGTCTTTTATGAGGAAGAATGAAATGTTAAGCGCCCTTGAGCTGATGTTTCACAAAAACTGCGCTATATAAATTAGCCAAGCGTTATTATTATTACAACGGAATTTCAAGTGGTATACCTATGGATAAAATGCCATTCTGTTTTTTGTACTCTATGTACCTAAAACACGTATTTTGTAAAAGATTTAAGGGTCAAAATCGTCTGTTAATCCGTGACTAAATGCATCTTTATAAACAAAAACCCCTGTTATTATATCTCTATGTGAGTTTGTTGAGTGTTTGTTTCCTTAGTATTATGGTCGTATGTCTGAGAGCTCCGTTGTAATTTCTCTTTCTATTACACGCGTCGTTTACGAGAAAGAGGGAGAAGTTACAAATGAACTATCAGCGGTACGCCTTTATTGTATAACAGAGCTCACTCACACGCTTATGAGCTTAAAAACTAACAATATATATACACATCAACTTATACACAAACATAAGTGTTGACAAAATGAGGGGGGCTCGGGTAGTTAACGGGTTCACTCCGAGCGATGTGGTCCGCTGATTTAATAAAGGATAATTAAAAGAAATTGAATTAATTACACGCTGAAGGATTACGGATGCACCAAACTGCAGGATGCGTTCTTTAATGGTTAAAAGAAACAAAACCAAAAAAATTGTAAGGTAGGTTAGGGTGAACCCTAACCCGTAAAACCTGGAAACCCGGAAAATATCAGTATAATGCCAAGGATTAACGTGGAAATTGTTAATCATTCATTTAAATTTATTTTTATGTTTTATAGCTAATACTGCACACGAGTCCCAACTGCTCCAGACCGCTTAGAGCCAGCGACAATATGGTATCCCCAATTGGGGTTTGTTGCGAGGCTGAAGGTAGTGGGAAAGAGAAGAGGAAGGTTAGGAAGTACCCGAATATTCAGATCTGATCACCAATCACGACTAAAGCCATTTTAAGCAACGCTTCGATTCTGAATGGTGGTTTTTCACCAGGGCGATACTTATAGTATCTACCACTCGGGAACTTCCCGCAAATTAGCTATATATACATATCATACTATATAAATACTAATTTTCATTTATTAATATTTCTATATTTTGGACCGGATAATTTGTGATGGATTTCTATTTTGGTGAATTTGTGATTTTAAAACATTTAAAAAACTTATTTCCACTTATTTACTTTTGACCGGACCGATTTCACCTAACAACAGGCGTCTTCAGACTGGTAAAAAATAAAATAACAATGGTATATAAAACAACTATGCCTGGAATGAACGCTATTTGGCTCTATATAATGTTGAACATTTGTGACTTGGTATATTGTTTTATTGCTGACAGTGACGACTTTATAATTACATTTGAATACATCTTTTGAGAGACGGGTTTCATAGTAATGAGTGAAACCGGTCCGTTAATAAATAAGTTGAAATAAGCTACAAAGGTTTTTAAATCATAAACTCATACCAATCTTCATGGTAAAATAGACATCTAATACCTTTAGTTCAAAGGTAGGTCAGGGTGGCCGGGAAAGGGTTCGCCACGAAGAGAAAGAGCCACTGAAATAGAGTATTTATAAAAGTAATTTACGCCCCAGTATCATTGTAATTATAGTGGAAATCTTGTAAATTAAAATAAATTACAGGTTTTCCAGGTATTTGTCCACCCTGTTCAACGTGCATGTTTATCATATATAATGCATAGTGACTATTAACTGTTAGTGAGTGGTTATGCTTACAAAAACAATCGCGTAACCAGCTAAGCTCGGTCGCAGCCGATGATTGTTGGTCTTGTCCGACAGTAGCAAGACACCATTGCATAACGACCACCGAGTAAAAAACAACCAAACAACAAGCAGCACACCACCGACCATCAATAATATTACGCCATAATTTGCCGCTTTCGATCGCAAATCCGACATATTTGTTTTTTTTTCTCACACAGCGTAATGGCGGACTGCCCCCTATCACAAAAGCCCGGGATACAATGAAACAGATTCCTTCCTGTTCCATTCAAAAATCGCCGAACCAATATGGAGCTTATGCGCGTTCGGCTTAAGGCGTATTTCAGCGTGGGGCTCTGAGAAAATTATCAATACAATTATTTGAAAGGCATCACGCGAAAGTTGCCTTTATGTTTACACTTATTAAGAGCTGTTTTGGCGTGGGATCGTGAGAAAAAAATCAATAATGTTTGGATCGTCCGCGTTCGCGTCCCCTGCTTGTGAAATGCTTGTGTTTTTTTTATTCGGCGTTTTTAACGCAGTTGTAACTCATGTGAACTCCGCGGTGGCAATGTTCCCGTAGAAATGTTGGGGTAGATAGAGGGAGGGGAAAGAAGATGGAAGAGGAATATAGAGGGAGAGGGTGTACGATCGTCTAGCCTTCCTCAAATGTTGTGACTAAATCAATAAAAAATAATTTTATTTTGGTTGTTTTACTCTGAGTGGTATAATATTGTAAATATGTTACCTTACTCGTGGGTATTACCAACTTTATTATATAATGTAATTATTTATTTTTTCAAAGATAAAAAAAAGTTTAATTTTGTTCGCTGGTGATGTTTAGTCTAAGCGAAACCGGTCGGTAATAAAAAAATGTCCGTGGTCTTATACAAAGTTATTTTTTAATGTCTTAAAATATGTCAAACCACAAAGTGATTGCTTTCTACGAATATATTTAATTTGTCACTGTAATGTAAATTGTGATTTTGTTGGACTATGGCATCCCCAATTAGGGTAGGTTGTGAGGCTGACGGTAGTAGGAAGAGGAAGAAGGTGGAGAAGTACCTACCTATTCAGATCTGGTCACCAAACACGACTCGAGCCATTTCAAGCAGCGTATCGATTCTAAATTGTGGCCGTTCACCAGGGCGATACTGACATTACCTTCGATTCTTCTATGAAATGTTATAAATCTAAGTAGAAAGTCTGTCCACGACTTCAGTTAATATCGAACACCACCTTTTGAGTAAGCTGTAACGCTTTAATAAAAGTAACACTTAAAAAAATAGCTAACCGCTTTTATTATTATATTATATTCTCGAGTTTATTTCGCATTGCTTAACTTGCATAAAAGTTAATTCAATATGTTTTCATTCAAAAACCCTCATTTTCAAAAAAGCCGACACGGGTTTATAGTTTTCCCGCGTTTCGCATTGCTGAAATTAGCTTATTTTTAAATCTCGCGACAATAATACAACAGTTTTGCCATCCGCGATTAAAAAACAGTTACATTAATTGAAATCCTAAACGTTTCCCACTATTTCTGTTCACAATCAGAACTAGGAAGTTCTGTTCGCGTGAATGTTACCTTTTGCCGGAAGTGGCGGCTCGTTTCCTAGTCTTCTTCTGACTTCCGGTTTCAGGCGACGGCTAAAGAGGCTTGCGAAAGAGCCTGTTGCCATGGTAACGGCCTATTGTTGCTTACGATGGCAATTCGATGCTTTGTGAAACCAAGTGGATCAAAATGCACTGTCAAATCTAGCTATCATCGAAGTAACAAATAATATAAATTGTTAAATTTATTTTGCAATAAGTTCTTAGATTACACTTCATAAAATTAATTATTAATTCACTTTAATAAAATAATTATAAAGCGGAAATTCTTGTATTTCTCTGAAACAGTTAAAACCCTCGAATAGTGAGCTCTGGCGGCTTTAAATTTGCACCGATTTTTCTGTCTAGAATTTCTAGGTCAACGTATCTATTTTCAGCTCGCTAAGTGATTTTCATCATAAACTATGAAGCTTGGAAATAGCTATTTTACCTATTGCTTAGTCCATTCTTTTTTAGTTTAGCCGGGTGGTTAAGATTGTACAAATGTTTGGTAAAATGAACAAATATCGTTCAATAAATATGTTATTGTTTACTTTTATTTTGAAAATACTAAGAAATAGAATATTTAATATTTCAAATCAAGTCATAGATTCCTTTAAATGTCTGCCTTCAAGAGATTAGTCAATAATATTTTGATAATTTATACAGCGCTGTTTTAAAAAAATTGCTGTGCAAATCTTAATTCGTAGGCTCCATCTTATTGCTAACTACGTATAATCTATGGCATCTTTATATTATCTACCGAGATAATATACAGAAGAATACTTACCTGGCAGGTCACTTCAGATAAATACGATTATTTTTCAATTTTTAAAATTGTCCTGAAGATGGGTGCTTCAAATATTAAATAATAAAGTGGTAGATTATTTTTAGGTATTTCTTGTTTAGAAACTCGAAAGATACAGTTATGCACTCATATTTACAGCGCCCTTGAGGTGATTCTTGATTGATTCACAAAAACGGCGCTAAACGAATTATCCAAATATTATTATATTGGCAAAATGACAGTTGGTATTTATTTAAATTATTTGTTCTTTTTTTCGATTTTTGGGCATGAGAGAAAATTTGATAAAGGGCTTTTTGAATGTGTAAACCTCTTTGTTACATCTCTTTCCATAAAATGCGTCGTGTATGAGAGAGATGCTGCAACGGAGCTATCAGCGCCACGCCTTATAAAGATCTCGCAACAAAATGAAGCACTTTTTTTTAATATATAGCGTATTTAAATAGTCCCTTAGTTTTTTGTTAACTTCCATCGGGGTTATTTCCAACCCATAGCAGATACACACATCGAGATTTTTTGTTCATCCCTTCCGGAGTCTGTTTCTGCTGTCTGCTGCGGCGCGATGCTTTCACAAATCAGGCAAGGGATGATATTATTACCAACCTATGCTATGACATCCCTTATGAACAGGGGTTGAAAACCAACCGAACACTGAACTACTGCTCATTTTTCTTGCGCTTTTAATTAAACGTCTGTCTCTGTGTGTGCTTATACCAACCCCGATGTATGGCAGTGAGGCATGACACTGCCAGAGGAAGGATGGAAGTAGACTGAATGCTGTAGAAATAAGATCCTTGAGGCGTATGTGGAAAACCGAAAAGAATGCAAGGCCGATGTAAGCGTAATAAATAGGATTAAAAAAGGGACGCTTATATGGTTTGGCATGTGGAGCGGATGAACGAAGAAAGGAGTGTGAGAAGAACATATGACTTGAATTGAATAGAAGAAAAAGTCGGGGACGCTCGTCGAAGACATGGCACGATCAAGTGAATCAAATGCTTGAGTCGGGCCATGTCAAGAGTCTGAATAACAAGATTATATATGAATTTAAATGAAGTAAGGTGTGTGTGTCAAGACAGAGTTGTATGGCGGTCCGTCTTCTCTGCCTACCCCTACGGAGAAATGGCGTTATGGTTAGTTAGTTAGAATCAAGAAATTCAAGGTTCTTCATCCCTGAAATAACGGTTATTCGTTATGTATTCCTTCAGAGACATCAGGTAAAAATCAGCCTTGTTTTTGTGTCCGTCTGAGGCACAAATATACGGCCCTCCGCCGCGTTTAGGGCCTGAACACTCCCAATAAAGCCTCCACTGCCACTTGGACCATTCAGAGGCTTTCGAGGTAACCTAGACATTGACAAGTCACCATCATCACCATCAGCCTGTATGCTTAAATGATCGTTAATATTAGAGGGGTAGAAGGGAAATCGATCGAATAATGTTTCAGTTATGAATACTAAAATGTTTACAAATAACATAACAGGTCGTGAAAAAAATGACATTATTTATCATTCAATGATGTTTTTTTGTTGTTTGTTTATTCATGTTTCAATTTCTATTTGTTTATACAAATGTTCAGTTTCGTTATGGGTCTTGTTTGTACATCACACTGTCTTAATACAATATTATGTATGAAATAAGCATTATTACTATTATTTATTTACTAACTTTTTTTTCTTACATTTTTTTTAACATGCTACTTGACTAGGTTAGCATTCTTCGGCATTCTTAACATTCAGAAACTTCTGATTCTTACTCTCACTCGAGTATTACTGGTGTTTTTTTTTTAATAAAACGTAATTAATATGTTTTATTTATATTTTTTGTGCTTAATTTGTAAACCATTTTTTTGTAATCTAAATTTAATATATTTATTATTTTTAAAATCAAGAAAGGCACTTGACAAATATTAAAACAATTCACTCTCATTAAAGGGGAAAAACCATAAAACTAATGGAAATTCACATTATAAAACAATTAACAAAAACTTGCCCTTAGTAAGCAATATTTTGTAATCAGTAAATGGGGGTAAACAAAAGTACCTCACAGATTAAAAATTTCAATGTAAATCGGGTTTTACCGAAATAAATAATTAAATTAAACGACCGGTTTAACAGCTGAGCAGACAAACGCGTCGGATTCCCATCCGGGCGTCGTTGGTTCAATTCCTCTGAAAGCTAAATCCTACATAATTGCACAAGCAACATATTCCGCTTATTATGATGTTAGTAGGAGTTTTTCAAATATTGTCAGGTTATTAAAAAATCAGTACAAATATAAAAATGAAGTAGTGGTAACCAAAATCGTATAAATAAATCGTTTCTATGTGGCCTGACCACAGTTTGATAATGGCCTTGAACGCCGAAACAGCTATTAAAGTAAAAAAATAAAAACTAGCACAACTTAACAATAACATTATTAAATTTAATAAAATTTTAATAATAGTAAGATTTTGAAAGGGAAGCTGATCACGTGAACTGGATTATCATCAGGATAGCGTATGTAGCTTGGAAATAGCTTTGATAGAAAGATTCGGGGATTCCACAGCAAAATATAAACATTAAAAACATACGAATTTAAATGTTTTGTCAATCAATCTTATTTCATTTTTTTTCATGGAGAAATTATTGATAGCTAATTGCGTGATGGGATTTATTATTTTACTCCTGTATACCGAACGAATTGAAATTGTGGAGACAAGAAGCCTACGTGCCAAATAATCAATGGATACAAATACACAGAACCTACTTATTACCATAGTACCTCTCATTGAATTTACCATGAGTTTGGATTTTCTGAACTTGGCAACATCGTCGGACTTTTATCTTTGAATTTTGGCTTAAACACGTAGCTGTAGAAGTACCCGGCAGTCAATACTGATGCTGCATTTATTAAATTTAAGTAAATTGGCTCGGACTCTTTAAATAGACGGCCGGATCATAACTTAACTAACTAATGACTTTCTGCAGGGGTATGCAGTGAGAAAAATAATAATAATTCTTGGATTTAGGCATATAGGGCATTTTTGAGAAATTTCTGATGGACTGCCATAGCTTTGTATTGGTACACACTTATTGCTTCATTCAAATTCGTACACAATAATAATAATAATATTTGGACGATTTGTATAGCGCCGTTTTTGTGAAAAATCACCTCAAGGGCGCTGTACAGATCTTACTTTCTATCATTACATATTAATTCCTAGTTTAAGTTAAGTTAAAGTAAATAGTTTGGTTAAAGTAAATAACTGTGTTTTTCTGAAGTGACCTGCTAGGTAAGTATCACGGTATATAATATAAATAAAGATTAATATTTATTTATAAATTAACGGACTTAAGTCTAATTACAAAAAAGACATTTAAAACACGACATGGAAAAAAGAGCAACAAAAAACGAATAGTAAATGAAGCGATGACAAAAATGGGACAAAATAAACATAAGAGAGAATGTTCAAGCCATCGTCTAGTCAAAGTTTTGGTAGAGTCGCAAAGAATGACAAAAATCATTTAGACTGCTACCGAAAATTTCAAGACCATGGCTTGAGTTAACAAGTCTTGACATTCTGGACATTGGAGAATTATACCCACAATTAGTATTGTGATGATTGAGGAACAGCAATTCATAGTTTCTGAGTCTACGGCAAGGAATGTTTAACTGGATAAGTTGCAACAGAGAAATATGCCATAGATAATATATGTAGTTAGTAATAAGATGGGGTCTAGGAATCAAGATGTGCACAGCGCCCTTGGGGTAATTTTTCACAAAAACAGCGCTGTATAAATTATCTAAATATTATTATAATTACTTCTGTAATAGATACTGTAATTATCGCCCTGGTAAAACCACCATTCAGAATCGAAACATTGCTTAAAATGGCTTTAGCCGTGTTTGGTGACCAGATCTGAAAAGCCAGGTACCACCCAGCCTTCCTCTGCCCCATCTGCCTCCCCTCCCCACTACCTTAAACCTCACAACACACCCCAATTGGGGATGCCATAGTCTTACTGGTTCTAGGCGGTCAGGAGCAGTTGGGACTCTTCTGCGGTATTAAATATAACAAAAAAATCGAATTGACATGATCAGACCCAAGTATTTGATCCACTTCTTGGACATCCCCGACTTCACCTTCCGTCCACTTGTACTTCATTTTATATTCTTTTGATACTCTTATCTTCGTCTATCGGCTCTACAAGTTCAAACTATCCAATCATCCTTGAGTCTCGCAGATAAAATTATGGTTTATTGCTGTTAATTCAGTCGATATTTTGCCATAATTTCTGGTCGTATTCAAGGGATGTTTTCATAATGAGCAATCAAAAACGACTTGATATATTTTTAAAGAAACTGATTTGAGAGTATGTAACGCCACACATCGCGGTCTAGCATAATGACGCACACTGTTAAGCTGAAGATATTCCGAACTTAGTTGAGTTGTCTATTATCGTATCTACCAGAGAATGGATAGTACTATGTATAAAAGACGTATTCTTTCCAGCCGTATCACTCTGAAAAGGGCATAAAAAAGGGGCATCCGAACCCATGGGATATTTACAGAATTAGCCTCGATATTATTATTATTTGGGGTAAAGATTTTTTGTCGAATGGCATCCATTTTTTTGGCCTCCTCGCTTCCTGGCATTTCAAAATTAGAACGCCGAGCGGAGGCCGACGCTCATCGCGTGCGTTCGTCAATAATCAGAATTAATAAAATGCCGAGTCGGTACTTGCCTACCTAGTGGGCTATTTATATTTATTGTTGTGAAGGTAGGTACCTACCTACTTACACACCGCTGTCAATAAGAATAATAACATATATACGAGTATATATATATATATATATTTTTTTAATAAAGACAAACATTCCCTCGTTACGAATAACCTGACAATATTAAAAAAAAACTCCTACTACCATCATAGTAAGCGGAAGATTTATTTTTATATGAATACCACACAAGAGTTGTCAACTCCTCCCAACCGTCTAGAGCCAGTGAGACTATGGCATCCTGAAATACGGTATGCTGTGAGGCTGAAGGTAAGGAGGGGAAGGAGATAGGGAAGAGGAAGGTTGGGAAGTACCTGGCTATTCAGATCTGGTCACCAAACACGGCTAAAGCCATTGCAAGCAACGTTTCGATTCTGAATGGTGGTGTCTTTCACCAGGGCGATACTTAGAGTATCCACCACTCTGGAACGTGCCGCAAATATACTTTTTATTATTTTTGTATGAATTAAATGTGTCATGACACATATTAATCAAATAAAAGTTATTGGCGCACGCCGGGTTTGAACCCGTGACCTTTGGATTCGTAGTCGAGCGTCTCACCGCTCGACCATGGAGGCCGGAAGATGTTGCTTGTGCAATGATGGAGGACTTAGCCAATAGAGGAATTGAACCTACGACGCCCGGGTGGGAATCCGACGCGTTTGTCCACTCGGCTACCGACCGGTCAATACTTGGATAATTCATATAGCGCCATTTTTGTGAAATATCACCTCAAGGGCGCGTTACAATACTTAAAATCTATGGCTTAATTTACCATAAAACTATCTAAAGCTATAGCTAAAATAACCCTATTGATATTTACATTTGTCGCGGGCTGTGAAAAATTGTTGAACTTGTAATGTTGCCAATGAGGAAATTATTGTGGTTTTCTTCACGGGTAGGTAGGTACCTAACAAAAGTAACGTCATCAGATCTTACCCATTTGCATGCGAAACTGATTACTTAAATATTAATTACTCACTTAAATTGTACAAAGAAGCGAAGCTAGCAGTCCACAATGGAGTGCTTATACCAACCTTGGTGTATGGCAGCGAGGCATGGAACTGGCAGAGGAAAGATGATAGTAGACTGAATGCTGTAGAAATGAGATCCCTGAGACGACTTGAGATGTTTGACTTTGTTAAAAATGTGGACATCCGGAAAGAATGCAAGGCTGATGTAAGCGTAATGAATAGAATCAAGAAAGGGACGATTGGATGGTTAGGGCATGTAGAGCGAATGAACGAAGAAAGGAGTGAAAATAATATATGATGCGAAAGTGAATGGAAGAAGAAGTCGGGGACGCCAGAGGAAGACATGGCACGAATCAAATACTTGAATAGGGCCACGTCAGAATAACAGAAGAATATGTATGAGACCTTGGAGTAACAATGTATGGAGAGAGAGCTAATTATTTTTACCCAACCTATACAAACCTGCGATAAATCACTTTCTCCGGGTTTTTACGTCGTACACCATGAGAGAGAAAGAGGCAACAAATATAATACACCCCTATGTACTGTCGCGATGATCTTGGGCTCCTGGGTCACCGCGGGACTCCGTCCACATTTTTTATTATGCCACTAAACTTGACACAACTAAACGGCTTTTTAGATTATATGCTATATTTTTGTTGATAACAATACTGTGAAAAGTGGTTATACGAATAAACAAAAACTTTATGTCGATATGTGATATGAATGGATGTATAAATACCCTAGCCTTCGTCTTAGCCACGCCCAGGACCGCCGAGTCCGGTAAAAATCATCAAAAACTGACTACACTGCCTTGGATAGATACCACTCTATATACTCTAAGTATGAGAGGATGTATTAATGCGAACGAAGTAAGGAGTGTGTGTCAGACTGTCAAGACAGAGTTGTATGGCGGTCCGTCCTCTCTCCCTACCCCCGCAGGTAAACGACGTGATGGTTAGTTGGTTAGTTAATTAGCGAAAACACTCCATTCTCTCCTTTAACCCACCTCATTTTTTTAAGACCAACCATGACGAGGATGCTCTGTAAAAATCCCGTAAAATTACATTGAAATCAAAGGAAAATGTTTTCAGAATGTTCCTCTAAAAGACCTAAATAAAGTTTCCAAACAATGCATGAAATGACCTGGTAGGTAGGTACCTACTTCTTTACTTTCACCTCTTTGCTACTGCCTCAAAATATTCTTTAATTGGGGTGCCTTAGCCACGCTGGCCCGTGGAGTGAAACTTTTGAATGGTACAACCTCATAACAATAACATACAGGAGGGAGCGCTTCTGTAGTCATTATTGATGATTTTTGCCTGACAAGGGCGTAGCTAGCACATGTCGACATGATGTTTTTGTTTATTTGTAAAACCACTTTTTTACCGTATTGTTATAAACAAAAATATAGCATATAACCTTAAAAACATTGATTTATGTCCAGCTATGTCGCATATCAAAACGTAGTGGGCGGAGACACGGGAGACGGGGAACATGCTTATATACCGAATGGTGGTGCTATATTATTTAAGAACTTGTCTTGTCTCTTTCTCTCTCACGGTTTGCGGCTTAAAAATCCGGAGAAAGTGATAGTGAAGTGACCAAAGGTATAACGCAAAATAGCTCAACTCAGACGTGCTTTCTTTTCAATCGAGAAATTGATTTCTTCCACCGACGCTACTCTAGTTTGAAACAATGCTTACGTAAATATTCCGGTGCTATCAACATCGTCGTATACACTGCTCAGTGTTCGGTGTTGACCTTTAAGTCTACGATATTATATGATCATGTAGTGATCAGTGGCGGCTCGTGACTTTTTGATGTGCTAGAGTGGTAAGATTGAATAAAAACGTCATCATTGATGTTGTTGTAACCGAAAATATTTTTTTTTTTTTTTCGAAATTTCAACTTTTTGTACGAAGATTTTTCAGAAATCCGTGCGGCGCACGACCAAAACTGAAAAATCCTGAAAATCTTCATACAAAAAATTTAATTTTGAAAAAAAATATAAATCATTTTCGACTACAACAACACTAACGATGTCGTATTTTTCAATCTTGGCACTCTAGCACACTAAAAACTCATGAGCCGCCACTGGTAGTGATGTGGTTGATAATATCGACACACTTTTCAGCACTGGCAGCCCGCAATGCGGTCACCGCGCTCGCCGCTCGGACAACCTGCTCGCGCCTGAATTTAGCTAACCGAGCGAAGGCGACTCGACTTTATAATCCTGCTGATGAGAGCTTCGCTGTGACATCTCTTTCCGACACGTGCGCCGTTTGTGAGAAAGAGGGAGAGGTCGTAACGAATCCATCGGCGGAATATTTACGCGATTCTGTGTAACCGTTTTCTAGGGAAGTTACTGGATAGGAAAATAGATTGATTGCGATTATATCTGTGTATAAGGTAGGTGCCTACTTTCAATATCGCCCTGTTGAAAGATTAAGTTTAATATAGGGTCGTTACATGTAATAGCGTTCGCTTTGTTTTGTCAGTTTCGCGCAGTGGCTTTTCTTAAAATTTTACCAAACAAAATGCTTAGCATTGGTACTTTTATGCACGAAGAATATTTCATAATTACCTGTGAACATTTGGAAATTTGCTAATGTGTATTGGGTTTCCCTCTTAACCGATCGTTAAAATTAAATTGGCAATCACATTTCTACCTTTCTCATCTCTTTTCGTTTATCCAATCTTATTACATTTGGCTCGATTTCGTTAGTAAAATTAATAGTCTAATAGGGTGGCCACCGACCTGGAAACCTGGAAAACGCGCAATTTTCAATGTTATGTCAGATTCGTTGATTAAAAGAACGACAATACACCCTCACGAACATTTTGCGATTACCAAGACGAACTCTAGCTTTTACCTGGAAAATCTGTTTTTTTTTCTTCTGAGGTCACCTCATTTGATCACATCTTCTATAACAATGAAATAAATTGCTAGAGAAAGATGCAAAGCATCACAAGCACTTGTAAATACAATCACTCACATATTACCCCATACCTACCTACGTCTGTACAGTGTGCACAACTTGCATGTAGGGTTGTATTATAACATAAAGTATTATTATTTATGTATGTACTATTTAAAAATAAATAAATAATGTGTTGGTGTCAGTTGATGTCATCGTATTATTGAATATTAATATAACATATAGATAGATGCCTTTGAAGTGTGGTATATATATTATATTATATATATCGTGGCTGAAAAGGCATAGCGGCTTAAAAATGAGTTAAATGTGCAGTTTTGAGTAGTTTTTTTTCTGCGTCGAATGCTCTGACTCTCGTTTGATTCTGAAGAGTATTGTGGCCCTTCAGCCATCTAAAATATATTATCCATTTGGGAAAAGGCTTGACTCAAGCGACACAAGTTTGGAACTTTTCTTTAATCTTTTTGACGCTTCAGGTAACTCAGTGAAAGCATTGAATTACCTGAATTAACTTTTATTTTCAAAATCCAACCAGAAACTAAAGACTTATGAGTTTTATTGTAAAAAAAAATTTTTAAGTGTAAACTTCCCAAAATGGCACTTCAGCCCTTTTGCCTTTCCGGCGGTGATATACTGTTGTCAGTTTTATTTCTAAAATTTAACGATTTTTAGAGAAACGTTACGATTTAAATTGTTGGCGTCCTATCCTCCTGTATATCAACACGTTTGAATTTTCGAATGCAATCCATTTTCGATTTCAGCGCGCATTTTAACTAGCACACGCACAACTGTCGCCGTTTGACAACAGAGTTTCTTTTGAGGGAAAAGCAACTACCTACTGCCATTGCATGTGACAAAACTACTTGCTCCAATGTGCCATAGTTAGAAAATAAGTAGATGACCCCTACAGTAAAAAAACACGCCGTTTTCAGAGAGGACGGACCGCCAAAAAAACTCCGTCTTGGCACAAACTCCTTGCATCATATACACTCTTCTGTTATTCTGACTCTTCACATGACCCGACTCAAATATTTAATTCACTTGATCGTGCCATGTCTTCCTCGGGCGTCCCCGACTTTTTCTATTCACTTTCGCGTCGTATATTATTTTCACTCTCCTTTCTTCGTCCATTAGCTCTACGTGCCCAAACCATCTAAGCATCCCTTTCTTGATCTTATGCATTACGCTTACACCAATCTTGCATTCTTTCCGGATATCCACATTTATAACACGGTCATACATAGTTTTACCCATAGAGTTGGTAGAGTAGTATCTATCCAAGGCAGTGAAGTCAGTTTTTGATGATTTTAACCTGACTCGGCGCACCTGGGCGTGGCTAAGACTAAGGCTACGGTATTTATACATCCATTCATATCACATATCGACATAATGTTTTTGTTTATTCGTATATCCACTTTTTCACAGTATTTTTATCAACAAAAATATAGCATATAACCTAAAAAACCGTTTAATTGTGTCAAGTTTAGTGGCATAGTAAAAAATGTGGGCGGAGTCCCGCCGTGAACCAGGACCTCAATATCATCCTTACAGTATATAGAAGCGGTCTATGAAATTTGTTGTCTCTTTCTCTCTCATGGTGTACCGCGTAAAAACCCGGAGAAAGTGATTTATCGCAAGTTTGTGTAGGCTGGGTAAAAATAATTAGCTTTCCCTCCATATATTGTTACTTCAAGGTTTTACCGCAAAAAAATAACAACATTCTAGCAATTCATATTTTTTCTGGTTTCCTCTCATATCGAAGGTAGGGCATCATCGGGCAATCTTCACCCCGCAGGCTGCAGCGTGTTCCAGCAACAATGCAGCCTCCCTCCATAACGTCCTCAATGTTTCTCAAAAATTACCAACCACTCTGTTAATTTGTGTATTACAGTACAGTACAGCGACCTTGAGGTGATTTTTCACAAAAACGGCGCTATACAAATTATCCAAATATTATTATTATTATTACAGTTATCTACTATAATATATAGACGGTACAATGTAGGTACAGCATGTATGTGAGTGAACTGAATGAATAAACAGCGGTGCAATCATACATATCATACGTGGTATTGTGTTTATTTAGTGTTGTAGTATCTCCTCTCGAGTGAGGACGTGACCATGTGCCAAATACAACCTTTTTGTTTCTGAAAAAAATACCGTATCATGACGTTTTTAAAGCAATCCTCTCAAGGCTCCTTGCACATTGATAAATAATAGCGTTAAATAATAATAATAATAAAAATTGCAACTTTACTCATTACTCCGTGCATATTAGTGTGTGCATCGATGCATTGTAGATTGCACCTTGAATTTATCGACATTCCAATTCAATTAAATTTGCAAATGATCGTTTTCGAGTCATCACACCACGTTCGCACCTCGAAAACTAAAAAAAAGTATACCTTTAATTGAACCTAGTTATACACTTCATTTTAGTTTTACCCTTAGTCCGACAGCACGGGCAACAACCATTATATATATTTCGACCCTTCCTACGTAAACTATCGTATCTTCGAAATCCCGATTGTCGAGGATAGCATTTAAAGCTTCTTTTGACCACTTTAAATCCAAATATAATGTATGATTTTTTTGTTGTTTGTTTAGAGTTTGGATTCAATCGGAATATTTGAATTTACAGTGATCAAAAGAAACGCTCTCCTCAATAATCTGGAAGATGCGATAGTTAACGAAGGAGAGGTCGATTTGTTAATGTAAATACTTGTTATAGGTATTAAGCATCAGTTAATATTATGTTAATTATGCTGTAAAGCGCCCTTAAGGTGATATTTCTGACACGAAAACGGCGCTATATAAATCAGCCAATTAATATTATTTTATTATTAAAGCATCCAACCCAAAAAAGATTAAACTGAAAAAAGAGCGTTTGAAAATATGACGATAAAAAATGATTAAAATGCGTAATCGACATTTGTAAAGTGAATTTCATTGTTTTTATTCTTTATGAGCATTATTATAAATAGGTAATTTACAATATATCAACGTGTTTATTGACAAACAACAACAAAATCTTGTGTAATGTTACACTTCATAATGTTTTTAATTTAAGTCAAATTTCTGCAATGTGCGTTGGTAAAAAAAATAATTACCAAAAATCTATTGCATTTGGAGCTTTTCAGCAGACATAAATCTCGTATTTATCTATAGGAATACATGTAAAACTCGATTTTGGAAAATTGCGGGTTGGACGCTTTCTGCATAACTACGACCAATTGGAACTAGATTCTTAATTATCAACGACTTACTAGAGACTTAACGAGATACTCTCAAGTATCGCCCTGGTGAAAGACCACCCTTCAGAATTGAAACGTTGCTTTAAATGGCTTTGGCCGTGTTTGGTGACCAGATCTGAATAGCCAGGTACTTTTCCCAACCTTCCTTTTCCCCATATCCTTCCCTTCCCCACTACCTTCAGCCTCTCACAACATACCCCAATTGAGGATGCCAAAGCCTCACTGGCTCTAGACGAGTTGGGAGCAGTTGGGACTCTTGTGCGGTATTCACTATTAAAAATTAAAAAAAAAGCAAAAATATCCTAACACTCGAAACGCCAGACGGCAAAATCAATGTTTCATACAAGGCTTAAAAAAGGGTTGTACCCTATAGGGATGAGTTTACTGTAGTACGTTCAGAGAAGAAAACTACCTATGTTTTCAATTAATACTAATAGACGATATTACTTTAACCTAAAATGTTTAATACGAAATCTCTCGGGAAGTAACGAATTCATCTTATTGGAAAATAAAAATAAACGGCTCTTAACGCTAATGTTTTCGGCGGTTTTGAAAAAAATTGAAATCGTTTCACTCCATCATAATGAATAAATTAAGCTGTGGGTTTCTGCTAAGCTTTAGGATTAAACTATAAATTTACAGTTTCCAAACCCCACAGCTAAATAAATAGTTATCTGCAGTGACAACGTTGAATAACTATGGTCTATGTACCAGAGACAAATAATACATTTCGTAAATTAGTTGCGCAATGCTTGACTTTTCTGTCTAAGGCTCCGTTCTCACGCTCGCCTCGAATTTTATTTTAATTTGAATGGTCATCAATACAAACATGCCTTAAATGGATTGCAGAATTGTTTTTCATAGACACTTATTGATACCATGAGACTTAAGACGATGTTGCCCACGCTAAATAAATAAATTACAAGTATTAGAAATATCGAAATCTTAAATTTCATCTTTGACTTGTTCTAAAAATAGGGCTAGGACAAGAATAGAAATGATTATCTAATAATTATAAAAATAGAACAATTAAAATAAAAGATAACTAATGTAGTTTCTTTAACTTATGGGACAAAATTAAAAACAATCGAACTATTGCAAAGATGACCTATAATAATAATCATATTTTTATAATTTATATAGCGCTGTTTTTGTTAAAAAAAACACCTCAAAAGCGCTGTACAAATCTTGATCAGAATAATAAGACCCTAGGTCTGTCTTATTACTAACTACATATCGTTGCTGGAAAGGCAAAAAAGGCTTAAGCGACACTTTGGTCAAAACTGAGTTAAATATCTTTGTTTTACTGCATCCAATGCTCTAACTTTCGTTTGAGTCTGAAGACTTTTGTGCCAATTCAGCCATCTAAAATAAATTTGCAGTTTGAGAGAAGGCTTGACTCTAGCGACACAAGTTTGAGACGTTTTTTAGCTTTTTGTCGCTTCAGGTAACTCAGTGAGAGCATTGAGTTAATTGTGTTAACTTTTTTTTTCAACCCAACCAGGTACTGAAGACTTACGAATTTTATTGTAAAACAAAACAAACTTTCAAGTGCTCTGGTGTCAACTTCCCAAATGGCGCTTCAGCCCTTTTGCCTTTCCGGCGACGGTATAACGTGTGTGAAATTTTAAAATTTGGAATATTTAAAAGAATTTTTTTAATTTCAAAAATAATCTTTTCAAATTCCTTTGTTGTATTTTAGCAGACATTATTCTATATTTGAAATGGGTGGACTAAAGCAACTAATATTTTTTCTTAGCAAGTCATGTTACACTCCGTGATTTTTCACGGGTAACAACTAGTAATATACTGAATCTTTCTGGGTTATTATGCCATGTATTTGCGACTGTATTTTACCTGATTTTTCTTCCATTCATTCACTTGGTCATATCTACACGTAGGCACATACATTATGTAGTTACAACATGATTTAGCTACCTTTTTGTTTAGTACATGCATAGTTTTTGCTAGCAATTTTTCTATGCGCACTTTTTCCCCTAAAACCAAACCTTCGCGCCATTGTCAATCATTTCATTGTTGGCAAATTCTTTGAATTTACTCAGGTAGAGTTTGGCTACAAATGCACGCGAAACTCCGAACCTACTGCGGCACTGAATGTATGTCGAGTGATTCTAAAAATAATATCGTCAAAATGACATTCATTTTGTGACCGATTTTCTGTATGTACGTATAAATTTCCAAATGTACATTGATTCCAAATCGTAGGTATACGTCCTCGTGCCATCATTTGTGTATTACCTCATTAGCCTTGAAATCGGACGTGTAGCTTTCTGAATTAACGCAACTAATGACTGGTTTGTTTTGAAGTCTTTTATACCAATAGTAGAGTTATTTTTGTGAAATGACATTTAAAACCACAGCGCACATTGTACGTTTTTTCTCGTTGTTTTGTTGCGCACTATGTCATGTGTAAAACCAAGAAAAAGTAACAAACCACGGAAGAAATCAGAGCAATACCCAAAACCAATCCCTTCGGAAAGTCGTCCACAGAATTGCTACTGACAGATAGATTTCTACCCTAGGTTTGACAGCACGGGCAACAACCATTACATATATTTGAAAGTGTAAATATGTTAGTTGTCAGCATAGAGTTGGTAGAGTAGTATCTATCCAAGGCAGTGAAGTCAGTTTTGGACTTGTTTTTGATGATTTTAACATGACTCGGCGCACCTGGGCGTGGCTAAGACTAAGGCTACGGTATTTATACATCCATTCATATCGACAATGTTTTTGTGTATTCGTATAGCCACTTTTTCACAGTATTTTTACCAATAAAAATATAGCATATAACCTCAAAAACCGTTTAGTTGTGTCAATTTTAGTGGCATAATAAAAAATGTGGGCGGAGTCCCGCCGCGAACCAGGACCTTAAGATCATCCTTACGATACGTTCAAGTGGTCCAAAAAAATTGTTGTCTCTTTTTCTCTCGTGGTGTACGACGTAAAAACTCGGAGAAAGTGATTTATTACAATTTCGGATGGGTTGGGTAAAACAAATTAGCTATCCCTCCATTAGATTCTTACTCCGAGGTTGTAAGTCACTAGTTATAAGTATTAGACATAATTCTTAGTTATTAGTCTAAATTCTAAATCACTAATCATAAGTTTTATCTGTAGGTACATAGTTAGAAGTTATAATTTATACGCCACTAGTTATTAGTCTTAGAGATTAAGCTGTAGGTTATGTTAATTGTGTTGTAAAGCGCCCTTGAGGTGATATTTCTTTCACGAAAACGGCGCTATACACAGCCAATTATTATTATTATTATAAAAGAATTGAAAACCTTATTTTCACGAATACTCCATAGTACCAACATAAATTCAACAACATGCGTATTTCTAATGTTTTCATTTTGACAGTCTATCCAACTAGTCTGAACTAAGCCAATTAACGTAATGTGTAATTTCACAACATTACTCAAGTATTATTATAACTACTGATGCACCAATCAATAAATTGAATACGAAATGCATCCGTGAAGAACGCTCTTTTGCGCGAAACTACGAGTTCCTCGTTCTACGATTCTCGGTCGTATTCTGGTCTCAATTTCAAAGTGCATTTTAATCGGATTATCATCTCTGCTAAGTCCAGTTTCATCGGGTAACTAGCGTATTTATTATTAGTCGCATTAATTGCGAGCATCTCTATTAGAATTCACAACCATACCTCGTCTGTTGGTGTTGCATTTGCGGCTATTTATAATGCGTCTAATGCTGAATATCCCGCCGCTGGAGAGGTCTGTAATGAGCCGCAAGATGTTTAGTGACGAATCTTGTTTGATTAGGTGTTTCATTCTAAATCGATGCTGTGTTTGTTCTCTGGAATTAAATCGGTATCAATAAACACGTCGTTTTCGCTGGTATGTTATCAATTTGGTTTGTTAAAGTCGGATTACACAATGATCACCAATCCGTTCTGGACTCTTTTTCTCTTCTTTACTGAAACCATTATTCGTCCTGTCTTTATAGTAGTCTTGGTCATCTCTTTTTATATCTAGTTCTGTTTTCCGCTGTCTGTTTTTGATCTATGCCAGAGTCTTTCTTTCGTATTTTTGATTTTTCTCATTATGACAGATGCAAACTAAACTGAGCATCGCGCGATTCGCCGCAGCGTTAGGCACTTCAGGCAGTACACAGCTGTCTTGTCGCACACTCTTCTGTCATATTCGCTCTTGCGTGTCCCGACTCAAGAATTTGATTCACTTGATCGTGCCATGTCTTATAGGACTTCCCCGAGTTCTGCTTCTCTCATAATTATATGCACCATGTCATGATGGTCTTGTTTTTGTCAAATTAGTGGTTTGTTTTTGTTGTCATTTAGGTCATCTTCTGGTTCGATTGCTTTTGACCATC